>CM047427.1:41735769-42222875 GCA_026168455.1 Theocolax elegans | reverse complement strand
TATTATCAGTACTCAGTCTTTGATTCTTATACATTTTACAACGGCGTAAATTGGAATACGGTCGGGCACCGCACGCTTTAAACATCATCCTGCTCTGCTCAGTCCTTCTTTTCCGTTTTTCGTGTTGTAAGTATTGTAAACCACTTGTTGTGTTTAAATTTTTGTAAACCACTTAATACAGAATATTTTCGTAATTCATATAAGTGCTGTCGTATAGTCATATCGATTCTTTGTTTCTGGAGTATGGATTCTTTGTTTCTGGAGTATCGATTCTACAATAATCGAATAAATAATCGATACTTTAAAAAAAGAATCGAATAAATTTTAGAGAATTGAGTAGAATCGCCTATCCCTGTGCCATAGTTGGTTTGGAATGTTGGTACCCAATGGTGAATCAATATTGGTACTCAACGTTGGACCATTGTTGGTACCCAACGTTGGACCAAAGTTGGTACTCAATTTTTGACCAATGTTGGTACCCAACGTTGTACTAATATTGGTACTCTTTATTGGTTTGAACGTTGGCACCCATCGTTGAACCAATATTGATACCCATTATTGGTTTGAACGTTTATCCAATATTGATAGTCATTGTGGTTTGGAACGTTGGTATTCAACGTTGGAGCAATATTGGTACCCATTATTGAATTTGAACTTTGGTATCGAACGTTGGACCAATATTGGTATTCACTATCGAAATTTGAATGTTGGTACCGAAAGACGATTTTTTATTGCAGTATTTTCTATTGCAAAAACTTTATGGAGTTTAAGCAAAAAAAATATGTAAGTATGTTATAACAAAGTATTAATAATGTATATATTATAATTACAAGTACAAAAAATAAAACGATATAATTTGTATAAGTTGGTGTAGTAAAAATAATAAATTTACATTTTTCTCGAAAATTCTTTATATTATTTATCTCTTTGTTAATTATATTGTGATTTAACTTCTTATATAGTGTACTATAATATAATCTTATTATAAAAGTATATTATAATACAATCTTATTATAAAGACTAAAAATATATTTCTAGAATCTTCATAAAATAATGCAGTACAAATCGATGATTTCTAGCAAGTTCAATCTCACCAGCTAGACATCTTAATTTCAATCGGCAAAGAATTTTAAACATAAACATAAGACTGGCGAGAAAGCAAGGGAAACCTTAAACTCTTAAACTCGCCGACAACTTGTCGGCAACTTGTTGGCAATCGGATACGCGAGTTCCGGGCAAGAAGCGCGTGCAAGCGCAGCGGTTGAGCTTATCTCCCCCCCCCCTTCCATACAAAGCTATGATGGCTCTGGGAATGTCCCAGAACCAATGATGGTTCTGGGACGTCCCAGAACCATCATAGCCTACCTACTTGAGTTGTTACGAAATGAGTAAATATTGGCTGCGAAATCGCCATCATAATTAAATAGTTAAAAAAAAACTTATTATTATTTTTTATGAATTGACTGAATATTGGCTGAGAAATCCCCAACATGTTTATTCAAACTTATTATTAGATATATAAATAATTAATAAATCAACTTTTTATTAATTATTCTAAATTGACTGAATATTGGCTAAGTAATCGCCATCTTAATGAAATAATAAACTTATGATTTATTGTTATGAATTGACTAAATATGAGTTGTTACGAAATGATTAAATATTGGCTAAGAAATCGCCAACATAATTAAATAATTAAAAAATAAACTTATTATTAATTGTTATAAATTAATTGAATATGAGTTGTTACGAAATGATTAAATATTGGCTGCGAAATCGCCATCATAATTAAATAATTAAAAAATAAACTTATTATTAATTGTTATAAATTGACTGAATATGAGTTGTTACGAAATGATTAAATATTGGCTGAGAAATCGCCATCATAATTAAATAGTTAAAAATAAACTTATTATTAATTTTTATGAATTGACTGAATATTGGCTGAGAAATCCCCAACATGTTTATTCAAACTTATTATTAGATATATAAATAATTAATAAATAAACTTTTTATTAATTGTTCTAAATTGACTGAATATTGGCTAAGTAATCGCCATCATAATGAAATAATAAACTTATGATTTATTGTTATGAATTGACTAATTATGAGTTGTTACGAAATGATTAAATATTGGCTAAGAAATCGCCAACATAATTAAATAATTAAAAAATAAACTTATATTAATTGTTATAAATTGACTAATTATGAGTTGTTACGAAATGATTAAATATTGGCTGAGAAATCGCCATCATAATTAAATAATTAAAAAATAAACTTATTATTAATTGTTATAAATTGATTGAATATGAGTTGTTACGAAATGATTAAATATTGGCTGCGAAATCGCCATCATAATTAAATAATTAAAAAATAAACTTATTATTAATTGTTATAAATTGACTGAATATGAGTTGTTTCGAAATGATTAAATATTGGCTGAGAAATCGCCATCATGATTTATTTAAACTTATTAATATTAGATGTATAATTAAAAAAAAATAAACTTATTATTAATTGTTATAAATTAATTGAATATGAGTTGTTACGAAATGATTAAATATTGGCTGCGAAATCGCCATCATAATTAAATAATAAAAAAAACTTATTATTAATTGTTATAAATTGACTGAATATGAGTTGTTACGAAATGATTAAATATTGGCTGAGAAATCGCCATCATAATTAAATAGTTAAAAATAAACTTATTATTAATTTTTATGAATTGACTGAATATTGGCTGAGAAATCCCCAACATGTTTATTCAAACTTATTATTAGATATATAAATAATTAATAAATAAACTTTTTATTAATTGTTCTAAATTGACTGAATATTGGCTAAGTAATCGCCATCATAATGAAATAATAAACTTATGATTTATTGTTATGAATTGACTAATTATGAGTTGTTACGAAATGATTAAATATTGGCTAAGAAATCGCCAACATAATTAAATAATTAAAAAAAAACTTATTATTAATTGTTATAAATTGACTAATTATGAGTTGTTACGAAATGATTAAATATTGGCTGAGAAATCGCCATCATAATTAAATAATTAAAAAATAAACTTATTATTAATTGTTATAAATTGATTGAATATGAGTTGTTACGAAATGATTAATATTGGCTGCGAAATCGCCATCATAATTAAATAATTAAAAAATAAACTTATTATTAATTGTTATAAATTGACTGAATATGAGTTGTTTCGAAATGATTAAATATTGGCTGAGAAATCGCCATCATGATTTATTTAAACTTATTATATATTAGATGTATAATTAAAAAAAAATAAACTTATTAATTGTTATAAATTAATTGAATATGAGTTGTTACGAAATGATTAAATATTGGCTGCGAAATCGCCATCATAATTAAATAATAAAAAATAAACTTATTATTAATTGTTATAAATTGACTGAATATGAGTTGTTACGAAATGATTAAATATTGGCTGAGAAATCGCCATCATAATTAAATAGTTAAAAAATAAACTTATTATTAATTTTTATGAATTGACTGAATATTGGCTGAGAAATCCACAACATGTTTATTCAAACTTATTATTAGATATATAAATAATTAATAAATAAACTTTATTAATTGTTCTAAATTGACTGAATATTGGCTAAGTAATCGCCATCATAATGAAATAATAAACTTATGATTATTGTTATGTATGAATGACTAATTATGAGTTGTTACGAAATGATTAAATATGGCTAAGAAATCGCCAACATAATTAATAATTAAAAAATAAACTTATTATTAATTGTTATAAATTGATTGAATATGAGTTGTTACGAAATGATTAAATATTGGCTGCGAAATCGCCATCATAATTAAATAATTAAAAAATAAACTTATTATTAATTGTTATAAATTGACTGAATATGAGTTGTTACGAAATGATTAAATATTGGCTGAGAAATCGCCATCATGATTTATTTAAACTTATTATATATTAGATGTATAATTAAAAAAAAATAAACTTATTAATTGTTATAAATTAATTGAATATGAGTTGTTACGAAATGATTAAATATTGGCTGCGAAATCGCCATCATAATTAAATAATTAAAAAATAAACTTATTATTAATTGTTATAAATTGACTGAATATGAGTTGTTACGAAATGATTAAATATTGGCTGAGAAATCGCCATCATAATTAAATAGTTAAAAAATAAACTTATTAATTTTTATGAATTGACTGAATATTGGCTGAGAAATCCACAACATGTTTATTCAAACTTATTATTAGATATATAAATAATTAATAAATAAACTTTTTATTAATTGTTCTAAATTGACTGAATATTGGCTAAGTAATCGCCATCATAATGAAATAATAAACTTATGATTATTGTTATGAATGACTAATTATGAGTGTTACGAAATGATTAAATATGGCTAAGAAATCGCCAACATAATTAATAATTAAAAAATAAACTTATTATTAATTGTTATAAATTGATTGAATATGAGTTGTTACGAAATGATTAAATATTGGCTGCGAAATCGCCATCATAATTAAATAATTAAAAAATAAACTTATTATTAATTGTTATAAATTGACTGAATATGAGTTGTTACGAAATGATTAAATATTGGCTGAGAAATCGCCATCATGATTTATTTAAACTTATTATATATTAGATGTATAATTAAAAAAAAATAAATTATTATTAATTGTTATAAATTAATTGAATATGAGTTGTTACGAAATGATTAAATATTGGCTGCGAAATCGCCATCATAATTAAATAATTAAAAAATAAACTTATTATTAATTGTTATAAATTGACTGAATATGAGTTGTTACGAAATGATTAAATATTGGCTGAGAAATCGCCATCATAATTAAATAGTTAAAAAATAAACTTATTATTAATTTTTATGAATTGACTGAATATTGGCTGAGAAATCCCCAACATGTTTATTCAAACTTATTATTAGATATATAAATAATTAATAAATAAACTTTTTATTAATTGTTCTAAATTGACTGAATATTGGCTAAGTAATCGCCATCATAATGAAATAATAAACTTATGATTTATTGTTATGAATTGACTAATTATGAGTTGTTACGTAATGATTAAATATTGGCTAAGAAATCGCCAACATAATTAAATAATTAAAAAATAAACTTATATTAATTGTTATAAATTGACTAATTATGAGTTGTTACGAAATGATTAAATATTGGCTGAGAAATCGCCATCATAATTAAATAATTAAAAAATAAACTTATTATTAATTGTTTAAATTGACTGAATATGAGTTGTTACGAAATGATTAAATATTGGCTGAGAATCGCCATCATGATTTATTTAAACTTATATATATTAGATGTATAATTAAAAAAAATAAACTTATTATTAATTGTTATAAATTAATTGAATATGAGTTGTTACGAAATGATTAAATATGGCTGAGAAATCGCCATCATAATTAAATAATTAAAAAATAAACTTATTATTAATTGTATAATTGACTGAATATGAGTTGTTACGAAATGATTAAATATTGGCTGAGAAATCGCCATCATGATTTATTTAAACTTAATATATTAGATGTATAATTAAAAAAAATAAACTTATTAATTGTTATAAATTAATTGAATATGAGTTGTTACGAAATGATTAAATATTGGCTGAGAAATCGCCATCATAATTAAATAATTAAAAAATAAACTTATTATTAATTGTTATAAATTGACTGAATATGAGTTGTTACGAAATGATTAAATATAGGCTGAGAAATCGCCATCATAATTAAATAGTTAAAAAATAAACTTATTATTAATTTTTATGAATTCACTGAATATTGGCTGAGAAATCCCCAACATGTTATTCAAACTTATTATTAGATATATAAATAATTAATAAATGAACTTTTTATTAATTGTTCTAAATTCACTGAATATTGGCTAAGTAATCGCCATCTTAATGAAATAAAACTTATGTTATTGTTATGAATTGAATGAGTTGTTACGAAATGATTAAATATTGGCTAAGAAATCGCCAACATAATTAAATAATTAAAAAAAAAATTATTATTAATTGTTATAAATTGACTGAATATGAGTTGTTCGAAATGATTAAACATTGGCTGAGAACTCGCCATCATGATTATTTAAACTTATTATATATTAGATGTATAATTAAAAAAAATAAACTTATTAATTGTTATAAATTAATTGAATATGAGTTGTTACGAAATGATTAAATATTGGCTGCGAAATCGCCATCATAATTAAATAATTAAAAAATAAACTTATTATTAATTGTTATAAATTGACTGAATATGAGTTGTTACGAAATGATTAAATATTGGCTGAGAAAGCCATCATGATTTATTTAAACTTATTATTATTAGATGTATAATTAAAAAAAAAAAACTTATTATTAATTGTTATAAATTAATTGAATATGAGTTGTTATGAAATGATTAAATATTGGCTGCGAAATCGCCATCATAATTAAATAATTAAAAAATAAACTTATTATTAATTGTTATAAATTGACTGAATATGAGTTGTTACGAAATGATTAAATATAGGCTGAGAAATCGCCATCATAATTAAATAGTTAAAAAATAAACTTATTATAATTTTTATGAATTCACTGAATATTGGCTGAGAAATCCCCAACATGTTTATTCAAACTTATTATTAGATATATAATAATTAATAAATGAACTTTTTATTAATTGTTCTAAATTCACTGAATATTGGCTAAGTAATCGCCTTAATGAATAATAAACTTATGTTATTGTTATAAATTGACTAATTATGAGTTGTTCGAAATGATTAAATATTGGCTGAGAAATCGCCATCATAATTAAATAATTAAAAAATAAACTTATTATTAATTGTTATAAATTGACTAATTATGAGTTGTTACGAAATGATTAAATATTGGCTGAGAAGTCGCCATCATAATTAATAGTTAAAAAATAAACTTATTATTAATTTTTATGAATTGACTGAATTGGCTGAGAAATCCCCAACATGTTTATTCAAACTTATTATTAGATATATAAATAATTAATAAATAAATTTTATTAATTGTTCTAAATTGACTGAATATTGGCTAAGTAATCGCCATCATAACGAAATAATAAACTTATGATTTATTGTTATGAATTGACTAATTATGAGTTGTTACGAAATGATTAAATATTGCCTAAAAAATCGCCAACTATAATAATTACAAAATAAACTTATTATTAATTGTTATAAATTGACTAATTATGAGTTGTTACGAAATGATTAAAATTGGCTGAGAAATCGCCATCATAGTTAAATAATTAAAAAATAAACTTATTATTAATTGTTATAAATTGACTGAATATGAGTTGTTACGAAATGATTAATATGGCTGAGAAATCGCCATCATAATTAAATAGTTAAAAAATAAACTTATTATTTTTTATGAATTGACTGAATATTGGCTGAGAAATCCCCAACATGTTTACTCAAACTTATTATTAGATATATAAATAATTAATAAATAAACTTTTTATTAATTGTTCTAAATTGACTGAATATTGGCTAAGTAATCGCCATCTTAATGAAATAATAAACTTATGATTTATTGTTATGAATTGACTAATTATGAGTTGTTACGAAATGATTAAATATTGGCTAAGAAATATTAAATAATTAAAAAATAAACTTATTAATGTTATAAATTGACTGAATATGAGTTGTTACGAAATGATTAAATATAGGCTGAGAAATCGCCATCATAATTAAATAGTTAAAAAATAAACTTATTATTAATTTTTATGAATTCACTGAATATTGGCTGAGAAATCCCCAACATGTTTATTCAAACTTATTATTAGATATAAATAATTAATAATGAACTTTTTATTAATGTTCTAAATTCACTGAATATTGGCTAAGTAATCGCCATCTTAATGAAATAATAAACTTATGATTTATTGTTATGAATTGACTAATTATGAGTTGTTACGAAATGATTAAATATTGGCTAAGAAATCGCCAACATAATTAAATAATTAAAAAATAAACTTATTATTAATTGTTATAAATTGACTGAATATGAGTTGTTCGAAATGATTAAACATTGGCTGAGAACTCGCCATCATGATTATTTAAACTTATTATATATTAGATGTATAATTAAAAAAAAATAAACTTATTAATTGTTATAAATTAATTGAATATGAGTTGTTACGAAATGATTAAATATGGCTGCGAAATCGCCATCATAATTAAATAATTAAAAAATAAACTTATTATTAATTGTTATAAATGACTGAATATGAGTTGTTACGAAATGATTAAATATTGGCTGAGAAATCGCCATCATGATTTATTTAAACTTATTATATATTAGATGTATAATTAAAAAAAAAAAACTTATTATTAATTGTTATAAATTAATTGAATATGAGTTGTTATGAAATGATTAAATATTGGCTGCGAAATCGCCATCATAATTAAATAATTAAAAAATAAACTTATATTAATTGTTATAAATTGACTGAATATGAGTTGTTACGAAATGATTAAATAGGCTGAGAAATCGCCATCATAATTAAATAGTTAAAAAATAAACTTATTATCAATTATTATGAATTCACTGAATATTGGCTGAGAAATCCCCAACATGTTTATTCAAACTTATTATTAGATATATAAATAATTAATAAATGAACTTTTTATTAATTGTTCTAAATTCACTGAATATTGGCTAAGTAATCGCCATCTTAATGACATAATAAACTTATGATTTATTGTTATAAATTGACTAATTATGAGTTGTTCGAAATGATTAAATATTGGCTGAGAAATCGCCATCATAATTAAATAATTAAAAAATAAACTTATTATTAATTGTTATAAATTGACTAATTATGAGTTGTTACGAAATGATTAAATATTGGCTGAGAAGTCGCCATCATAATTAAATAGTTAAAAAATAAACTTATTATTAATTTTTATGAATTCACTGAATATTGGCTGAGAAATCCCCAACATGTTTATTCAAACTTATTATTAGATATAAATAATTAATAATAAACTTTTTATTAATTGTTCTAAATTGACTGAATATTGGCTAAGTAATCGCCATCATAACGAAATAATAAACTTATGATTTATGTTATGAATTGACTAATTATGAGTTGTTACGAAATGATTAAATATTGCCTAAAAAATCGCCAACATAATTAAATAATTACAAAATAAACTTATTAATTGTTATAAATTGACTAATTATGAGTTGTTACGAAATGATTAAAATTGGCTGAGAAATCGCCATCATAGTTAAATAATTAAAAAATAAACTTATTATTAATTGTTATAAATGACTGAATATGAGTTGTTACGAAATGATTAAATATTGGCTGAGAAATCGCCATCATAATTAAATAGTTAAAAAATAAACTTTTATTATTTTTATGAATTGACTGAATATTGGCTGAGAAATCCCCAACATGTTTATTCAAACTTATTATTAGTATATATAATAAATTAATAAATCAACTTTTTATTATTATTCTAAACTGACTGAATATTGGCTAAGTAATCGCCATCTTAATGAAATAATAACTATGATTTATTGTTAGAATTGACTAAATATGAGTTGTTACGAAATGATTAAATATTGGCTAAGAAAATCGCCAACATAATTAAATAATTAAAAAATAAACTTATTATTAATTGTTATAAATTAATGAATATGAGTTGTTACGAAATGATTAAATATTGGCTGCGAAAATCGCCATCATAATTAAATAATTAAAAAATAAACTTATTATTAATGTTATAAATTGACTGAATATGAGTTGTTACGAAATGATTAAATATTGCTGAGAAATCGCCATCATAATTAAATAGTTAAAAAATAAACTTATTATTAATTTTTATGAATTGACTGAATATTGGCTGAGAAATCCCCAACATGTTTATTCAACTTATTATTAGAATATAAATAATTAATAAATAAACTTTTTATTAATTGTTCTAAATTGACTGAATATTGGCTAAGTAATCGCCATCTTAATGAAATAATAAACTTATGATTTATTGTTATGAATTGACTAATTATGAGTTGTTACGAAATGATTAAATATTGGCTAAGAAATATTAAATAATTAAAAAATAAACTTATTATTAATTGTTATAAATTGACTAATTATGAGTTGTTACGAAATGATTAAATATTGGCTGAGAAATCGCCATCATAATTAAATAATTAAAAAATAAACTTATTAATTGTTATAAATTGACTGAATATGAGTTGTTACGAAATGATTAAATATAGGCTGAGAAATCGCCATCATAATTAAATAGTTAAAAAATAAACTTATTATTAATTTTTATGAATTCACTGAATATTGGCTGAGAAATCCCCAACATGTTTATTCAAACTTATTATTAGATATATAAATAATTAATAAATGAACTTTTTATTAATGTTCTAAATTCACTGAATATTGGCTAAGTAATCGCCATCTTAATGAAATATAAACTTATGATTATTGTTATGAATTGACTAATTATGAGTTGTTTACGAACTGATTAATATTGGCTAAGAAATCGCCAACATAATTAAATAATTAAAAAATAAACTTATTATTAATTGTTATAATTGCCTGATTATGATCTGTTACGAATGATTAAATATTGGCTGAGAAATCGCCATCATAATTAAATAATTAAAAATAAACTTATTATTAATTGTTATAAATTGACTGAATATGAGTTGTTACGAAATGATTAAATATAGGCTGAGAAATCGCCATCATAATTAAATAGTTTAAAAATAAACTTATTATTAATTTTATGAATTCACTGAATATTGGCTGAGAAATCCCCACATGTTTATTCAAACTTATTATTAGATATATAAATAATTAATAAATAACTTTTATTAATTGTTCTAAATTGACTGAATATTGGCTAAGTATCGCCATCTTAATGAAATAATAAACTTATGATTTATTGTTATGAATTGACTAATTATGAGTTGTTACGAAATGATTAAATATTGGCTAAGAAATCGCCAACATAATTAAATAATTAAAAAATAAACTTATTATTAATTGTTATAATTGACTAATTATGAGTTGTTACGAAATGATTAAATATTGGCTGAGAATCGCCATCATAATTAAATAATTAAAAAATAAACTTATTATTAATTGTTATAAATTGACTGAATATGAGTTGTTACGAAATGATTAAATATAGGCTGAGAAATCGCCATCATAATTAAATAGTTAAAAATAAACTTATTATTATTTTTATGAATTCACTGAATATTGGCTGAGAAATCCCCAACATGTTTATTCAAACTTATTATTAGATATATAAATAATTAATAAATAAACTTTTTATTAATTGTTCTAAATTGACTGAATATTGGCTAAGTAATCGCCATCTTAATGAAATAATAAACTTATGATTTATGTTATGAATTGACTAATTATGAGTTGTTACGAAATGATAAATATTGGCCTAAGAAATCGCCAACATAATTAAATTAATTAAAAAATAAACTTATATTAATTGTTATAATTAATTGAATATGAGTGTTACGAAATGATTAAATATTGCTGCGAATCGCCATCATAATTAAATAATTAAAAAATAAACTTATATTAATTGTTATAAATTGACTGAATATGAGTTGTTACGAAAATGATTAAATATTGGCTGAGAAATCGCCATCATAATTAAATAGTTAAAAATAAAACTTATTATTAATTTTTATGAATTGACTGAATATTGGCTGAGAAATCCCCAACATGTTTTATTCAAACTTATTATTAGATATATAAATAATTAATAAATAAACTTTTTATTATTGTTCTAAATTGACTGAATATTGGCTAAGTAATCGCCATCATAATGAAATAATAAACTTATGATTTATTGTTATGAATTGACTAATTATGATTGTTACGAAATGATTAAATATTGGCTAAGAAATCGCCAACATAATTAAATAATTAAAAAATAAACTTATTATTAATTGTTATAAATTAATTGAATATGAGTTGTACGAAATGATTAAATATTGGCTGCGAAATCGCCATCATAATTAAATAATTAAAAAATAAACTTATTATTAATTGTTATAAATTGACTGAATATGAGTTGTTACGAAATGATTAAATATTGGCTGAGAAATCGCCATCATGATTTATTTAAACTTATTATATATTAGATGAATAATTAAAAAAAATAAACTTATTATTAATTGTTATGTATTGACTGAATATTGGCCGAGAAATCGCCATCATAATTAAATAATTAAAAAATAAACTTATTATTAATTGTTATAAATTGACTAATTATGATCTGTTACGAAATGATTACATATTGGCTGAGAAATCGCCATCATAATTAAATAATTAAAAAATAAACTTATTATTAATTGTTATAAATTGATTGAATATGAGTTGTTACGAAATGATTAAATATTGGCTGCGAAATCGCCATCATAATTAAATAGTTAAAAAATAAACTTATTATTAATTTTTATGAATTCACTGAATACTGGCTGAGAAATCCCCAACATGTTTATTCAAACTTATTATTAGATATATAAATAATTAATAAATAAACTTTTTATTAATTGTTCTAAATTGACTGAATATTGGCTAAGTAATCGCCATCTTAATGAAATAATAAACTTATGATTTATTGTTATGAATTGACTAATTAGAGTTGTTACGAAATGATTAAATATTGGCTAAGAAATCGCCAACATAATTAAATAATTAAAAAATAACTTATTATTAATTGTTATAAATTGACTAATTATGAGTTGTTCGAAATGATTAAATATTGGCTAAGAAATCGCCAACATAATTAATAATTAAAAAATAAACTTATTATTAATTGTTATAAATTGACTGAATATGAGTTGTTACGAAATGATTAAATATAGGCTGAGACTTCGCCATCATAATTAAATAGTTAAAAAATAAACTTATTATTAATTTTATGAATTGACTGAATATTGGCTGAGAAATCCCCAACATGTTTATTCAAACTTATTATTAGATATATAAATATTAATAAATAAACTTTTTATTAATTGTTCTAAATTGACTGAATATTGGCTAAGTAATCGCCATCATAATGAAATAATAAACTTATGATTTATTGTTATGAATTGACTAATTATGAGTTGTTACGTAATGATTAAATATTGGCTAAGAAATCGCCAACATAATTAAATAATTAAAAAATAAACTTATTATTAATTGTTATAAATTGACTAATTATGAGTTGTTACGAAATGATTAAATATTGGCTGCGAAATCGCCATCATAATTAAATATTAAAAAATAAACTTATTATTAATTGTTATAAATTGACTGAATATGAGTTGTTACGAAATGATTAAATATTGGCTGAGAAATCGCCATCATGATTTATTTAAACTTATTATATATTAGATGTATAATTAAAAAAAAATAAACTTATTATTAATTGTTATCAATTAATTGAATATGAGTTGTTACGAAATGATTAAATATTGGCCTGAGAAATCGCCATCATAATTAAATAATTAAAAAATAAACTTATTATTAATTGTTATAAATTGACTGAATATGAGTTGTTACGAAATGATTAAATATTGGCTGAGAAATCGCCATCATAATTAAATAGTTAAAAAATAAACTTATTATTAATTTTTATGAATTCACTGAATACTTGGCTGAGAAATCCCCAACATGTTTATTCAAACTTATTATTAGATATATAAATAATTAATAAATAAACTTTTTATTAATTGTTCTAAATTGACTGAATATTGGCTAAGTAATCGCCATCTAATGAAATAATAAACTTATGATTTATTGTTATGAATTGACTAATTATGAGTTGTTACGAAATGATTAAATATTGGCTAAGAAATCGCCAACATAATTAAATAATTAAAAAATAAACTTATTATTAATTGTTATAAATTGACTAATTATGAGTTGTTACGAAATGATTAAATATTGGCTGAGAAGTCGCCATCATAATTAAATAATTAAAAATAAACTTATTATTAATTGTTATAAATTGACTGAATTTGAGTTGTTACGAAATGAGTAAATGTTGGCTGCGAAATCGCCATCATAATTAAATAGTTAAAAAAAAAACTTATTATATTTTTTATGAATTGACTGAATATTGGCTGAGAAATCCCCAACATGTTTATTCAAACTTATTATTAGATATATAAATAATTAATAAATCAACTTTTTATTAATTATTCTAAATTGACTGATATTGGCTAAGTAATCGCCATCTTAATGAAATAATAAACTTATGATTTTGTTATGAATTGACTAAATATGAGTTGTTACGAATGATTAAATATTGGCTAAGAAATCGCCAACATAATTAAATAATTAAAAATAAACTTATTATAATTGTTATAAATTAATTGAATATGAGTTGTTACGAAATGATTAAATATTGGCTGAGAAGTCGCCATCATAATTAAATAATTAAAAAATAAACTTATTATTAAATTGTTTATAAATTGACTGAATATGAGTTGTTACGAAATGGATTAAATATTGGACCTTGCGAAACTCGCCATCATAATTCATAGTTAACAATAAACTTATTATTCATTTTTATGAATTCACTGAATATTGGCTGAGAAATCCCCAAACATGTTATCTCAAAACTTATTATTAGATATAGTAAAATAATAATACAATAAATAAACTTTTTATTAATTGTTCTAAATTGACTGAATATTGGCTAAGTATCGCCATCTTAATGAAATAATAAACTTATGAATTTATTGTTATGAATTGACTAATTATGAGTTGTTACGAAATGATTAAATATTGGGCTAAGAAAATCGCAACATAATTAAATAATTAAAAAATAAACTTATTATTTAATTGATTTAAATTGACCTAATTATGAGTTGTTACGAAATGATTAAATATTGCTGAGACTGAAATCGCCATCATAATTAAATAATTAAAAAAATAAAACTTATTATTAATTGTTATAAATTGACTGAATATGAGTTGTTACGAAATTGATTAAATATAGGCTGAGAATTCGCCATCATAATTAAATAGTTAAAAAATAAACTTATATTAATTTGTTATGAATTCACTGAATATTGGCTGAGAAACCCCAACATGTTTATTCAAACTTATTATTAGATATATAAATAATTAATAAATAAACTTTTTATTAATTGTTCTAAATTGACTGAATATTGGCTAAGTAACGCCCATCTAACGAAATAATAAACTTAGATTTATTGTTATGAATTGACTAATTATGAGTTGTTACGAAATGATTAAATATTGGCTAAGAAATCGCCAACATAATTAAATAATTAAAAATAAACTTATTCTTAATTGTTATAAATTGACTAATTATGAGTTGTTACGAATGATTAAATATTGGCTGAGAAATCGCCATCATAATTAAATAATTAAAAAATAAACTTATTATTAATTGTTATAAATTGACTGAATATGAGTTGTTTCGAAATGATTAAATATTGGCTGAGAAATCGCCATCATGATTTATTTAAACTTATTATATATTAGATGTATAATTAAAAAAAATAAACTTATTATTAATTGTTATAAATTAATTGAATATGAGTTGTTACGAAATGATTAAATATTGGCTGCGAAATCGCCATCATAATTAAATAATAAAAAATAAAACCTTATTATTAATTGTTATAAATTGCTGAATATGAGTTGTTACGAAATGATTAAATATTGGCTGAGAAATCGCATCATAATTAAATAGTTAAAAAATAAACTTATTATTAATTTTTATGAATTGACTGAATATTGGCTGAGAAATCCCAACATGTTTATTCAAACTTATTATTAGTATATATAAATAATTAATAAATAAACTTTTTATTAATTGTCTAAATTGACGAATATTGGCTAAGTAATCGCCATCATAATGAAATAATAAACTTATGATTTATTGTTATGAATTGACTAATTATGAGTTGTTACGAAATGATTAAATATTGGCTAAGAAATCGCCAACATAATTAAATAATTAAAAAATAAACTTATTATTAATTGTTATAAATTGATTGAATATGAGTTGTTACGAAATGATTAAATATTGGCTGCGAAATCGCCATCATAATTAAATAATTAAAAAATTAAACTTATTATTAATTGTTATAATTGACTGAATATGAGTTGTTACGAAATGATTAAATATTGGCTGAGAAAATCGCCATCATGATTTATTTAAACTTATTATATATTAGATGTATAATTAAAAAAAATAAACTTATTATTAATTGTTATAAATTAATTGAATATGAGTTGTACGAAATGATTAAATATTGGCTGCGAAATCGCCATCATAATTAAATAATTAAAAATAAACTTATTATTAATTGTTATAAATTGACTGAATATGAGTTGTTACGAAATGATTAAATATTGGCTGAGAAATCGCCATCATAATTAAATAGTTAAAAAATAAACTTATTATTAATTTTATGAATTGACTGAATATGGCTGAGAAATCCCCAACATGTTTATTCAAACTTATTATTAGATATATAAATAATTAATAAATAAACTTTTTATTAATTGTTCTAAATTGACTGAATATTGGCTAAGTAATCGCCATCATAATGAAATAATAAACTTATGATTTATTGTTATGAATTGACTAATTATGAGTTGTTACGAAATGATTAAATATTGGCTAAGAAATCGCCAACATAATTAAATAATTAAAAAATAAACTTATTATTAATTGTTATAAATTGACTAATTATGAGTTGTTACGAAATGATTAAATATTGGCTGAGAAATCGCCATCATAATTAAATAATTAAAAAATAAACTTATTATTAATTGTTATAAATTGACTGAATATGAGTTGTTACGAAATGATTAAATATTGGCTGAGAATCGCCATCATGATTTATTAAACTTATTATATATTAGATGTATAATTAAAAAAAAAAACTTATTATTAATTGTTATAAATTGACTGAATATGAGTTGTTACGAAATGATTAAATATTGGCTGAAAATCGCCATCATGATTTATTTAAACTTATTATATATTAGATGTATAATTAAAAAAAAATAAACTTATTATTATAATTGTTATAAATTAATTGAATATGAGTTGTTACGAAATGATTAAATATTGGCTGCGAAATCGCCATCATAATTAAATAATTAAAAAATAAACTTATTATTAATTGTTATAAATTGATTGAATATGAGTTGTTACGAAATGATTAAATATTGGCTGCGAAATCGCCATCATAATTAAATAATTAAAAAATAAACTTATTATTAATTGTTATAAATTGACTGAATATGAGTTGTTACGAAATGATTAAATATTGGCTGAAAATCGCCATCATGATTTATTTAAACTTATTATATATTAGATGTATAATTAAAAAAAAATAAACTTATTATTAATTGTTATAAATTAATTGAATATGAGTTGTTACGAAATGATTAAATATTGGCTGCGAAATCGCCATCATAATTAAATAATTAAAAAATAAACTTATTATTAATTGTTATAAATTGACTGAATATGAGTTGTTACGAAATGATTAAATATTGGCTGAGAAATCGCCATCATAATTAATAGTTAAAAAATAAACTTATTATTAATTTTTATGAATTGACTGAATATTGGCTGAGAAATCCCCAACATGTTTATTCAAACTTATTATTAGATATATAAATAATTAATAAATAAACTTTTTATTAATTGTTCTAAATTGACTGAATATTGGCTAAGTAATCGCCATCATAATGAAATAATAAACTTATGATTATTGTTATGAATTGACTAATTATGAGTTGTTACGAAATGATTAAATATTGGCTAAGAAATCGCCAACATAATTAAATAATTAAAAATAAACTTATTATTAATTGTTATAAATTGACTAATTATGAGTTGTTACGAAATGATTAAATATTGGCTGAGAATCGCCATCATAATTAAATAATTAAAAAATAAACTTATTATTAATTGTTATAAATGACTGAATATGAGTTGTTTCGAAATGATTAAACATTGGCTGAGAACTCGCCATCATGATTTATTTAAACTTATTATATATTAGATGTATAATTAAAAAAAAATAAACTTATTATTAATTGTTATAAATTAATTGAATATGAGTTGTTACCGAAATGATAAATATTGGCCTGCGAAATCGCCATCATAATTAAGAAATTAAAAAATAAACTTATTATTAATTGTTATAAATTGACTGAATATGAGTTGTTACGAAATGATTAAATATTGGCTGAGAAATCGCTCATCATGATTTATTTAAACTTATTATTATTAGATGTATAATTAAAAAAAAATAAACTTATTATTAATTGTTATAATTAATTGCATATGAGTTGTTACGAAATGATTAAATATTGGCTGCGAAATCGCCATCATAATTAATAATTAAAAAATAAACTTATTATTAATTGTTATAAATTGACTGAATATGAGTTGTTACGAAATGATTAAATATGGCTGAGAAATCGCCATCATAATTAAATAGTTAAAAAATAAACTTATTATTAATTTTTTATGAATTGACTGAATATTGGCTGAGAAATCCCCAACATGTTTATTCAAACTTATTATTAGATATATAAATAATTAATAAATAACTTTTTATTAATTGTTCTAAATTGCACTGAATATTGGCTAAGTAATCGCCATCTTAATGAAATAATAAACTTATGATTTATTGTTATGAATTGACTAATTATGAGTTGTTACGAAATGATTAAATATTGGCTAAGAAATCGCCAACATAATTAAATAATTAAAAAATAAACTTATTATTAATTGTTATAAATTGACTAATATGAGTTGTTACGAAATGATTAAATATTGGCTGAGAAATCGCCATCATAATTAAATAATTAAAAAATAAACTTATTATTATTGTTATAAATTGACTGAATATGAGTTGTTACGAATGATTAATATAGGCTGAGACATCGCCATCATAATTAAATAGTTAAAAATAAACTTATTATTAATTTTTATGAATTCACTGAATATTGGCTGAGAAATCCCCAACATGTTTATTCAAACTTATTATTAGATATATAAATAATTAATAAATGAACTTTTATTAATTGTTCTAAATTCGACTGAATATTGGCTAAGTAATCGCCATCTTAATGAAATAATAAACTTATGATTTATGTTATGAATTGACTAATTATGAGTTGTTACGAAATGATTAAATATTGGCCTAAGAAATCGCCAACATAATTAAATAATTACAAAATAAACTTATTATTAATTGTTATAAATTGACTAATTATGATCTGTTACGAAATGATTACATATTGGCTGAGAAATCGCCATCATAATTAAATAATTAAAAAATAAACTTATTATTAATTGTTATAAATTGATGAATATGAGTTGTTCCGAAATGATAAATATTGGCTGCGAAATCGCCATCATAATTAAATAGTTAAAAATAAACTTATTATTAATTTTTATGAATTCACTGATACTGGCTGAGAACTCCCCAACATGTTTATTCAAACTTATGTATTAGATATATAAATAATAATAAATAAACTTTTTATTAATTGTTCTAAATGACTGAATATTGGCTAAGTAATCGCCATCTTAATGAAATAATAAACTAGTGATTTATTGTTATGAAATTGACTAACTTATGAGTTGTTACGAAATGATTAAATATTGGCTAGAAATCGCCTAACATAATTAATAATTAAAAAATAACCTTATTATAATTGTATAAAATTGACTAATTATGAGGTTGTTACGAATGATTAATATTGGCTGAGAAATCGCCATCATAATTAAATAATTAAAAATAAACTTATATTTAATTGTTATAAATTGCCTGAATAGAGTTGTTACGAAATGATTAAATATTGGCTGAGAATCGCCATCATAATTAAATAGTTAAAAAATAAACTTATTATTAATTTTTATGAATTGACTGAATATTGGCTGAGAAAATCCCCAACAGTTTATTCAACTTATTATTAGATATATAAATAATTAATAAATAACACTTTTTATTAATTGTTCTAAATTGACTGAATATTGGCTAAGTAATCGCCATCATAATGAAATAATAAACTTATGATTTATTGTTATGAATTGACTAATTATGAGTTGTTACGTAATGATTAAATATTGGCTAAGAAATCTCCAACATAATAAATAATTAAAAAATAAACTTATTATTAATGTATAAATGACTAATATGAGTTGTTACGAAATGATTAAATATTGGCTGCGAAATCGCCATCATAATTAAATAATAAAAAATAAACTTATTATTAATTGTTATAAATTGACTGAATATGAGTTGTTACGAATGATTATTCTGAGAATCGCCATCATAATTAAATAGTTAAAAAATAAACTTATTATTAATTTTTATGAATTCACTGAATACTGGCTGAGAAATCCCCAACATGTTTATTCAAACTTATTATAGATATATAAATAATTAATAAATAAACTTTTTATTAATTGTTCTAAATTACTGAATATTGGCTAAGTAATCGCCATCTTAATGAAATAATAAACTTATGATTTATTGTTATGAATTGACTAATTATGAGTTGTTACGAAATGATTAAATATGGCTAAGAAATCGCCAACATAATTAAATAATTAAAAAATAAACTTATTATTAATTGTTATAAATTGACTAATTATGATTTGTTACGAAATGATTAAATATTGGCTGAGAAATCGCCATCATAATTAAATAATTAAAAAATAAACTTATTATTAATTGTTATAAATTGACTGAATATGAGTTGTTACGAAATGATTAAATATATGGCTGAGAAATCGCCATCATAATTAAATAGTTAAAAAATAAACTTATTATTAATTTTTATGAATTCACTGAATATTGGCTGAGAAATCCCCAACATGTTTATTCAAACTTATTATTAGATATATAAATAATTAATAAATAACTTTTTATTAATTGTTCTAAATTGACTGAATATTGGCTAAGTAATCGCCATCTTAATGAAATAATAAACTTATGATTTATTGTTATGAATTGACTAATTATGAGTTGTTACGAAATGATTAAATATTGGCTAAGAAATCGCCAACATAATTAAATAATTAAAAAATAAACTTATTATTAATGTTATAAATTGACTAATTATGAGTTGTTCGAAATGATTAAATATTGGCTGAGAAATCGCCATCATAATTAAATAATTAAAAAATAAACTTATTATTAATTGTTATAAATTGACTGAATATGAGTTGTTACGAAATGATTAAATATAGGCTGAGACATCGCCATCATAATTAAATAGTTAAAAAATAAACTTATTATTAATTTTTATGAATTCACTGAATATTGGTCTGAGAAATCCCCAACATGTTTATTCAAACTTATTATTAGATATATAAATAATTAATAAATAACTTTTTATTAATTGTTCTAAATTGACTGAATATTGGCTAAGTAATCGCCATCTTAATGAAATAATAAACTTATGATTTATTGTTATGAATTGACTAATTATGAGTTGTTACGAAATGATTAAATATTGCTAAGAAATCGCCAACATAATTAAATAATTAAAAAATAAACTTATTATTAATTGTTATAAATTGACTAATTATGAGTTGTTACGAAATGATTAAATATTGGCTGAGAAATCGCCATCATAGTTAAATAATTAAAAAATAAACTTATTATTAATTGTTATAAATTGACTGAATATGAGTTGTTACGAAATGATTAAATATGGGCTGCGAAATCGCCATCATAATTAAATAGTTAAAAAATAAACTTATTATAATTTTTATGAATTGACTGAATATTGGCTGAGAAATCGCCAACATAATTTATTCAAACTTATTTTTAAATATAATAATTCAAAAATAAACTTATTATTAATTGTTCTAAATTGACTAAATATTGGCTAAGTAATCGCCATCATAATGAAATAATAAACTTATGATTTATTGTTATGAATTGACTAATTATGAGTTGTTACGAAATGATTAAATATTGGCTAAGAAATCGCCAACATAATTAAATAATTAAAAAATAAACTTATTTTTAATTGTTATAAATTGACTGAATTGAGTTGTTACGAAATGAGTAAATATTGGCTGCGAAATCGCCATCATAATTAAATAGTTAAAAAAAAAACTTATTATTATTTTTTATGAATTGACTGAATATTGGCTGAGAAATCCCCAACATGTTTATTCAAACTTATTATTAGATATAAATAATTAATAAATAACTTTTATTAATTGTTCTAAATTGACTGAATATTGGCTAAGTAATCGCCATCATAATGAAATATAAACTTATGATTTATTGTTATGAATTGACTAATTATGAGTTGTTACGAAATGATTAAATATTGGCTAAGAAATCGCCAACATAATTAAATAATTAAAAAATAAACTTATTATTAATGTTATAAATTGACTAATTATGAGTTGTACGAAATGATTAAATATTGGCTGAGAAATCGCCATAATAAATAATAAAAAAAATAAACTTATTATTAATTGTTATAAATTGATGAATATGAGTTGTACGAAATGATTAATATTGGCTGCGAAATCGCCATCATAATTAAATAATTAAAAAATAAACTTATTATTAATTGTTATAAATTGACTGAATATGAGTTGTTTCGAAATGATTAATATTGGCTGAGAAATCGCCATCATTTATTTAAACTTATTATATTAGATGTATAATTAAAAAAAAATAAACTTATTATTAATTGTTATAAATTAATTGAATATGAGTTGTTACGAAATGATTAAATATTGGCTGCGAAATCGCCATCATAATTAAATAATAAAAAATAAACTTATTATTAATTGTTATAAATTGACTGAATATGAGTTGTTACGAAATGATTAAATATTGGCTGAGAATCGCCATCATATTAAATAGTTAAAAAATAAACTTATTATTAATTTTTATGAATTGACTGAATATTGGCTGAGAAATCCCCAACATGTTTATTCAAACTTATTATTAGATATATAAATAATTAATAAATAAACTTTTTATTAATTGTTCTAAATTGACTGAATATTGGCTAAGTAATCGCCATCATAATGAAATAATAAACTTATGATTATTGTTATGAATTGACTAATTATGAGTTGTTACGAAATGATTAAATATTGGCTAAGAAATCGCCAACATAATTAAATAATTAAAAATAAACTTATTATTAATTGTTATAATTGATTGAATATGAGTTGTTACGAAATGATTAAATATTGGCTGCGAAATCGCCATCATAATTAAATAATTAAAAATAAACTTATTATTAATTGTTATAAATTGACTGAATATGAGTTGTTACGAAATGATTAAATATTGGCTGAGAAATCGCCATCATGATTATTTAAACTTATTATATATTAGATGTATAATTAAAAAAAAATAAACTTATTATTAATTGTTATAAATTAATTGAATATGAGTTGTTACGAAATGATTAAATATTGGCTGCGAAATCGCCATCATAATTAAATAATTAAAAAATAAACTTATTATTAATTGTTATAAATTGACTGAATATGAGTTGTTACGAAATGATTAAATATTGGCTGAGAAATCGCCATCATAATTAAATAGTTAAAAAATAAACTTATTATTAATTTTTATGAATTGACTGAATATTGGCTGAGAAATCCCCAACATGTTTATTCAAACTTATTATTAGATATATAAATAATTAATAAATAAACTTTTTATTAATTGTTCTAAATTGACTGAATATTGGCTAAGTAATCGCCATCATAATGAAATAATAAACTTATGATTTATTGTTATGAATTGACTAATTATGAGTTGTTACGAAATGATTAAATATTGGCTAAGAAATCGCCAACATAATTAAATAATTAAAAAATAAACTTATTATTAATTGTTATAAATTGATTGAATATGAGTTGTTACGAAATGATTAAATATTGGCTGCGAAATCGCCATCATAATTAAATAATTAAAAAATAAACTTATTATTAATTGTTATAAATTGACTGAATATGAGTTGTTACGAAATGATTAAATATTGGCTGAGAAATCGCCATCATGATTTATTTAAACTTATTATATATTAGATGTATAATTAAAAAAAAATAAACTTATTATTAATTGTTATAAATTAATTGAATATGAGTTGTTACGAAATGATTAAATATTGGCTGCGAAATCGCCATCATAATTAAATAATTAAAAAATAAACTTATTATTAATTGTTATAAATTGACTGAATATGAGTTGTTACGAAATGATTAAATATTGGCTGAGAAATCGCCATCATAATTAAATAGTTAAAAAATAAACTTATTATTAATTTTTATGAATTGACTGAATATTGGCTGAGAAATCCCCAACATGTTTATTCAAACTTATTATTAGATATAAATAATTAATAAATGAACTTTTTATTAATTGTTCTAAATTCACTGAAATTGGCTAAGTAATCGCCATCTTAATGAAATAATAAACTTATGATTTATGTTATGAATGACTAATTATGAGTTGTTACGAAATGATTAAATATTGGCTAAGAAATCGCCAACATAATTAAATAATTAAAAAATAAACTTATATTAATTGTTATAAATTGACTAATTATGATCTGTTACGAAATGATTACATATTGGCTGAGAAATCGCCATCATAATTAAATAATTAAAAAATAAACTTATTATTAATTGTTATAAATTGATTGAATATGAGTTGTTACGAAATGATTAAATATTGGCTGCGAAATCGCCATCATAATTAAATAGTTAAAAAATAAACTATTATTAATTTTTATGAATTCACTGAATACTGGCTGAGAAATCCCCAACATGTTTATTCAAACTTATTATTAGATATATAAATAATTAATAATGAACTTTTTATTAATTGTTCTAAATTCACTGAATATTGGCTAAGTAATCGCCATCTTAATGAAATAATAAACTTATGATTTATTGTTATGAATTGACTAATTATGAGTTGTTACGAAATGATTAAATATTGGCTAAGAAATCGCCAACATAATTAAATAATTAAAAATAAACTTACTATTAATTGTTATAAATTGACTAATTATGATCTGTTACGAAATGATTACATATTGGCTGAGAAATCGCCATCATAATTAAATAATTAAAAAATAAACTTATTATTAATTGTTATAAATTGATTGAATATGAGTTGTTACGAAATGATTAAATATTGGCTGCGAAATCGCCATCATAATTAAATAGTTAAAAAATAAACTTATTATTAATTTTTATGAATTCACTGAATACTGGCTGAGAAATCCCCAACATGTTTATTCAAACTTATTATTAGATAAATAATTAATAAATAAACTTTTTATTAATTGTTCTAAATTGACTGAATATTGGCTAAGTAATCGCCATCTTAATGAAATAATAAACTTATGATTTATTGTTATGAATTGACTAATTATGAGTTGTTACGAAATGATTAAATATTGGCTGAGAAATCGCCATCATAATTAAATAATTAAAAAATAAACTTATTATTAATTGTTATAAATTGACTGAATATGAGTTGTTACGAAATGATTAAATATTGGCTGAGAAATCGCCATCATGATTTATTTAAACTTATTATATATTAGATGTATAATTAAAAAAAAATAAACTTATTATTAATTGTTATAAATTAATTGAATATGAGTTGTTACGAAATGATTAAATATTGGCTGAGAAATCGCCATCATAATTAAATAATTAAAAAATAAACTTATTATTAATTGTTATAAATTGACTGAATATGAGTTGTTACGAAATGATTAAATATTGGCTGCGAAATCGCCATCATAATTAAATAGTTAAAAAATAAACTTATTATTAATTTTTATGAATTCACTGAATACTGGCTGAGAAATCCCCAACATGTTTATTCAAACTTATTATTAGATATATAAATAATTAATAAATGAACTTTTTATTAATTGTTCTAAATTCACTGAATATTGGCTAAGTAATCGCCATCTTAATGAAATAATAAACTTATTATTAATTGTTATAAATTGACTAATTATGAGTTGTTACGACATGATTAAATATTGGCTGAGAAATCGCCATCATAATTAAATAATTAAAAAATAAACTTATTATAAATTGTTATAAATTGATTGAATATGAGTTGTTACGAAATGATTAAATATTGGCTGCGAAATCGCCATCATAATTAAATAATTAAAAAATAAACTTAATATTAATTGTTATAAATTGACTGAATATGAGTTGTTTCGAAATGATTAAATATTGGCTGAGAAATCGCCATCATGATTTATTTAAACTTATTATATATTAGATGAATAATTAAAAAAAATAAACTTATTATTAATTGTTATGTATTGACTGAATATTGGCTGAGAAATCGCCAACATAATTTATTCAAACTTATTTTTAAATATAAATAATTCAAAAATAAACTTATTATTAATTGTTCTAAATTGACTAAATATTGGCTAAGTAATCGCCATCATAATGAAATAATAAACTTATGATTTATTGTTATGAATTGACTAATTATGAGTTGTTACGAAATGATTAAATATTGGCTAAGAAATCGCCAACATAATTAAATAATTAAAAAATAAACTTACTATTAATTGTTATAAATTGACTAATTATGATCTGTTACGAAATGATTACATATTGGCTGAGAAATCGCCATCATAATTAAATAATTAAAAAATAAACTTATTATTAATTGTTATAAATTGATTGAATATGAGTTGTTACGAAATGATTAAATATTGGCTGCGAAATCGCCATCATAATTAAATAGTTAAAAAATAAACTTATTATTAATTTTTATGAATTCACTGAATACTGGCTGAGAAATCCCCAACATGTTTATTCAAACTTATTATTAGATAAATAATTAATAAATAAACTTTTTATTAATTGTTCTAAATTGACTGAATATTGGCTAAGTAATCGCCATCTTAATGAAATAATAAACTTATGATTTATTGTTATGAATTGACTAATTATGAGTTGTTACGAAATGATTAAATATTGGCTAAGAAATCGCCAACATAATTAAATAATTAAAAAATAAACTTATTATTAATTGTTATAAATTAATTGAACATGAGTTGTTACGAAATGATTAAATATTGGCTGCGAAATCGCCATCATAATTAAATAATTAAAAAATAAACTTATTATTAATTGTTATAAATTGACTGAATATGAGTTGTTACGAAATGATTAAATATTGGCTGAGAAATCGCCATCATGATTTATTTAAACTTATTATATATTAGATGAATAATTAAAAAAAATAAACTTATTATTAATTGTTATGTATTGACTGAATATTGGCTGAGAAATCGCCAACATAATTTATTCAAACTTATTTTTAAATATAAATAATTCAAAAATAAACTTATTATTAATTGTTCTAAATTGACTAAATATTGGCTAAGTAATCGCCATCATAATGAAATAATAAACTTATGATTTATTGTTATGAATTGACTAATTATGAGTTGTTACGAAATGATTAAATATTGGCTAAGAAATCGCCAACATAATTAAATAATTAAAAAATAAACTTATTATTAATTGTTATAAATTGACTAATTATGAGTTGTTACGAAATGATTAAATATTGGCTGAGAAGTCGCCATCATAATTAAATAATTAAAAAATAAACTTATTATTAATTGTTATAAATTGACTGAATTTGAGTTGTTACGAAATGAGTAAATATTGGCTGCGAAATCGCCATCATAATTAAATAGTTAAAAAAAAAACTTATTATTATTTTTTATGAATTGACTGAATATTGGCTGAGAAATCCCCAACATGTTTATTCAAACTTATTATTAGATATATAAATAATTAATAAATAAACTTTTTATTAATTGTTCTAAATTGACTGAATATTGGCTAAGTAATCGCCATCATAACGAAATAATAAACTTATGATTTATTGTTATGAATTGACTAATTATGAGTTGTTACGAAATGATTAAATATTGGCTAAGAAATCGCCAACGTAATTAAATAATTAAAAAATAAACTTATTATTAATTGTTATAAATTGACTAATTATGAGTTGTTCGAAATGATTAAATATTGGCTGAGAAATCGCCATCATAATTAAATAATTAAAAAATAAACTTATTATTAATTGTTATAAATTGACTGAATATGAGTTGTTACGAAATGATTAAAAATTGGCTGAGAAATCGCCATCATAGTTAAATAATTAAAAAATAAACTTATTATTAATTGTTATAAATTGACTGAATATGAGTTGTTACGAAATGATTAAATATAGGCTGAGAAATCGCCATCATAATTAAATAGTTAAAAAATAAACTTTTTATTAATTGTTCTAAATTGACTGAATATTGGCTAAGTAATCGCCATCATAATGAAATAATAAACTTATGATTTATTGTTATGAATTGACTAATTATGAGTTGTTACGAAATGATTAAATATTGGCTAAGAAATCGCCAACGTAATTAAATAATTAAAAAATAAACTTATTATTAATTGTTATAAATTGACTAATTATGAGTTGTTCGAAATGATTAAATATTGGCTGAGAAATCGCCATCATAATTAAATAATTAAAAAATAAACTTATTATTAATTGTTATAAATTGACTGAATATGAGTTGTTACGAAATGATTAAATATAGGCTGAGACTTCGCCATCATAATTAAATAGTTAAAAAATAAACTTATTATTAATTTTTATGAATTCACTGAATACTGGCTGAGAAATCCCCAACATGTTTATTCAAACTTATTATTAGATATATAAATAATTAATAAATAAACTTTTATTAATTGTTCTAAATTGACTGAATATTGGCTAAGTAATCGCCATTTTAATGAAATAATAAACTTATGATTTATTGTTATGAATTGACTAATTATGAGTTGTTACGAAATGATTAATTATTGGCTAAGAAATCGCCAACATAATTAAATAATTAAAAAATAAACTTATTATTAATTGTTATAAATTGACTAATTATGAGTTGTTACGAAATGATTAAATATTGGCTGAGAAATCGCCATCATAATTAAATAATTAAAAATAAACTTATTATTAATTGTTATAAATTGATTGAATATGAGTTGTTACGAAATGATTAAATATTGGCTGCGAAATCGCCATCATAATTAAATAATTAAAAAATAAACTTATTATTAATTGTTATAAATTGACTGAATATGAGTTGTTTCGAAATGATTAAATATTGGCTGAGAAATCGCCATCATGATTTATTTAAACTTATTATATATTAGATGAATAATTAAAAAAAATAAACTTATTATTAATTGTTATGTATTGACTGAATATTGGCTGAGAAATCGCCAACATAATTTATTCAAACTTATTTTTTAATATAATTAATTCAAAAATAAACTTATTATTAATTGTTCTAAATTGACTAAATATTGGCTAAGTAATCGCCATCATAATGAAATAATAAACTTATGATTTATTGTTACGAATTGACTAATTATGAGTTGTTACGAAATGATTAAATATTGGCTAAGAAATCGCCAACATAATTAAATAATTAAAAAATAAACTTATTATTAATTGTTATAAATTGACTAATTATGAGTTGTTACGAAATGATTAAATATTGGCTGAGAAGTCGCCATCATAATTAAATAATTAAAAAATAAACTTATTATTAATTGTTATAAATTGACTGAATTTGAGTTGTTACGAAATGAGTAAATATTGGCTGCGAAATCGCCATCATAATTAAATAGTTAAAAAAAAAACTTATTATTATTTTTTATGAATTGACTGAATATTGGCTGAGAAATCCCCAACATGTTTATTCAAACTTATTATTAGATATATAAATAATTAATAAATCAACTTTTTATTAATTATTCTAAATTGACTGAATATTGGCTAAGTAATCGCCATCTTAATGAAATAATAAACTTATGATTTATTGTTATGAATTGACTAAATATGAGTTGTTACGAAATGATTAAATATTGGCTAAGAAATCGCCAACATAATTAAATAATTAAAAAATAAACTTATTATTAATTGTTATAAATTAATTGAATATGAGTGTTACGAAATGATTAAATATTGGCTGCGAAATCGCCATCATAATTAAATAATTAAAAAATAAACTTATTATTAATTGTTATAAACTGACTGAATATGAGTTGTTACGAAATGATTAAATATTGGCTGAGAAATCGCCATCATAATTAAATAGTTAAAAAATAAACTTATTATTAATTTTTATGAATTGACTGAATATTGGCTGAGAAATCCCCAACATGTTTATTCAAACTTATTATTAGATATATAAATAATTAATAAATAAACTTTTTATTAATTGTTCTAAATTGACTGAATATTGGCTAAGTAATCGACATCATAATGAAATAATAAACTTATGATTTATTGTTATGAATTGACTAATTATGAGTTGTTACGTAATGATTAAATATTGGCTAAGAAATCGCCAACATAATTAAATAATTAAAATAAACTTATTATTAATTGTTATAAATTGACTAATTATGAGTTGTTACTAAATGATTAAATATTGGCTGAGAAATCGCCATCATAATTAAATAATTAAAAAATAAACTTATTATTAATTGTTATAAATTGACTGAATATGAGTTGTTTCGAAATGATTAAACATTGGCTGAGAACTCGCCATCATGATTTATTTAAACTTATTATATATTAGATGTATAATTAAAAAAAAATAAACTTATTATTAATTGTTATAAATTAATTGAATATGAGTTGTTACGAAATGATTAAATATTGGCTGCGAAATCGCCATCATAATTAAATAATTAAAAAATAAACTTATTATTAACCCGCGTAAAAAAATTAAAGTTTATATGAACTTTATATAAACTTTAGGTTTGGCTAAACTTGATATGGGGTTGTCCAACGAGACTGAGCCGAACTTGTGCAATTGACTGTTCAAGTTTGGCGAAAGTATATCAAATGTTCATCTGAAATTCATATAAAGTTTTTATAAAGTTTTTTTACAATTAATGACAAATAAAATATAGTTTATACCAAGTTTAGCTGAATTCAATATCAATGTGATAGCAAGTTCAGGTTTATAAAGTCTTATAATGTTGATATCAACATACCCAAAGAAAAATTTAAAAAATCTGCTTTAACTGACATCAGTAAGAATACACCGGTTAGAAAAATGGAGATATATTCCAAAAAATTCGAATCCGTCACGGAAAAGTGATGTCCATTTCCTTAGTTTTGATGACATAACCTGAAAGAAGAAATTTAAAAAACCACAAAGTATCTATTTTTACATATTAATATATTAATTAAAATATAATTAAAAACATAAAAATTTTAATTTAAATAAAGAAAACTTATCTGATCCAGCGATCTCAAATGAGCCTTCTTGTGTCGTATTTTTCATGCTGACATCGTTGTCTGTTTTACGCCTTACGTACACCGATCGCGCAACGATGCTCTTTTAACACGTTTACACACTAAACGGCGACTCATAATGATTACAATTGCACAAAGAATGCAATTTATCAAACTTTCAAATTTGCAAAAAACAGCCTGGTCCGCTAATCCTTTTCGCGCTGCTCTCGCGAGTGAACTGATGCTAGGGTTAGCTGCCAACACAACATTGTTTTGTTTTTTTTTTGTCGGCTAATTTATCGATATCTAACCAATACGTCAGTACCCTTGCGAATGCGGCGCGAGAAGGACCAGCAGACCAGGTTAGTTTGTGCAAATTTGACAGTTTGATAAGTGCAATGGTAATAATCGTGAGTCGCCGTTTAGTGTGTAAACGTGTTAAAAGAGCAACGTTGCGCGATCGGTGTACGTAAGGCGTAATCTGGACGATGATGTTAGCATGAAAAATACGACACAAGAAGACTCATTTGGGATCAGATAAGTTTTCTCTATTTAAATTAAAAATTTTATGTTTTTAATTATGTTTTAATTAATATATTAATATGTAAAAATAGATACTTTGTGGTTTTTAAAATTTCTTCTTTCAGGTTATGTCATCAAAACTAAGGAAATGGACATCACTTTTCCGTGACGGATTCGAATTTTTTGGAATATATCTCCATTTTTCTAACCGATGTATTCTTACTGATGTCAGTTAAAGCAGATTTTTTAAATTTTTCTTTGGGTATGTTGATATCAACATTATAAGACTTTATAAACCTGAACTTGCTATCACGTTGATATTGAGTTCAGCTACACTTGGTATAAACTATATTTTATTTGTCATTAATTGTAAAAAAACTTTATAAAAACTTTATATGAATTTCAGATGAACATTTGATATACTTTCGCCAAACTTGAACAGTCAATTGCACAAGTTCGGCTCAGTCTCGTTGGACAACCCCATATCAAGTTTAGCCAAACCTAAAGTTTATATAAAGTTCATATAAACTTTAATTTTTTTACGCGGGAATTGTTATAAATTGACTGAATATGAGTTGTTACGAAATGATTAAATATTGGCTGAGAAATCGCCATCATGATTTATTTAAACTTATTATATATTAGATATATAATTAAAAAAAATAAACTTATTATTAATTGTTATAAATTAATTGAATATGAGTTGTTACGAAATGATTAAATATTGGCTGCGAAATCGCCATCATAATTAAATAATTAAAAAATAAACTTATTATTAATTGTTATAAATTGACTGAATATGAGTTGTTACGAAATGATTAAATATTGGCTGAGAAATCGCCATCATGATTTATTTAAACTTATTATATATTAGATGTATAATTAAAAAAAATAAACTTATTATTAATTGTTATAAATTAATTGAATATGAGTTGTTACGAAATGATTAAATATTGGCTGCGAAATCGCCATCATAATTAAATAATTAAAAAATAAACTTATTATTAATTGTTATAAATTGACTGAATATGAGTTGTTACGAAATGATTAAATATTGGCTGAGAAATCGCCATCATAATTAAATAATTAAAAAATAAACTTATTATTAATTGTTATAAATTGGACTAATTATGAGTTGTTCGAAATGATTAAATATTGGCTGAGAAATCGCCATCATAATTAAATAATTAAAAAATAAACTTATTATTAATTGTTATAAATTGACTGAATATGAGTTGTTACGAAATGATTAAATATAGGCTGAGACATCGCCATCATAATTAAATAGTTAAAAAATAAACTTATTATTAATTTTTATGAATTGACTGAATATTGGCTGAGAAATCCCCAACATGTTTATTCAAACTTATTATTAGATATATAAATAATTAATAAATAAACTTTTTATTAATTGTTCTAAATTGACTGAATATTGGCTAAGTAATCGCCATCATAATGAAATAATAAACTTATGATTTATTGTTATGAATTGACTAATTATGAGTTGTTACGAAATGATTAAATATTGGCTAAGAAATATTAAATAATTAAAAAATAAACTTATTATTAATTGTTATAATTGACTAATTATGAGTTGTTACGAAATGATTAAATATTGGCTGAGAAATCGCCATCATAATTAAATAATTAAAAAATAAACTTATTATTAATTGTTATAAATTGACTGAATATGAGTTGTTACGAAATGATTAAATATAGGCTGAGAATCGCCATCATAATTAAATAGTTAAAAAATAAACTTATTATTAATTTTTATGAATTCACTGAATATTGGCTGAGAAATCCCCAACATGTTTATTCAACTTATTATTAGATATATAAATAATTAATAAATAAACTTTTTATTAATTGTTCTAAATTGACTGAATATTGGCTAAGTAATCGCCATCATAACGAAATAATAAACTTATGATTTATTGTTATGAATTGACTAATTATGAGTTGTTACGAAATGATTAAATATTGCCTAAGAAATCGCCAACATAATTAAATAATTACAAAATAAACTTATTATTAATTGTTATAAATTGACTAATTATGAGTTGTTACGAAATGATTAAAAATTGGCTGAGAAATCGCCATCATAGTTAAATAATTAAAAAATAAACTTATTATTAATTGTTATAAATTGACTGAATATGAGTTGTTACGAAATGATTAAATATAGGCTGAGAAATCGCCATCATAATTAAATAGTTAAAAAATAAACTTTTTATTAATTGTTCTAAATTGACTGAATATTGGCTAAGTAATCGCCATCATAATGAAATATTAAACTTATGATTTATTGTTATGAATTGACTAATTATGAGTTGTTACGAAATGATTAAATATTGGCTAAGAAATATTAAATAATTAAAAAATAAACTTATTATTAATTGTTATAAATTGACTAATTATGAGTTGTTACGAAATGATTAAATATTGGCTGAGAAATCGCCATCATAATTAAATAATTAAAAAATAAACTTATTATTAATTGTTATAAATTGACTGAATATGAGTTGTTACGAAATGATTAAATATAGGCTGAGAAATCGCCATCATAATTAAATAGTTAAAAAATAAACTTATTATTAATTTTTATGAATTCACTGAATATTGGCTGAGAAATCCCCAACATGTTTATTCAAACTTATTATTAGATATATAAATAATTAATAAATAAACTATTTATTAATTGTTCTAAATTAACTGAATATTGGCTAAGTAATCGCCATCATAATGAAATCATAAACTTATGATTTATTGTTATGAATTGACTAATTATGAGTTGTTACGAAATGATTAAATATTGGCTAAGAAATATTAAATAATTAAAAAATAAACTTATTATTAATTGTTATAAATTGACTAATTATGAGTTGTTACGAAATGATTAAATATTGGCTGAGAAATCGCCATCATAATTAAATAATTAAAAAATAAACTTATTATTAATTGTTATAAATTGACTGAATATGAGTTGTTACGAAATGATTAAATATAGGCTGAGAAATCGCCATCATAATTAAATAGTTAAAAAATAAACTTTTTATTAATTGTTCTAAATTGACTGAATATTGGCTAAGTAATCGCCATCATAATGAAATAATAAACTTATGATTTATTGTTATGAATTGACTAATTATGAGTTGTTACGAAATGATTAAATATTGGCTAAGAAATATTAAATAATTAAAAATAAACTTATTATTAATTGTTATAAATTGACTAATTATGAGTTGTTACGAAATGATTAAATATTGGCTGAGAAATCGCCATCATAATTAAATAATTAAAAAATAAACTTATTATTAATTGTTATAAATTGACTGAATATGAGTTGTTACGAAATGATTAAATATAGGCTGAGAAATCGCCATCATAATTAAATAGTTAAAAATAAACTTATTATTAATTTTTATGAATTCACTGAATATTGGCTGAGAAATCCCCAACATGTTTATTCAAACTTATTATTAGATATATAAATAATTAATAAATAAACTTTTTATTAATTGTTCTAAATTGACTGAATATTGGCTAAGTAATCGCCATCTTAATGAAATAATAAACTTATGATTTATTGTTATGAATTGACTAATTATGAGTTGTTAAGAAATGATTAAATATTGGCTAGGAAATCGCCAACATAATTAAATAATTAAAAAATAAACTTATTATTAATTGTTATAAATTGACTAATTATGATCTGTTACGAAATGATTACATATTGGCTGAGAATTCGCCATCATAATTAAATAATTAAAAAATAAACTTATTATTTATTGTTGTAAATTGATTGAATATGAGATGTTACGAAATGATTAAATATTGGCTGCGAAATCGCCATCATAATTAAATAGTTAAAAAATAAACTTATTATTAATTTTTATGAATTCACTGAATACTGGCTGAGAAATCCCCAACATGTTTATTCAAACTTATTATTAGATATATAAATAATTAATAAATAAACTTTTTATTAATTGTTCTAAATTGACTGAATATTGGCTAAGTAATCGCCATCTTAATGAAATAATAAACTTATGATTTATTGTTATGAATTGACTAATTATGAGTTGTTACGAAATGATTAAATATTGGCTAAGAAATCGCCAACATAATTAAATAATTAAAAAATAAACTTATTATTAATTGTTATAAATTGACTAATTATGAGTTGTTCGAAATGATTAAATATTGGCTGAGAAATCGCCATCATAATTAAATAATTAAAAATAAACTTATTATTAATTGTTATAAATGACTGAATATGAGTTGTTACGAAATGATTAAATATAGGCTGAGACATCGCCATCATAATTAAATAGTTAAAAAATAAACTTATTATTAATTTTTATGAATTCACTGAATATTGGCTGAGAAATCCCCAACATGTTTATTCAAACTTATTATTAGATATATAAATAATTAATAAATAAACTTTTTATTAATTGTTCTAAATTGACTGAATATTGGCTAAGTAATCGCCATCATAACGAAATAATAAACTTATGATTTATTGTTATGAATTGACTAATTATGAGTTGTTACGAAATGATTATATATTGCCTAAGAAATCGCCAACATAATTAAATAATTACAAAATAAACTTATTATTAATTGTTATAAATTGACTAATTATGAGTTGTTACGAAATGATTAAAATTGGCTGAGAAATCGCCATCATAGTTAAATAATTAAAAAATTAACTTATTATTAATTGTTATAAATTGACTGAATATGAGTTGTTACGAAATGATTAAATATGGCTGCGAACTCGCCATCATAATTAAATAGTTGAAAAATAAACTTATTATTAATTTTATGAATTGACTGAATATTGGCTGAGAAATCCCCAACATGTTTATTCACACTTATTATTAGATATATAAATAATTAATAAATAAACTTTTATTAATTGTTCTAAATTGACTGAATATTGGCTAAGTAATCGCCATCATAATGAAATAATAAACTTATGATTTATTGTTATGAATTGACTAATTATGAGGTTGTTACGAAATGATTAAATATTGACTAAGAAATATTAAATAATTAAAAAATAAACTTATTATTAATTGTTATAAATTGACTAACTATGAGTTGTTACGAAATGATTAAATATTGCTGAGAAATCGCCATCATAATTAAATAATTAAAAAATAACTCTATTATTATTTGTTATAAATTGACTGAATATGAGTTGTTACGAAATGATTAAATATAGGCTGAGAAATCGCCATCATAATTAAATAGTTTAAAAAATAAACTTATTATTAATTTTTATGAATTCGCTGAAATATTGGCTAAGTAATCGCCATCATAATGAAATAATAACTTATGATTTATTGTTCTGAATTGACTAATTATGAGTTGTTACGAAATGATTAAATATTGGCTAAGAAATCGCCAACATAATTAAATAATTAAAAAATAAACTTATTATTAATTGTATAAATTGACTACTTATGATCTGTTACGAAATGATTACATATTGGCTGAGAAATCGCCATCATAATTAATAATTAAAAAATAAACTTATGATTTATTGTTATGAATTGGACTAATTATGAGTTGTTACGAAATGATTAAATATTGGCTAAGAAAATATAAATAATTAAAAATAAACTTATTATTAATTGTTATAAATTGACTAATTATGAGTTGTACGAAATAATTAATATTGGCTGAGGAAATCGCCATCATAATTAAATAATTAAAAAATAAACTTATTATTAATTGTTATAAATTGACCCTGAATATGAGTTGTTACGAAATGATTAAATATAGGCTGAGAAATCGCCATCATAATTAAATAGTTAAAAAATAAACTTATTATTAATTTTTATGAATTCACTGAATATTGGCTGAGAAATCCCCAACATGTTATTCAAACTTATTGTTAGATATATAAATAACTAATAAATAAACTTTTTATTAATTGTTCTAAATTGACTGACTATTGGCTACGTACTGCCATCTTAATGAAATAATAAACTTATGATTATTGTTATGAATTGGACTAATTTATGAGTTGTTACGAAATGATTAAATATTGCCTAAGAAATCGCCAACATAATTAAATAATTACAAAATAAACTTATTATTAATTGTTATAAATTGACTAATTATGAGTGTTACGAAATGATTAAAAATTGGCTGAGAAATCGCCCTCATAGTTAAATAATTAAAAAATAAACTATTATTAATTGTTCTAAAATTGACCCCTGAATATGAGTTGTACGAAATGATTAAATATGGCTGCGAAATCGCCATCATAATTAAATAGTTAAAAAATAATCTTATTAAATTTTTATGAATTGACTGAATATTGGCTGAGAAATCCCAACATGTTTATTCAAACTTATATTAGATCTATAAATCATTAATAAATAAACTTTTTATTAATTGTTTCTAAATGGACTGAATATGGCTAAGTAATCGCCATCATAATGAAATAATAACTTATGATTTATTGTTATGAATTGACTAATTATGAGTTGTTACGAAATGATTAAATATTGGCTAAGAAATATTAAATAATTAAAAAATAAACTTAGTATTAATTGTTATAAATTGACTAATTATGAGTTGTTACGAAATGATTAAATATTGCTGAGAAATCGCCATCATAATTAAATAATTAAAAATAAACTTATTATTAATTGTTATAAATTGACTGAATAGAGTTGTTACGAAATGATTAAATATAGGCTGAGAAATCGCCAATCATAATTAATAGTTAAAAATAACTTATTATTAATTTTATGAATTCGCTGAATATTGGCTAAGTAATCGCCATCGTAATGAAATAATAAACTTATGATTTATTGTTATGAATTGACTAATATGAGTTGTTACGAAATGATTAAATATTGGCTAAGAAATCGCCAACATAATTAATAATTAAAAAATAAACTTATTATTAATTGTTATAAATTGACTAATTATGATCTGTTCCGAAATGATTACATATTGGCTGAGAATCGCCATCATAATTAAATAATTAAAAAATAACTTATTATTAATTGTTATAAATTGATTGAATATGAGTTGTTACGAAATGATTAATATTGGCTGCGAAATCGCCATCATAATTAAATAGTTAAAAATAAACTTATTATTAATTTTTATGAATTCACTGAATACTGGCTGAGAAATCCCCAACATGTTATTCAAACTTATTATTAGATATATAAATAATTAATAAATAAACTTTTTATTAATTGTTCTAAATTGACTGAATATTGGCTAAGTAATCGCCATCTTAATGAAATAATAAACTTATGATTTATTGTTAGGAATTGACTAATTATGAGTTGTTACGAAATGATTAAATATTGGCTAAGAAATCGCCAACATAATTAAATAATTAAAAAATAAACTTATTATTAATTGTTATAAATTCACTAATTATGAGTTGTTCGAAATGATAAATATTGGCTGAGAATCGCCATCATAATTAAATAATTAAAAAATAAACTTATTATTAATTGTTATAAATTGACTGAATATGAGTTGTTACGAAACTGATAAATATAGGCTGAGACTCGCCATCATAATTAAATAGTTAAAAAATAAACTTATTATTAATTTTTATGAATTCACTGAATATGGCTGAGAAATCCCCAACATGTTTATTCAAACTTATTATTAGATATATAAATAATTAATAAATAAACTTTTTATTAATGTTCTAAATTGACTGAATATTGGCTAAGTAATCGCCATCATAACTGAAATAATAAACTTATGATTTATTGTTATGAATTGACTAATTATGAGTTGTACGAAATGATTAAATATTGGCTAAGAAATCGCAACGTAATTAAATAATTAAAAAATAAACTTATATTAATTGTTATAAATTGACTAATTATGAGTTGTTACGAACTGAATTAAATATGGCCTGAGAAATCGCCATCATAATTAAATAATAAAAAATAAACTTATTATTAATGTTATAAATTGATTGAATATGAGTTGTTACGAACTGATTAAATATTGGCTGCGAAATCGCCATCATAATTAAATAGTTAAAAAATAAACTTATTATTAATTTTTATGAATTCACTGAATACTGGCTGAGAAATCCCCAACATGTTATTCAAACTTATTATTAGATATATAAATAATTAATAAATAAACTTTTTATAATTGTTCTAAATTGATGAATATTGGCTAAGTAATCGCCATCTTAATGAAATAATAAACTTATGATTGTTATGAATTGACTAATTATGAGTTGTTACGAAATGATTAAATATTGGCTAAGAAATCGCCAACATAATTAAATAATTAAAAAATAAACTTATTATTAATTGTTATAAATTGACTAATTATGAGTTGTTACGACATGATTAAATATTGGCTGAGAAATCGCCATCATAATTAAATAATTAAAAAATAAACTTATTATAAATTGTTATAAATTGATTGAATATGAGTTGTTACGAAATGATTACATATTGGCTGAGAAATCGCCATCATAATTAAATAATTAAAAAATAAACTTATTATTAATTGTTATAAATTGATTGAATATGAGTTGTTACGAAATGATTAAATATTGGCTGCGAAATCGCCATCATAATTAAATAGTTAAAAAATAAACTTATTATTAATTTTTATGAATTCACTGAATACTGGCTGAGAAATCCCCAACATGTTTATTCAAACTTATTATTAGATAAATAATTAATAAATAAACTTTTTATTAATTGTTCTAAATTGACTGAATATTGGCTAAGTAATCGCCATCTTAATGAAATAATAAACTTATGATTTATTGTTATGAATTGACTAATTATGAGTTGTTACGAAATGATTAAATATTGGCTAAGAAATCGCCAACATAATTAAATAATTAAAAAATAAACTTATTATTAATTGTTATAAATTAATTGAACATGAGTTGTTACGAAATGATTAAATATTGGCTGCGAAATCGCCATCATAATTAAATAATTAAAAAATAAACTTATTATTAATTGTTATAAATTGACTGAATATGAGTTGTTACGAAATGATTAAATATTGGCTGAGAAATCGCCATCATGATTTATTTAAACTTATTATATATTAGATGAATAATTAAAAAAATAAACTTATTATTAATTGTTATGTATTGACTGAATATTGGCTGAGAAATCGCCAACATAATTTATTCAAACTTATTTTTAATATAATAATTCAAAAATAAACTTATTATTAATTGTTCTAAATTGACTGAATATTGGCTAAGTAATCGCCATCATAATGAAATAATAAACTTATGATTTATTGTTATGAATTGACTAATTATGAGTTGTTACGAAATGATTAAATATTGGCTAAGAAATCGCCAACATAATTAAATAATTAAAAAATAAACTTATTATTAATTGTTATAAATTGACTAATTATGAGTTGTTACGAAATGATTAAATATTGGCTGAGAAATCGCCATCATAATTAAATAATTAAAAATAAACTTATTATTATTGTTATAAATTGACTGAATTTGAGTTGTTCCGAAATGAGTAATATTGGCTGCGAAATCGCCATCATAATTAAATAGTTAAAAAAAAACTTATTATTATTTTTATGAATTGACTGAATATGGCTGAGAAATCCCCAACATGTTTATTCAAACTTATTATTAGATATATAAATAATTAATAAATAAACTTTTTATTAATTGTTCTAAATTGACTGAATATTGGCTAAGTAATCGCCATCATAACGAAATAATAAACTTATGATTTATTGTTATGAATTGACTAATTATTGAGTTGTTACGAATGATTAAATATTGGCTAAGAAATCGCCAACGTAATTAAATAATTAAAAAATAAACTTATTATTAATTGTTATATAATTGACTAATTATGAGTTGTTCGAAATGATTAAATATTGGCTGAGGAAATCGCCATCATAATTAAATAATTAAAAAATAAACTTATTATTAATTGTATAAATTGACTGAATATGAGTTGTTACGAAATGATTAAAAATTGGCTGAGAAATTCGCCATCATAAGTTAAATATTAAAAATAAACTTATGATTAATTGTTATAAATTGACTGAATATGAGTTGTTTACGAAATGATTAATATGGCTGAGAATACGCCATCATAATTAAATAGTTAAAAAATAAACTTTTTATTAATTGTTCTAAATTGACTGAATATTGGCTAAGTAATCGCCATCATAATCGAAATAATAAACTTATGATTATTGTTATGAATTGACTAATTATTAGTTGTTACGAAATGATTAAATAGTGGCTAAGAAATCGCCAACGTAATTAAATAATTAAAAATAAACTTATTATTATTGTTATAAATTGGACTAATTATGAGTTGTTCGAAATGATTAAATATTGGCTGAGAAATCGCCATCATAATTAAATAATTAAAAAAATAAACTTATTATTAATTGTTATAAATTGACTTGAATATGAGTTGTTACGAACATGTTAAATATAGGCTGAGACTTCGCCATCATAATTAAATAGTTAAAAAATAACTTATTATTAATTTTATGAATTCACTGAATACTGGCTGAGAATCCCCACATGTTTTATTCAAACTTATTATTAAGATATATAATAATTAATAAATAAACTTTTTATTAATTGTTCTAAATTGAGCTGAATATTGGCTAAGTATCGCCATTTATGAAATAATAAACTTATGATTTATTGTTATGAATTGACTAATTATGAGTTGTTACGAACTGATTAATATTGGCTAAGAATCGCCAACATAATTAAATAATTAAAAAATAAACTTATTATTAATTGTTATAATTGACTAATTATGAGTGTTACGAAATGATTAAATATTGGCTGAGAAATCGCCATCATAATTAAATAATTAAAAATAACTTATTATTAATTGTTATAATTGATTGAATATGAGTTGTTACGAAATGATTAAATATTGGCTGCGAATCGCCATCATAATTAAATAATTAAAAAATAACTATTAGTAATTGTTATAAATTGACTGAATATGAGTTGTTCGAAATGATTAAATATTGGCTGAGAATCGCCATCATGAGTTATTTAAACTTATTATAATTAGATGAATAATTAAAAAAAAATAAACTTATTATTAATTGTTATGTATTGACTGAATATTGGCTGAGAAATCGCCAACATAATTTATTCAAACTTATTTTTAATATAAATAATTCAAATATAAACTTATTATTAATTGTTCTAAATGACTAAATATGGCTAAGTAATCGCCATCATAATGAATAATAAACTTATGATTATTGTTATGAATTGACTAATTATGAGTTTTGACGAAATGATTAAATATTGGCTAAGAAATCGCCAACATAAATTAAATATTAAAAATAAACTATATTATTAATTGTTTATAAATTGACTAATTATGAGTTGTTACGAAATGATTAAATATTGGCTGAGAAGTCGCCATCATAATTAATAATTAAAAAATAAACTTATTATTAATTGTTATAAATTGACTGAATTTGAGTTGTTACGAAATGAGTAAATATTGGCTGCGAAATCGCCATCATAATTAAATAGTTAAAAAAAAACTTATTATTATTTTTTATGAATTGACTGAATATTGGCTGAGAAATCCCCAACATGTTTATTCAAACTTATTATTAGATATAAATAATTAATAAATAAACTTATTATTAATTGTTCTAAATTGACTGAATATTGGCTAAGTAATCGCCATCATAATGAAATAATAAACTTATGATTTATTGTTACGAATTGACTAATTATGAGTTGTTACGAAATGATTAAATATTGGCTAAGAAATCGCCAACATAATTAAATAATTAAAAAATAAACTTATTATTAATTGTTATAAATTGACTGAATTTGAGTTGTTACGAAATGATTAAATATTGGCTGAGAAGTCGCCATCATAATTAAATAATTAAAAAATAAACTTATTATTAATTGTTATAAATTGACTGAATTTGAGTTGTTACGAAATGAGTAAATATTGGCTGCGAAATCGCCATCATAATTAAATAGTTAAAAAAAAAACTTATTATTATTTTTTATGAATTGACTGAATATTGGCTGAGAAATCCCCAACATGTTTATTCAAACTTATTATTAGATATATAAATAATTAATAAATCAACTTTTTATTAATTATTCTAAATTGACTGAATATTGGCTAAGTAATCGCCATCTTAATGAAATAATAAACTTATGATTTATTGTTATGAATTGACTAAATATGAGTTGTTACGAAATGATTAAATATTGGCTAAGAAATCGCCAACATAATTAAATAATTAAAAAATAAACTTATTATTAATTGTTATAAATTAATTGAATATGAGTTGTTACGAAATGATTAAATATTGGCTGCGAAATCGCCATCATAATTAAATAATTAAAAAATAAACTTATTATTAATTGTTATAAACTGACTGAATATGAGTTGTTACGAAATGATTAAATATTGGCTGAGAAATCGCCATCATATTAAATAGTTAAAAAATAAACTTATTATTAATTTTTATGAATTGACTGAATATTGGCTGAGAAATCCCCAACATGTTTATTCAAACTTATTATTAGATATATAATAATTAATAAATAAACTTTTTATTAATTGTTCTAAATTGACTGAATATTGGCTAAGTAATCGACATCATAATGAAATAATAAACTTATGATTTATTGTTATGAATTGACTAATTATGAGTTGTTACGTAATGATTAAATATTGGCTAAGAAATCGCCAACATAATTAAATAATTAAAAAATAAACTTATTATTAATTGTTATAAATTGACTAATTATGAGTTGTTACTAAATGATTAAATATTGGCTGAGAAATCGCCATCATAATTAAATAATTAAAAAATAAACTTATTATTAATTGTTATAAATTGACTGAATATGAGTTGTTTCGAAATGATTAAACATTGGCTGAGAACTCGCCATCATGATTTATTTAAACTTATTATATATTAGATGTATAATTAAAAAAAAATAACTTATTATTAATTGTTATAAATTAATTGAATATGAGTTGTTACGAATGATTAAATATTGGCTGCGAAATCGCCATCATAATTAAATAATTAAAAATAAACTTATTATTAACCCGCGTAAAAAATTAAAGTTTATATGAACTTTATATAAACTTTAGGTTTGGCTAAACCTTGATATGGGGTTGTCCAACGAGACTGAGCCGAACTTGTGCAATTGACTGTTCAAGTTTGGCGAAAGTATATCAAATGTTCATCTGAAATTCATATAAAGTTTTTATAAAGTTTTTTTACAATTAATGACAAATAAAATATAGTTTATACCAAGTTTAGCTGAATTTCAATATCAATGTGATAGCAAGTTCAGGTTTATAAAGTCTTATAATGTTGATATCAACATACCCAAAGAAAATTTAAAAAATCTGCTTTAACTGACATCAGTAAGAATACACCGGTTAGAAAAATGGAGATATATTCCAAAAAATTCGAATCCGTCACGGAAAAGTGATGTCCATTTCCTTAGTTTTGATGACATAACCTGAAAGAGAAATTTAAAAAACCACAAAGTATCTATTTTTTACATATTAATATATTAATTAAAATATAATTAAAAACATAAAAATTTTAATTTAAATAAAGAAAACTTATCTGATCCAGCGATCTCAAATGAGCCTTCTTGTGTCGTATTTTTCATGCTGACATCGTTGTCTGTTTTACGCCTTACGTACACCGATCGCGCACGATGCTCTTTTAACACGTTTACACACTAAACCGGCGACTCATAATGATTACAATTGCACAAAGAATGCAATTTATCAAACTTTCAAATTTGCAAAAACAGCCTGGTCCGCTAATTCCTTTTCGCGCTGCTCTCGCGAGTGAACTGATGCTAGGGTTAGCTGCCAACAACAACATTGTTTTGTTTTTTTTTTGTCGGCTAATTTATCGATATCTAACCAATACGTCAGTACCCTTGCGAATGCGGCGCGAGAAGGACCAGCAGACCAGGTTAGTTTGTGCAAATTTGACAGTTTGATAAGTGCAATGGTAATAATCGTGAGTCGCCGTTTAGTGTGTAAACGTGTTAAAAGAGCAACGTTGCGCGATCGGTGTACGTAAGGCGTAATCTGGACGATGATGTTAGCATGAAAAATACGACACAAGAAGACTCATTTGGATCAGATAAGTTTTCTCTATTTAAATTAAAAATTTATGTTTTTAATTATGTTTTAATTAATATATTAATATGTAAAAATAGATACTTTGTGGTTTTTAAAATTTCTTCTTTCAGGTTATGTCATCAAAACTAAGGAAATGGACATCACTTTTCCGTGACGGATTCGAATTTTTTTTGGAATATATCTCCATTTTCTAACCGATGTATTCTTACTGATGTCAGTTAAAGCAGATTTTTTAAATTTTTCTTTGGGTATGTTGATATCAACATTATAAGACTTTATAAACCTGAACTTGCTATCACGTTGATATTGAGTTCAGCTACACTTGGTATAAAACTATATTTTATTTGTCATTAATTGTAAAAAACTTTATAAAAACTTATATGAATTTCAGATGAACATTTGATATACTTTCGCCAACTTTGAACAGTCAATTGCACAAGTTCGGCTCAGTCTCGTTGGACAACCCCATATCAAGTTTAGCCAAACCTAAGTTTATATAAAGTTCATATAACTTTAATTTTTTTACGCGGGAATTGTTATAAATTGACTGAATATGAGTTGTTACGAAATGATTAAATATTGGCTGAGAAATCGCCATCATGATTTATTTAAACTTATTATATATTAGATATATAATTAAAAAAAAATAAACTTATTATTAATTGTTATAAATTAATTGAATATGAGTTGTTACGAAATGATTAAATATTGGCTGCGAAATCGCCAATCATAATTAAATAATTAAAAAATAAACTTATTATTAATTGTTTATAAATTGACTGAATATGAGTTTGTTACGAAATGATTAAATATTGGCTGAGAAATCGCCATCATGATTTATTTAAACTTATTATATATTAGATGTATAATTAAAAAAAAAATAAACTTATTATTAATTGTTATAAATTAATTGAATATGAGTTGTTACGAAATGATTAAATATTGGCTGCGAAATCGCCATCATAATTAAATAATTAAAAAATAAACTTATTATTAATTGTTATAAATTGACTGAATATGAGTTGTTACGAAATGATTAAATATTGGCTGAGAAATCGCCATCATAATTAAATAATTAAAAAATAAACTTATTATTAATTGTTATAAATTGACTAATTATGAGTTGTTCGAAATGATTAAATATTGGCTGAGAAATCGCCATCATAATTAAATAATTAAAAAATAAACTTATTATTAATTGTTATAAATTGACTGAATATGAGTTGTTACGAAATGATTAAATATAGGCTGAGACATCGCCATCATAATTAAATAGTTAAAAATAAACTTATTATTAATTTTTATGAATTGACTGAATATTGGCTGAGAAATCCCCAACATGTTTATTCAAACTTATTATTAGATATATAAATAATTAATAAATAAACTTTTTATTAATTGTTCTAATTGACTGAATATTGGCTAAGTAATCGCCATCATAATGAAATAATAAACTTATGATTTATTGTTATGAATTGACTAATTATGAGTTGTTACGAAATGATTAAATATTGGCTAAGAAATATTAAATAATTAAAAAATAAACTTATTATTAATTGTTATAAATTGACTAATTATGAGTTGTTACGAAATGATTAAATATTGGCTGAGAAATCGCCATCATAATTAAATAATTAAAAAATAAACTTATTATTAATTGTTATAAATTGACTGAATATGAGTTGTACGAAATGATTAAATATAGGCTGAGAAATCGCCATCATAATTAAATAGTTAAAAAATAAACTTATTATAATTTTTATGAATTCACTGAATATTGGCTGAGAAATCCCCAACATGTTTATTCAAACTTATTATTAGATATATAAATAATTAATAAATAAACTTTTTATTAATTGTTCTAAATTGACTGAATATTGGCTAAGTAATCGCCATCATAACGAAATAATAAACTTATGATTTATTGTTATGAATTGACTAATTATGAGTTGTTACGAAATGATTAAATATTGCCTAAGAAATCGCCAACATAATTAAATAATTACAAAATAAACTTATTATTAATTGTTATAAATTGACTAATTATGAGTTGTTACGAAATGATTAAAAATTGGCTGAGAAATCGCCATCATAGTTAAATAATTAAAAAATAAACTTATTATTAATTGTTATAAATTGACTGAATATGAGTTGTTACGAAATGATTAAATATAGGCTGAGAAATCGCCATCATAATTAAATAGTTAAAAATAAACTTTTTATTAATTGTTCTAAATTGACTGAATATTGGCTAAGTAATCGCCATCATAATGAAATATTAAACTTATGATTTATTGTTATGAATTGACTAATTATGAGTTGTTACGAAATGATTAAATATTGGCTAAGAAATATTAAATAATTAAAAAATAAACTTATTATTAATTGTTATAAATTGACTAATTATGAGTTGTTACGAAATGATTAAATATTGGCTGAGAAATCGCCATCATAATTAAATAATTAAAAAATAAACTTATTATTAATTGTTATAAATTGACTGAATATGAGTTGTTACGAAATGATTAAATATAGGCTGAGAAATCGCCATCATAATTAAATAGTTAAAAAATAAACTTATTATTAATTTTTATGAATTCACTGAATATTGGCTGAGAAATCCCCAACATGTTTATTCAAACTTATTATTAGATATATAAATAATTAATAAATAAACTATTTATTAATTGTTCTAAATTAACTGAATATTGGCTAAGTAATCGCCATCATAATGAAATCATAAACTTATGATTTATTGTTATGAATTGACTAATTATGAGTTGTTACGAAATGATTAAATATTGGCTAAGAAATATTAAATAATTAAAAAATAAACTTATTATTAATTGTTATAAATTGACTAATTATGAGTTGTTACGAAATGATTAAATATTGGCTGAGAAATCGCCATCATAATTAATAATTAAAAAATAAACTTATTATTAATTGTTATAAATTGACTGAATATGAGTTGTTACGAAATGATTAAATATAGGCTGAGAAATCGCCATCATAATTAAATAGTTAAAAAATAAACTTTTTATTAATTGTTCTAAATTGACTGAATATTGGCTAAGTAATCGCCATCATAATGAAATAATAAACTTATGATTTATTGTTATGAATTGACTAATTATGAGTTGTTACGAAATGATTAAATATTGGCTAAGAAATTAAATAATTAAAAAATAAACTTATTATTAATTGTTATAAATTGACTAATTATGAGTTGTTACGAAATGATTAAATATTGGCTGAGAAATCGCCATCATAATTAAATAATTAAAAAATAAACTTATTATTAATTGTTATAAATTGACTGAATATGAGTTGTTACGAAATGATTAAATATAGGCTAGAAATCGCCATCATAATTAAATAGTTAAAAAATAAACTTTTTATTAATTGTTCTAAATTGACTGAATATTGGCTAAGTAATCGCCATCATAATGAAATAATAAACTTATGATTTATTGTTGAATTGATAATTATGAGTTGTTACGAAATGATTAAATATTGGCTAAGAAATATTAAATAATTAAAAAATAAACTTATTATTAATTGTTATAAATTGACTAATTATGAGTTGTTACGAAATGATTAAATATTGGCTGAGAAATCGCCATCATAATTAAATAATTAAAAAATAAACTTATTATTAATTGTTATAAATTGACTGAATATGAGTTGTTACGAAATGATTAAATATAGGCTGAGAAATCGCCATCATAATTAAATAGTTAAAAAATAACTTATTATTAATTTTTATGAATTCACTGAATATTGGCTGAGAAATCCCCAACATGTTTATTCAAACTTATTATTAGATATATAAATAATTAATAAATAAACTTTTTATTAATTGTTCTAAATTGACTGAATATTGGCTAAGTAATCGCCATCTTAATGAAATAATAAACTTATGATTTATTGTTATGAATTGACTAATTATGAGTTGTTAAGAAATGATTAAATATTGGCTAGGAAATCGCCAACATAATTAAATAATTAAAAAATAAACTTATTATTAATTGTTATAAATTGACTAATTATGATCTGTTACGAAATGATTACATATTGGCTGAGAATTCGCCATCATAATTAAATAATTAAAAAATAAACTTATTATTATTGTTGTAAATTGATTGAATATGAGATGTTACGAAATGATTAAATATTGGCTGCGAAATCGCCATCATAATTAAATAGTTAAAAAATAAACTTATTATTAATTTTATGAATTCACTGAATACTGGCTGAGAAATCCCCAACATGTTTATTCAAACTTATTATTAGATATATAAATAATTAATAAATAAACTTTTTATTAATTGTTCTAAATTGACTGAATATTGGCTAAGTAATCGCCATCTTAATGAAATAATAAACTTATGATTTATTGTTATGAATTGACTAATTATGAGTTGTTACGAAATGATTAATATTGGCTAAGAAATCGCCAACATAATTAAATAATTAAAAAATAAACTTATTATTAATTGTTATAAATTGACTAATTATGAGTTGTTCGAAATGATTAAATATTGGCTGAGAAATCGCCATCATAATTAAATAATTAAAAAATAAACTTATTATTAATTGTTATAAATTGACTGAATATGAGTTGTTACGAAATGATTAAATATAGGCTGAGACATCGCCATCATAATTAAATAGTTAAAAAATAAACTTATTATTAATTTTTATGAATTCACTGAATATTGGCTGAGAAATCCCCAACATGTTTATTCAAACTTATTATTAGATATATAAATAATTAATAAATAACTTTTTATTAATTGTTCTAAATTGACTGAATATTGGCTAAGTAATCGCCATCATAACGAAATAATAAACTTATGATTTATTGTTATGAATTGACTAATTATGAGTTGTTACGAAATGATTATATATTGCCTAAGAAATCGCCAACATAATTAAATAATTACAAAATAAACTTATTATTAATTGTTATAAATTGACTAATTATGAGTTGTTACGAAATGATTAAAAATTGGCTGAGAAATCGCCATCATAGTTAAATAATTAAAAAATTAACTTATTATTAATTGTTATAAATTGACTGAATATGAGTTGTTACGAAATGATTAAATATTGGCTGCGAAATCGCCATCATAATTAAATAGTTGAAAAATAAACTTATTATTAATTTTTATGAATTGACTGAATATTGGCTGAGAAATCCCCAACATGTTTATTCACACTTATTATTAGATATATAAATAATTAATAAATAAACTTTTTATTAATTGTTCTAAATTGACTGAATATTGGCTAAGTAATCGCCATCATAATGAAATAATAAACTTATGATTTATTGTTATGAATTGACTAATTATGAGTTGTTACGAAATGATTAAATATTGACTAAGAAATATTAAATAATTAAAAAATAAACTTATTATTAATTGTTATAAATTGACTAACTATGAGTTGTTACGAAATGATTAAATATTGGCTGAGAAATCGCCATCATAATTAAATAATTAAAAAATAAACTTATTATTATTTGTTATAAATTGACTGAATATGAGTTGTTACGAAATGATTAAATATAGGCTGAGAAATCGCCATCATAATTAAATAGTTAAAAAATAAACTTATTATTAATTTTTATGAATTCGCTGAATATTGGCTAAGTAATCGCCATCATAATGAAATAATAAACTTATGATTTATTGTTATGAATTGACTAATTATGAGTTGTTACGAAATGATTAAATATTGGCTAAGAAATCGCCAACATAATTAAATAATTAAAAAATAAACTTATTATTAATTGTTATAAATTGACTAATTATGATCTGTTACGAAATGATTACATATTGGCTGAGAAATCGCCATCATAATTAAATAATTAAAAATAAACTTATGATTTATTGTTATGAATTGACTAATTATGAGTTGTTACGAAATGATTAAATATTGGCTAAGAAATATTAAATAATTAAAAAATAAACTTATTATTAATTGTTATAAATTGACTAATTATGAGTTGTTACGAAATAATTAAATATTGGCTGAGAAATCGCCATCATAATTAAATAATTAAAAATAAACTTATTATTAATTGTTATAAATTGACTGAATATGAGTTGTTACGAAATGATTAAATATAGGCTGAGAAATCGCCATCATAATTAAATAGTTAAAAAATAAACTTATTATTAATTTTTATGAATTCACTGAATATTGGCTGAGAAATCCCCAACATGTTTATTCAAACTTATTGTTAGATATATAAATAACTAATAAATAAACTTTTTATTAATTGTTCTAAATTGACTGAATATTGGCTAAGTAATCGCCATCTTAATGAAATAATAAACTTATGATTTATTGTTATGAATTGACTAATTTATGAGTTGTTACGAAATGATTAAATATTGCCTAAGAAATCGCCAACATAATTAAATAATTACAAAATAAACTTATTATTAATTGTTATAAATTGACTAATTATGAGTTGTTACGAAATGATTAAAAATTGGCTGAGAAATCGCCATCATAGTTAAATAATTAAAAAATAAACTTATTATTAATTGTTATAAATTGACTGAATATGAGTTGTTACGAAATGATTAAATATTGGCTGCGAAATCGCCATCATAATTAAATAGTTAAAAAATAATCTTATTATTAATTTTTATGAATTGACTGAATATTGGCTGAGAAATCCCCAACATGTTTATTCAAACTTATTATTAGATATATAAATAATTAATAAATAAACTTTTTATTAATTGTTCTAAATTGACTGAATATTGGCTAAGTAATCGCCATCATAATGAAATAATAAACTTATGATTTATTGTTATGAATTGACTAATTATGAGTTGTTACGAAATGATTAAATATTGGCTAAGAAATATTAAATAATTAAAAAATAAACTTATTATTAATTGTTATAAATTGACTAATTATGAGTTGTTACGAAATGATTAAATATTGGCTGAGAAATCGCCATCATAATTAAATAATTAAAAAATAAACTTATTATTAATTGTTATAAATTGACTGAATATGAGTTGTTACGAAATGATTAAATATAGGCTGAGAAATCGCCATCATAATTAAATAGTTAAAAAATAAACTTATTATTAATTTTTATGAATTCGCTGAATATTGGCTAAGTAATCGCCATCGTAATGAAATAATAAACTTATGATTTATTGTTATGAATTGACTAATTATGAGTTGTTACGAAATGATTAAATATTGGCTAAGAAATCGCCAACATAATTAAATAATTAAAAAATAAACTTATTATTAATTGTTATAAATTGACTAATTATGATCTGTTACGAAATGATTACATATTGGCTGAGAAATCGCCATCATAATTAAATAATTAAAAAATAAACTTATTATTAATTGTTATAAATTGATTGAATATGAGTTGTTACGAAATGATTGAATATTGGCTGCGAAATCGCCATCATAATTAAATAGTTAAAAAATAAACTTATTATTAATTTTTATGAATTCACTGAATACTGGCTGAGAAATCCCCAACATGTTTATTCAAACTTATTATTAGATATATAAATAATTAATAAATAAACTTTTTATTAATTGTTCTAAATTGACTGAATATTGGCTAAGTAATCGCCATCTTAATGAAATAATAAACTTATGATTTATTGTTATGAATTGACTAATTATGAGTTGTTACGAAATGATTAAATATTGGCTAAGAAATCGCCAACATAATTAAATAATTAAAAAATAAACTTATTATTAATTGTTATAAATTCACTAATTATGAGTTGTTCGAAATGATTAAATATTGGCTGAGAAATCGCCATCATAATTAAATAATTAAAAAATAAACTTATTATTAATTGTTATAAATTGACTGAATATGAGTTGTTACGAAATGATTAAATATAGGCTGAGACTTCGCCATCATAATTAAATAGTTAAAAAATAAACTTATTATTAATTTTTATGAATTCACTGAATATTGGCTGAGAAATCCCCAACATGTTTATTCAAACTTATTATTAGATATATAAATAATTAATAAATAAACTTTTTATTAATTGTTCTAAATTGACTGAATATTGGCTAAGTAATCGCCATCATAACGAAATAATAAACTTATGATTTATTGTTATGAATTGACTAATTATGAGTTGTTACGAAATGATTAAATATTGGCTAAGAAATCGCCAACGTAATTAAATAATTAAAAAATAAACTTATTATTAATTGTTATAAATTGACTAATTATGAGTTGTTACGAAATAATTAAATATTGGCCGAGAAATCGCCATCATAATTAAATAATTAAAAAATAAACTTATTATTAATGTTATAAATTGATTGAATATGAGTTGTTACGAACTGATTAAATATTGGCTGCGAAATCGCCATCATAATTAAATAGTTAAAAAATAAACTTATTATTAATTTTATGAATTCACTGAATACTGGCTGAGAAATCCCCAACATGTTTATTCAAACTTATTATTAGATATATAAATAATTAATAAATAAACTTTTTATTAATTGTTCTAAATTGACTGAATATTGGCTAAGTAATCGCCATCTTAATGAAATAATAAACTTATGATTTATTGTTATGAATTGACTAATTATGAGTTGTTACGAAATGATTAAATATTGGCTAAGAAATCGCCAACATAATTAAATAATTAAAAAATAAACTTATTATTAATTGTTATAAATTGACTAATTATGAGTTGTTACGACATGATTAAATATTGGCTGAGAAATCGCCATCATAATTAAATAATTAAAAAATAAACTTATTATAAATTGTTATAAATTGATTGAATATGAGTTGTTACGAAATGATTAAATATTGGCTGCGAAATCGCCATCATAATTAAATAATTAAAAAATAAACTTATTATTAATTGTTATAAATTGACTGAATATGAGTTGTTTCGAAATGATTAAATATTGGCTGAGAAATCGCCATCATGATTTATTTAAACTTATTATATATTAGATGAATAATTAAAAAAATAAACTTATTATTAATTGTTATGTATTGACTGAATATTGGCTGAGAAATCGCCAACATAATTTATTCAAACTTATTTTTAAATATAAATAATTCAAAAATAAACTTATTATTAATTGTTCTAAATTGACTAAATATTGGCTAAGTAATCGCCATCATAATGAAATAATAAACTTATGATTTATTGTTATGAATTGACTAATTATGAGTTGTTACGAAATGATTAAATATTGGCTAAGAAATCGCCAACATAATTAAATAATTAAAAAATAAACTTATTATTAATTGTTATAAATTGACTAATTATGAGTTGTTACGAAATGATTAAATATTGGCTGAGAAGTCGCCATCATAATTAAATAATTAAAAAATAAACTTATTATTAATTGTTATAAATTGACTGAATTTGAGTTGTTACGAAATGAGTAAATATTGGCTGCGAAATCGCCATCATAATTAAATAGTTAAAAAAAAAACTTATTATTATTTTTTATGAATTGACTGAATATTGGCTGAGAAATCCCCAACATGTTTATTCAAACTTATTATTAGATATATAAATAATTAATAAATCAACTTTTTATTAATTATTCTAAATTGACTGAATATTGGCTAAGTAATCGCCATCTTAATGAAATAATAAACTTATGATTTATTGTTATGAATTGACTAAATATGAGTTGTTAAGAAATGATTAAATATTGGCTAAGAAATCGCCAACATAATTAAATAATTAAAAAATAAACTTATTATTAATTGTTATAAATTGACTAATTATGAGTTGTTACGAAATGATTAAATATTGGCTGAGAAATCGCCATCATAATTAAATAATTAAAAAATAAACTTATTATTAATTGTTATAAATTGATTGAATATGAGTTGTTACGAAATGATTAAATATTGGCTGCGAAATCGCCATCATAATTAAATAATTAAAAAATAAACTTATTATTAATTGTTATAAATTGACTGAATATGAGTTGTTTCGAAATGATTAAATATTGGCTGAGAAATCGCCATCATGATTTATTTAAACTTATTATATATTAGATGTATAATTAAAAAAAATAAACTTATTATTAATTGTTATAAATTAATTGAATATGAGTTGTTACGAAAGATTAAATATTGGCTGCGACAATCGCCATCATAATTAAATAATTAAAAAATAAACTTATTATTAATTGTTATAAATTGACTGAATATGAGTTGTTACGAAATGATTAAATATTGGCTGAGAAATCGCCATCATAATTAAATAGTTAAAAAATAAACTTATTATTAATTTTATGAATTGACTGAATATTGGCTGAGAAATCCCCAACATGTTTATTCAAACTTATTATTAGATATATAAATAATTAATAAATAAACTTTTTATTAATTGTTCTAAATTGACTGAATATTGGCTAAGTAATCGCCATCATAATGAAATAATAAACTTATGATTTATTGTTATGAATTGACTAATTATGAGTTGTTACGAAATGATTAAATATTGGCTAAGAAATCGCCAACATAATTAAATAATTAAAAAATAAACTTATTATTAATTGTTATAAATTGACTAATTATGATCTGTTACGAAATGATTACATATTGGCTGAGAAATCGCCATCATAATTAAATAATTAAAAAATAAACTTATTATTAATTGTTATAAATTGATTGAATATGAGTTGTTACGAAATGATTGAATATTGGCTGCGAAATCGCCATCATAATTAAATAGTTAAAAAATAAACTTATTATTAATTTTTATGAATTCACTGAATACTGGCTGAGAAATCCCCAACATGTTTATTCAAACTTATTATTAGATATATAAATAATTAATAAATAAACTTTTTATTAATTGTTCTAAATTGACTGAATATTGGCTAAGTAATCGCCATCTTAATGAAATAATAAACTTATGATTTATTGTTATGAATTGACTAATTATGAGTTGTTACGAAATGATTAAATATTGGCTAAGAAATCGCCAACATAATTAAATAATTAAAAAATAAACTTATTATTAATTGTTATAAATTCACTAATTATGAGTTGTTCGAAATGATTAAATATTGGCTGAGAAATCGCCATCATAATTAAATAATTAAAAAATAAACTTATTATTAATTGTTATAAATTGACTGAATATGAGTTGTTACGAAATGATTAAATATAGGCTGAGACTTCGCCATCATAATTAAATAGTTAAAAAATAAACTTATTATTAATTTTTATGAATTCACTGAATATTGGCTGAGAAATCCCCAACATGTTTATTCAAACTTATTATTAGATATATAAATAATTAATAAATAAACTTTTTATTAATTGTTCTAAATTGACTGAATATTGGCTAAGTAATCGCCATCATAACGAAATAATAAACTTATGATTTATTGTTATGAATTGACTAATTATGAGTTGTTACGAAATGATTAAATATTGGCTAAGAAATCGCCAACGTAATTAAATAATTAAAAAATAAACTTATTATTAATTGTTATAAATTGACTAATTATGAGTTGTTACGAAATAATTAAATATTGGCCGAGAAATCGCCATCATAATTAAATAATTAAAAAATAAACTTATTATTAATTGTTATAAATTGATTGAATATGAGTTGTTACGAACTGATTAAATATTGGCTGCGAAATCGCCATCATAATTAAATAGTTAAAAAATAAACTTATTATTAATTTTTATGAATTCACTGAATACTGGCTGAGAAATCCCCAACATGTTTATTCAAACTTATTATTAGATATATAAATAATTAATAAATAAACTTTTATTAATTGTTCTAAATTGACTGAATATTGGCTAAGTAATCGCCATCTTAATGAAATAATAAACTTATGATTTATTGTTATGAATTGACTAATTATGAGTTGTTACGAAATGATTAAATATTGGCTAAGAAATCGCCAACATAATTAAATAATTAAAAAATAAACTTATTATTAATTGTTATAAATTGACTAATTATGAGTTGTTACGACATGATTAAATATTGGCTGAGAAATCGCCATCATAATTAAATAATTAAAAAATAAACTTATTATAAATTGTTATAAATTGATTGAATATGAGTTGTTACGAAATGATTAAATATTGGCTGCGAAATCGCCATCATAATTAAATAATTAAAAAATAAACTTATTATTAATTGTTATAAATTGACTGAATATGAGTTGTTTCGAAATGATTAAATATTGGCTGAGAAATCGCCATCATGATTTATTTAAACTTATTATATATTAGATGAATAATTAAAAAAAATAAACTTATTATTAATTGTTATGTATTGACTGAATATTGGCTGAGAAATCGCCAACATAATTTATTCAAACTTATTTTTAAATATAAATAATTCAAATATAAACTTATTATTAATTGTTCTAAATTGACTAAATATTGGCTAAGTAATCGCCATCATAATGAAATAATAAACTTATGATTTATTGTTATGAATTGACTAATTATGAGTTGTTACGAAATGATTAAATATTGGCTAAGAAATCGCCAACATAATTAAATAATTAAAAAATAAACTTATTATTAATTGTTATAAATTGACTAATTATGAGTTGTTACGAAATGATTAAATATTGGCTGAGAAGTCGCCATCATAATTAAATAATTAAAAAATAAACTTATTATTAATTGTTATAAATTGACTGAATTTGAGTTGTTACGAAATGAGTAAATATTGGCTGCGAAATCGCCATCATAATTAAATAGTTAAAAAAAAAAACTTATTATTATTTTTTATGAATTGACTGAATATTGGCTGAGAAATCCCCAACATGTTTATTCAAACTTATTATTAGATATATAAATAATTAATAAATCAACTTTTTATTAATTATTCTAAATTGACTGAATATTGGCTAAGTAATCGCCATCTTAATGAAATAATAAACTTATGATTTATTGTTATGAATTGACTAAATATGAGTTGTTAAGAAATGATTAAATATTGGCTAAGAAATCGCCAACATAATTAAATAATTAAAAAATAAACTTATTATTAATTGTTATAAATTGACTAATTATGAGTTGTTACGAAATGATTAAATATTGGCTGAGAAATCGCCATCATAATTAAATAATTAAAAAATAAACTTATTATTAATTGTTATAAATTGATTGAATATGAGTTGTTACGAAATGATTAAATATTGGCTGCGAAATCGCCATCATAATTAAATAATTAAAAAATAAACTTATTATTAATTGTTATAAATTGACTGAATATGAGTTGTTTCGAAATGATTAAATATTGGCTGAGAAATCGCCATCATGATTTATTTAAACTTATTATATATTAGATGTATAATTAAAAAAAAATAAACTTATTATTAATTGTTATAAATTAATTGAATATGAGTTGTTACGAAATGATTAAATATTGGCTGCGAAATCGCCATCATAATTAAATAATTAAAAAATAAACTTATTATTAATTGTTATAAATTGACTGAATATGAGTTGTTACGAAATGATTAAATATTGGCTGAGAAATCGCCATCATAATTAAATAGTTAAAAAATAAACTTATTATTAATTTTTATGAATTGACTGAATATTGGCTGAGAAATCCCCAACATGTTTATTCAAACTTATTATTAGATATATAAATAATTAATAAATAAACTTTTTATTAATTGTTCTAAATTGACTGAATATTGGCTAAGTAATCGCCATCATAATGAAATAATAAACTTATGATTTATTGTTATGAATTGACTAATTATGAGTTGTTACGAAATGATTAAATATTGGCTAAGAAATCGCCAACATAATTAAATAATTAAAAAATAAACTTATTATTAATTGTTATAAATTGACTAATTATGATCTGTTACGAAATGATTACATATTGGCTGAGAATTCGCCATCATAATTAAATAATTAAAAAATAAACTTATTATTTATTGTTATAAATTGATTGAATATGAGTTGTTACGAAATGATTAAATATTGGCTGCGAAATCGCCATCATAATTAAATAGTTAAAAAATAAACTTATTATTAATTTTTATGAATTCACTGAATACTGGCTGAGAAATCCCCAACATGTTTATTCAAACTTATTATTAGATATATAAATAATTAATAAATAAACTTTTTATTAATTGTTCTAAATTGACTGAATATTGGCTAAGTAATCGCCATCTTAATGAAATAATAAACTTATGATTTATTGTTATGAATTGACTAATTATGAGTTGTTACGAAATGATTAAATATTGGCTAAGAAATCGCCAACATAATTAAATAATTAAAAAATAAACTTATTATTAATTGTTATAAATTGACTAATTATGAGTTGTTCGAAATGATTAAATATTGGCTGAGAAATCGCCATCATAATTAAATAATTAAAAAATAAACTTATTATTAATTGTTATAAATTGACTGAATATGAGTTGTTACGAAATGATTAAATATAGGCTGAGACATCGCCATCATAATTAAATAGTTAAAAATAAACTTATTATTAATTTTTATGAATTCACTGAATATTGGCTGAGAAATCCCAACATGTTTATTCAAACTTATTATTAGATATATAAATAATTAATAAATAAACTTTTTATTAATTGTTCTAAATTGACTGAATATTGGCTAAGTAATCGCCATCATAACGAAATAATAAACTTATGATTTATTGTTATGAATTGACTAATTTATGAGTTGTTACGAAATGATTAAATATTGCCTAAGAAATCGCCAACATAATTAAATAATTACAAAATAAACTTATTATTAATTGTTATAAATTGACTAATTATGAGTTGTTACGAAATGATTAAAAATTGGCTGAGAAATCGCCATCATAGTTAAATAATTAAAAAATAAACTTATTATTAATTGTTATAAATTGACTGAATATTGGCTGAGAAATCCCCAACATGTTTATTCAAACTTATTATTAGATATATAAATAATTAATAAATAAACTTTTTATTAATTGTTCAAAATTGACTGAATATTGGCTAAGTAATCGCCATCATAACGAAATAATAAACTTATGATTTATTGTTATGAATTGACTAATTATGAGTTGTTACGAAATGATTATATATTGCCTAAGAAATCGCCAACATAATTAAATAATTACAAAATAAACTTATTATTAATTGTTATAAATTGACTAATTATGAGTTGTTACGAAATGATTAAAAATTGGCTGAGAAATCGCCATCATAGTTAAATAATTAAAAAATAAACTTTATTAATTGTTATAAATTGACTGAATATGAGTTGTTACGAAATGATTAAATATTGGCTGCGAAATCGCCATCATAATTAAATAGTTGAAAAATAAACTTATTATTAATTTTTATGAATTGACTGAATATTGGCTGAGAAATCCCCAACATGTTTATTCAAACTTATTATTAGATATATAAATAATTAATAAATAAACTTTTTATTAATTGTTCTAAATTGACTGAATATTGGCTAAGTAATCGCCATCATAATGAAATAATAAACTTATGATTTATTGTTATGAATTGACTAATTATGAGTTGTTACGAAATGATTAAATATTGACTAAGAAATATTAAATAATTAAAAAATAAACTTATTATTAATTGTTATAAATTGACTAATTATGAGTTGTTACGAAATGATTAAATATTGGCTGAGAAATCGCAATCATAATTAAATAATTAAAAAATAAACTTATTATTAATTGTTATAAATTGACTGAATATGAGTTGTTACGAAATGATTAAATATAGGCTGAGAAATCGCCATCATAATTAAATAGTTAAAAAATAAACTTATTATTAATTTTTATGAATTCGCTGAATATTGGCTAAGTAATCGCCATCATAATGAAATAATAAACTTATGATTTATTGTTATGAATTGACTAATTATGAGTTGTTACGAAATGATTAAATATTGGCTAAGAAATCGCCAACATAATTAAATAATTAAAAAATAAACTTATTATTAATTGTTATAAATTGACTAATTATGATCTGTTACGAAATGATTACATATTGGCTGAGAAATCGCCATCATAATTAAATAATTAAAAAATAAACTTATGATTTATTGTTATGAATTGACTAATTATGAGTTGTTACGAAATGATTAAATATTGGCTAAGAAATATTAAATAATTAAAAAATAAACTTATTATTAATTGTTATAAATTGACTAATTATGAGTTGTTACGAAATGATTAAATATTGGCTGAGAAATCGCCATCATAATTAAATAATTAAAAAATAAACTTATTATTAATTGTTATAAATTGACTGAATATGAGTTGTTACGAAATGATTAAATATAGGCTGAGAAATCGCCATCATAATTAAATAGTTAAAAAATAAACTTATTATTAATTTTTATGAATTCACTGAATATTGGCTGAGAAATCCCCAACATGTTTATTCAAACTTATTGTTAGATATATAAATAATTAATAAATAAACTTTTTATTAATTGTTCTAAATTGACTGAATATTGGCTAAGTAATCGCCATCTTAATGAAATAATAAACTTATGATTTATTGTTATGAATTGACTAATTATGAGTTGTTAAGAAATGATTAAATATTGGCTAAGAAATCGCCAACATAATTAAATAATTAAAAAATAAACTTATTATTAATTGTAATAAATTGACTAATTATGATCTGTTACGAAATGATTACATATTGGCTGAGAATTCGCCATCATAATTAAATAATTAAAAAATAAACTTATTATTTATTGTTATAAATTGATTGAATATAAGTTGTTACGAAATGATTAAATATTGGCTGCGAAATCGCCATCATAATTAAATAGTTAAAAAATAAACTTATTATTAATTTTTATGAATTCACTGAATACTGGCTGAGAAATCCCCAACATGTTTATTCAAACTTATTATTAGATATATAAATAATTAATAAATAAACTTTTTATTAATTGTTCTAAATTGACTGAATATTGGCTAAGTAATCGCCATCTTAATGAAATAATAAACTTATGATTTATTGTTATGAATTGACTAATTATGAGTTGTTACGAAATGATTAAATATTGGCTAAGAAATCGCCAACATAATTAAATAATTAAAAAATAAACTTATTATTAATTGTTATAAATTGACTAATTATGAGTTGTTCGAAATGATTAAATATTCGCTGAGAAATCGCCATCATAATTAAATAATTAAAAAATAAACTTATTATTAATTGTTATAAATTGACTGAATATGAGTTGTTACGAAATGATTAAATATAGGCTGAGACATCGCCATCATAATTAAATAGTTAAAAAATAAACTTATTATTAATTTTTATGAATTCACTGAATATTGGCTGAGAAATCCCCAACATGTTTATTCAAACTTATTATTAGATATATAAATAATTAATAAATAAACTTTTTATTAATTGTTCTAAATTGACTGAATATTGGCTAAGTAATCGCCATCATAACGAAATAATAAACTTATGATTTATTGTTATGAATTGACTAATTTATGAGTTGTTACGAAATGATTAAATATTGCCTAAGAAATCGCCAACATAATTAAATAATTACAAAATAAACTTATTATTAATTGTTATAAATTGACTAATTATGAGTTGTTACGAAATGATTAAAAATTGGCTGAGAAATCGCCATCATAGTTAAATAATTAAAAAATAAACTTATTATTAATTGTTATAAATTGACTGAATATGAGTTGTTACGAAATGATTAAATATAGGCTGAGAAATCGCCATCATAATTAAATAGTTAAAAAATAAACTTATTATTAATTTTTATGAATTCGCTGAATATTGGCTAAGTAATCGCCATCATAATGAAATAATAAACTTATGATTTATTGTTATGAATTGACTAATTATGAGTTGTTACGAAATGATTAAATATTGGCTAAGAAATCGCCAACATAATTAAATAATTAAAAATAAACTTATTATTAATTGTTATAAATTGACTAATTATGATCTGTTACGAAATGATTACATATTGGCTGAGAAATCGCCATCATAATTAAATAATTAAAAAATAAACTTATGATTTATTGTTATGAATTGACTAATTATGAGTTGTTACGAAATGATTAAATATTGGCTAAGAAATATTAAATAATTAAAAAATAAACTTATTATTAATTGTTATAAATTGACTAATTATGAGTTGTTACGAAATAATTAAATATTGGCTGAGAAATCGCCATCATAATTAAATAATTAAAAAATAAACTTATTATTAATTGTTATAAATTGACTGAATATGAGTTGTTACGAAATGATTAAATATAGGCTGAGAAATCGCCATCATAATTAAATAGTTAAAAAATAAACTTATTATTAATTTTTATGAATTCACTGAATATTGGCTGAGAAATCCCCAACATGTTTATTCAAACTTATTGTTAGATATATAAATAATTAATAAATAAACTTTTTATTAATTGTTCTAAATTGACTGAATATTGGCTAAGTAATCGCCATCTTAATGAAATAATAAACTTATGATTTATTGTTATGAATTGACTAATTTATGAGTTGTTACGAAATGATTAAATATTGCCTAAGAAATCGCCAACATAATTAAATAATTACAAAATAAACTTATTATTAATTGTTATAAATTGACTAATTATGAGTTGTTACGAAATGATTAAAAATTGGCTGAGAAATCGCCATCATAGTTAAATAATTAAAAAATAAACTTATTATTAATTGTTATAAATTGACTGAATATGAGTTGTTACGAAATGATTAAATATTGGCTGCGAAATCGCCATCATAATTAAATAGTTAAAAAATAATCTTATTATTAATTTTTATGAATTGACTGAATATTGGCTGAGAAATCCCCAACATGTTTATTCAAACTTATTATTAGATATATAAATAATTAATAAATAAACTTTTATTAATTGTTCTAAATTGACTGAATATTGGCTAAGTAATCGCCATCATAATGAAATAATAAACTTATGATTATTGTTATGAATTGACTAATTATGAGTTGTTACGAAATGATTAAATATTGGCTAAGAAATATTAAATAATTAAAAATAAACTTATTATTAATTGTTATAAATTGACTAATTATGAGTTGTTACGAAATGATTAAATATTGGCTGAGAAATCGCCATCATAATTAAATAATTAAAAATAAACTTATTATTAATTGTTATAAATTGACTGAATATGAGTTGTTACGAATGATTAAATATAGGCTGAGAAAATCGCCATCATAATTAAATAGTTAAAAATAAACTTATTATTAATTTTTATGAATTCGCTGAATATTGGCTAAGTAATCGCCATCGTAATGAAATAATAAACTTCTGATTTATTGTTATGAATTGACTAATTATGAGTTGTTACGAAATGATTAAATATTGGCTAAGAAATCGCCAACATAATTAAATAATTAAAAAATAAACTTATTATTAATTGTTATAAATTGACTAATTATGATCTGTTACGAAATGATTACATATTGGCTGAGAAATCGCCATCATAATTAAATAATTAAAAAATAAACTTATTATTAATTGTTATAAATTGATTGAATATGAGTTGTTACGAAATGATTGAATATTGGCTGCGAAATCGCCATCATAATTAAATAGTTAAAAAATAAACTTATTATTAATTTTTATGAATTCACTGAATACTGGCTGAGAAATCCCCAACATGTTTATTCAAACTTATTATTAGATATATAAATAATTAATAAATAAACTTTTTATTAATTGTTCTAAATTGACTGAATATTGGCTAAGTAATCGCCATCTTAATGAAATAATAAACTTATGATTTATTGTTATGAATTGACTAATTATGAGTTGTTACGAAATGATAAATATTGGCTAAGAAATCGCCAACATAATTAAATAATTAAAAATAACTTATTATTAATTGTTATAAATTCACTAATTATGAGTTGTTCGAAATGATTAAATATTGGCTGAGAAATCGCCATCATAATTAAATAATTAAAAAATAAACTTATTATTAATTGTTATAAATTGACTGAATATGAGTTGTTACGAAATGATTAAATATAGGCTGAGACTTCGCCATCATAATTAAATAGTTAAAAAATAAACTTATTATTAATTTTTATGAATTCACTGAATATTGGCTGAGAAATCCCCAACATGTTTATTCAAACTTATTATTAGATATATAAATAATTAATAAATAAACTTTTTATTAATTGTTCTAAATTGACTGAATATTGGCTAAGTAATCGCCATCATAACGAAATAATAAACTTATGATTTATTGTTATGAATTGACTAATTATGAGTTGTTACGAAATGATTAAATATTGGCTAAGAAATCGCCAACGTAATTAAATAATTAAAAAATAAACTTATTATTAATTGTTATAAATTGACTAATTATGAGTTGTTACGAAATAATTAAATATTGGCCGAGAAATCGCCATCATAATTAAATAATTAAAAAATAAACTTATTATTAATGTTATAAATTGATTGAATATGAGTTGTTACGAACTGATTAAATATTGGCTGCGAAATCGCCATCATAATTAAATAGTTAAAAAATAAACTTATTATTAATTTTTATGAATTCACTGAATACTGGCTGAGAAATCCCCAACATGTTTATTCAAACTTATTATTAGATATATAAATAATTAATAAATAAACTTTTTATTAATTGTTCTAAATTGACTGAATATTGGCTAAGTAATCGCCATCTTAATGAAATAATAAACTTTTGATTTATTGTTATGAATTGACTAATTATGAGTTGTTACGAAATGATTAAATATTGGCTAAGAAATCGCCAACATAATTAAATAATTAAAAAATAAACTTATTATTAATTGTTATAAATTGACTAATTATGAGTTGTTACGACATGATTAAATATTGGCTGAGAAATCGCCATCATAATTAAATAATTAAAAAATAAACTTATTATAAATTGTTATAAATTGATTGAATATGAGTTGTTACGAAATGATTAAATATTGGCTGCGAAATCGCCATCATAATTAAATAATTAAAAAATAAACTTATTATTAATTGTTATAAATTGACTGAATATGAGTTGTTTCGAAATGATTAAATATTGGCTGAGAAATCGCCATCATGATTTATTTAAACTTATTATATATTAGATGAATAATTAAAAAAAATAAACTTATTATTAATTGTTATGTATTGACTGAATATTGGCTGAGAAATCGCCAACATAATTTATTCAAACTTATTTTTAAATATAAATAATTCAAAAATAAACTTATTATTAATTGTTCTAAATTGACTAAATATTGGCTAAGTAATCGCCATCATAATGAAATAATAAACTTATGATTTATTGTTATGAATTGACTAATTATGAGTTGTTACGAAATGATTAAATATTGGCTAAGAAATCGCCAACATAATTAAATAATTAAAAAATAAACTTATTATTAATTGTTATAAATTGACTAATTATGAGTTGTTACGAAATGATTAAATATTGGCTGAGAAGTCGCCATCATAATTAAATAATTAAAAAATAAACTTATTATTAATTGTTATAAATTGACTGAATTTGAGTTGTTACGAAATGAGTAAATATTGGCTGCGAAATCGCCATCATAATTAAATAGTTAAAAAAAAAACTTATTATTATTTTTTATGAATTGACTGAATATTGGCTGAGAAATCCCCAACATGTTTATTCAAACTTATTATTAGATATATAAATAATTAATAAATCAACTTTTTATTAATTATTCTAAATTGACTGAATATTGGCTAAGTAATCGCCATCGTAATGAAATAATAAACTTATGATTTATTGTTATGAATTGACTAAATATGAGTTGTTAAGAAATGATTAAATATTGGCTAAGAAATCGCCAACATAATTAAATAATTAAAAAATAAACTTATTATTAATTGTTATAAATTGACTAATTATGAGTTGTTACGAAATGATTAAATATTGGCTGAGAAATCGCCATCATAATTAAATAATTAAAAATAAACTTATTATTAATTGTTATAAATTGATTGAATATGAGTTGTTACGAAATGATTAAATATTGGCTGCGAAATCGCCATCATAATTAAATAATTAAAAAATAAACTTATTATTAATTGTTATAAATTGACTGAATATGAGTTGTTTCGAAATGATTAAATATTGGCTGAGAAATCGCCATCATGATTTATTTAAACTTATTATATATTAGATGTATAATTAAAAAAAAATAAACTTATTATTAATTGTTATAAATTAATTGAATATGAGTTGTTACGAATGATTAAATATTGGCTGCGAAATCGCCATCATAATTAAATAATTAAAAAATAAACTTATTATTAATTGTTATAAATTGACTGAATATGAGTTGTTACGAAATGATTAAATATTGGCTGAGAAATCGCCATCATAATTAAATAGTTAAAAAATAAACTTATTATTAATTTTTATGAATTGACTGAATATTGGCTGAGAAATCCCCAACATGTTTATTCAAACTTATTATTAGATATATAAATAATTAATAAATAACTTTTTATTAATTGTTCTAAATTGACTGAATATTGGCTAAGTAATCGCCATCATAATGAAATAATAAACTTATGATTATTGTTATGAATTGACTAATTATGAGTTGTTACGAAATGATTAAATATTGGCTAAGAAATCGCCAACATAATTAAATAATTAAAAATAAACTTATTATTAATTGTTATAAATTGACTAATTATGATCTGTTACGAAATGATTACATATTGGCTGAGAAATCGCCATCATAATTAAATAATTAAAAAAAATAAACTTATTATTAATTGTTCTAAATTGACTGAATATTGGCTAAGTAATCGCCATCATAATGAAATAATAAACTTATGATTTTTGTTATGAATTGACTAATTATGAGTTGTTACGAAATGATTAAATATTGGCTAAGAAATCGCCAACATAATTAATAATTAAAAAAATAACTTATTATTAATTGTTATAAATTGACTAATTATGATCTGTTACGAAATGATTACATATTGGCTGAGAAATCGCCATCATAATTAAATAATTAAAAAATAACTTATTATTAATTGTTATAAATTGACTAATATGAGTTGTACGAAATGATTGAATATTGGCTGCGAAATCGCCATCATAATTAAATAGTTAAAAAATAAACTTATTATTAATTTTTATGAATTCACTGAATACTGGCTGAGAAATCCCCAACATGTTTATTCAAACTTATTATTAGATATATAAATAATTAATAAATAAACTTTTTATTAATTGTTCTAAATTGACTGAATATTGGCTAAGTAATCGCCATCGTAATGAATAATAAACTTATGATTTATTGTTATGAATTGACTAATTATGAGTTGTTACGAAATGATTAAATATTGGCTGAGAAATCGCCATCATATTAAATAATTAAAAAATAAACTTATTATTAATTGTTATAAATTCACTAATTATGAGTTGTTCGAAATGATTAAATATTGGCTGAGAAATCGCCATCATAATTAAATAATTAAAAAATAAACTTATTATTAATTGTTATAAATTGACTGAATATGAGTTGTTACGAAATGATTAAATATAGGCTGAGAAATCGCCATCATAATTAAATAGTTAAAAAATAAACTTATTATTAATTTTTATGAATTCACTGAATATTGGCTGAGAAATCCCCAACATGTTTATTCAAACTTATTATTAGATATATAAATAATTAATAATAAACTTTTTATTAATTGTTCTAAATTGACTGAATATTGGCTAAGTAATCGCCATCATAACGAAATAATAAACTTATGATTTATTGTTATGAATTGACTAATTATGAGTTGTTACGAAATGATTAAATATTGGCTAAGAAATCGCCAACATAATTAAATAATTAAAAAATAAACTTATTATTAATTGTTATAAATGACTATTATGAGTTGTTACGAAATGATTAATATTGGCCTGAGAAATCGCCATCATAATTAAATAATTAAAAAATAAACTTATTATTAATTGTTATAAATTGACTGAATATGAGTTGTTACGAACTGATTAAATATTGGCTGCGACATCGCCATCATAATTAAATAGTTAAAAAATAAACTTATTATTAATTTTTATGAATTCACTGAATATGGCTGAGAAATCCCCAACATGTTTATTCAAACTTATTATTAGATATATAAATAATTAATAAATAAACTTTTTATTAATTGTTCTAAATTGACTGAATATTGGCTAAGTAATCGCCATCATTAACGAAATAATAAACTTATGATTTATTGTTATGAATTGACTAATTATGAGTTGTTACGAAATGATTAAATATTGGCTAAGAAATCGCCAACGTAATTAAATAATTAAAAAATAAACTTATTATTAATTGTTATAAATTGACTAATTATGAGTTGTTACGAAATAATTAAATATTGGCCGAGAATCGCCATCATAATTAAATAATTAAAAAATAAACTTATTATTAATTGGTATAAATTGATTGAATTGAGTTGTTACGAACTGATTAATATTGGCTGCGAATCGCCATCATAATTAAATAGTTAAAAATAAACTTATTATTAATTTTTATGGAATTCACTGAATACTGGCTGAGAAATCCCCAACATGTTTATTCAAACTTATTATTAGATATATAAATAATTAATAAATAAACTTTTTATTAATTGTTCTAAATTGACTGAATATTGGCTAAGTAATCGCCATCTTAATGAAATAATAAACTTATGATTTATTGTTATGAATTGACTAATTATGAGTTGTTACGAAATGATTAAATATGGCTAAGAAATCGCCAACATAATTAAATAATTAAAAAATAAACTTATTATTAATTGTTATAAATTGACTAATTATGAGTTGTTACGACATGATTAAATATTGGCTGAGAAATCGCCATCATAATTAAATAATTAAAAAATAAACTTATTATAAATTGTTATAAATTGATTGAATATGAGTTGTTACGAAATGATTAAATATTGGCTGCGAAATCGCCATCATAATTAAATAATTAAAAATAAACTTATTATTAATTGTTATAAATTGACTGAATATGAGTTGTTTCGAAATGATTAAATATTGGCTGAGAAATCGCCATCATGATTTATTTAAACTTATATATATTAGATGAATAATTAAAAAAAATAAACTTATTATTAATTGTTATGTATTGACTGAATATTGGCTGAGAAATCGCCAACATAATTTATTCAAACTTATTTTTAAATATAAATAATTCAAATATAAACTTATTATTAATTGTTCTAAATTGACTAAATATTGGCTAAGTAATCGCCATCATAATGAAATAATAAACTTATGATTTATTGTTATGAATTGACTAATTATGAGTTGTTACGAAATGATTAAATATTGGCTAAGAAATCGCCAACATAATTAAATAATTAAAAATAAACTTATTATTAATTGTTATAAATTGACTAATTATGAGTTGTTACGAAATGATTAAATATTGGCTGAGAAGTCGCCATCATAATTAATAATTAAAAAATAAACTTATTATTAATTGTTATAAATTGACTGAATTTGAGTTGTTACGAAATGAGTAAATATTGGCTGCGAAATCGCCATCATAATTAAATAGTTAAAAAAAAAACTTATTATTATTTTTTATGAATTGACTGAATATTGGCTGAGAAATCCCCAACATGTTTATTCAAACTTATTATTAGATATATAAATAATTAATAAATCAACTTTTTATTAATTATTCTAAATTGACTGAATATTGGCTAAGTAATCGCCATCTTAATGAAATAATAAACTTATGATTTATTGTTATGAATTGACTAAATATGAGTTGTTAAGAAATGATTAAATATTGGCTAAGAAATCGCCAACATAATTAAATAATTAAAAAATAAACTTATTATTAATTGTTATAAATTGACTAATTATGAGTTGTTACGAAATGATTAAATATTGGCTGAGAAATCGCCATCATAATTAAATAATTAAAAAATAAACTTATTATTAATTGTTATAAATTGATTGAATATGAGTTGTTACGAAATGATTAAATATTGGCTGCGAAATCGCCATCATAATTAAATAATTAAAAAATAAACTTATTATTAATTGTTATAAATTGACTGAATATGAGTTGTTTCGAAATGATTAAATATTGGCTGAGAAATCGCCATCATGATTTATTTAAACTTATTATATATTAGATGTATAATTAAAAAAAAAATAAACTTATTATTAATTGTTATAAATTAATTGAATATGAGTTGTTACGAAATGATTAAATATTGGCTGCGAAATTGCCATCATAATTAAATAATTAAAAAATAAACTTATTATTAATTGTTATAAATTGACTGAATATGAGTTGTTACGAAATGATTAAATATTGGCTGAGAAATCGCCATCATAATTAAATAGTTAAAAAATAAACTTATTATTAATTTTTATGAATTGACTGAATATTGGCTGAGAAATCCCCAACATGTTTATTCAAACTTATTATTAGATATATAAATAATTAATAAATAAACTTTTTATTAATTGTTCTAAATTGACTGAATATTGGCTAAGTAATCGCCATCATAATGAAATAATAAACTTATGATTTATTGTTATGAATTGACTAATTATGAGTTGTTACGAAATGATTAAATATTGGCTAAGAAATCGCCAACATAATTAAATAATTAAAAAATAAACTTATTATTAATTGTTATAAATTGACTAATTATGATCTGTTACGAAATGATTACATATTGGCTGAGAATTCGCCATCATAATTAAATAATTAAAAATAAACTTATTATTAATTGTTATAAATTGATTGAATATGAGTTGTTACGAAATGATTAAATATTGGCTGCGAAATCGCCATCATAATTAAATAGTTAAAAAATAAACTTATTATTAATTTTTATGAATTCACTGAATACTGGCTGAGAAATCCCCAACATGTTTATTCAAACTTATTATTAGATATATAAATAATTAATAAATAAACTTTTTATTAATTGTTCTAAATTGACTGAATATTGGCTAAGTAATCGCCATCTTAATGAAATAATAAACTTATGATTTATTGTTATGAATTGACTAATTATGAGTTGTTACGAAATGATTAAATATTGGCTAAGAAATCGCCAACATAATTAAATAATTAAAAAATAAACTTATTATTAATTGTTATAAATTGACTAATTATGAGTTGTTCGAAATGATTAAATATTGGCTGAGAAATCGCCATCATAATTAAATAATTAAAAAATAAACTTATTATTAATTGTTATAAATTGACTGAATATGAGTTGTTACGAAATGATTAAATATAGGCTGAGACATCGCCATCATAATTAAATAGTTAAAAAATAAACTTATTATTAATTTTTATGAATTCACTGAATATTGGCTGAGAAATCCCCAACATGTTTATTCAAACTTATTATTAGATATATAAATAATTAATAAATAAACTTTTTATTAATTGTTCTAAATTGACTGAATATTGGCTAGTAATCGCCATCATAACGAAATAATAAACTTATGATTTATTGTTATGAATTGACTAATTTAATGAGTTGTTACGAAATGATTAAATATTGCCTAAGAAAATCGCCAACATAATTAAATAATTACAAAATAAACTTATTATTAATTGTTATAAATTGACTAATTAATGAGTTGTTACGAAATGAGTAAAAATTGCTGAGAAATCGCCATCATAGTTAAATAATTAAAAAATAAACTTATTATTAATTGTTATAATTGACTGAATATTGGCTGAGAAATCCCCAACATGTTTATTCAAACTTATTATTATATATAGTAAATAATTAATAAATAAACTTTTTATTAAATTGTTCAAAAATTGACTGAATATTGGCTAAGTAATCGCCATCATAACGATAGAAGAAACTTATGATTTATTGTTATGAATTGAAACTAATTAGTGAGTTGTTACGAATGTATTATACTATGCCTACAGAAATCGCCAACATAATTTAAATAATTACAAAATAAACTTATTATTAATTGTTATAAATTGACTAATTATGAGTTGTTACGAAATGATAAAATATTGGCTGAGAAGATCGCCATCATAATTAAATAATTAAAAAATAAACTTATTATTAATTGTTATAAATTGACTGAATATGAGTTGTTACGAAATGATTAAATATTGGCTGCGAAATCGCCATCATAATTAAATAGTTAAAAATAAACTTATTATTATTTTTATGAATTGACTGAATATTGGCTGAGAAATCCCCAACATGTTTATTCAAACTTATTATTAGATATATAAATAATTAATAATAAACTTTTTATTAATTGTTCTAAATTGACTGAATATTGGCTAAGTAATCGCCATCATAATGAAATAATAAACTTATGATTTATTGTTATGAATTGACTAATTATGAGTTGTTACGAAATGATTAAATATTGACTAAGAAATAATAATAATTAAAAAATAAACTTATTATTAATTGTTATAAATTGACTAATTATGAGTTGTTACGAAATGATTAAATATTGCTGAGAAATCGCATCATAATTAAATAATTAAAAAATAAGCTTTATTATTAATTGTTATAATTGACTGAATATGAGTTGTTTACGAAATGATTAAATATAGGCTGAGAAATCGCATCATAATTAATAGTTAAAAAATAACTTATTATTAATTTTTATGAATTCGCTGAATAGTGGCTAAGTACAGCCATCATAATGAAATAATAAACTTATGATTTATTGTTATGAATTGACTAATTATGAGTTGTTACGAAATGATTAAATATTGGCTAAGAAATCGCCAACATAATTAATATTAAAAAATAAACTTATTATTAATTGTTATAAATTGACTAATTATGATCGTTACGAAATGATTACATATTGGCTGAGAATCGCCATCATAATTAAATAATTAAAAAATACAACTTGATTATTTATTGTTAGAATTGACTAATTATGAGTTGTTACGAAATGATTAAATATTTGGCTAAGAAATATTAATAATTAAAAAATAAACTTATTATTAATTGTTATAAATTGACTAATTATGAGTTGTTACGAAATGATTAAATATTGGCTGAGAAATCGCCATCATAATTAAATAATTAAAAATAAACTTATTATTAATTGTTATAAATTGACTGAATATGAGTTGTTACGAAATGATTAAATATAGGCTGAGAAATCGCCATCATAAATTAAATAGTTAAAAAATAAACTTATTATAATTTTTATGAATTCACTGAATATTGGCTGAGAAATCCCCAACATGTTTATTCAAACTTATTGTTAGATATATAAATAATTAATAAATAAACTTTTATTAATTGTTCTAAATTGACTGAATATTGGCTAAGTAATCGCCATCTTAATGAAATAATAAACTTATGATTTATTGTTATGAATTGACTAATTATGAGTTGTTAAGAATGATTAAATATTGGCTAAGAAATCGCCAACATAATTAAATAATTAAAAAAATAAACTTATTATTAATTGTATAAATTGACTAATTATGAGTCTGTTACGAAATGATTACATATTGGCTGAGAATTCGCCATCATAATTAAATAATTAAAAAATAAACTTATTATTATTGTTATAAATTGATTGAATATGAGTTGTTACGAAATGATTAAATATTGGCTGCGAAATCGCCATCATAATTAAATAGTTAAAAAATAAACTTATTATTAATTTTTATGAATTCACTGAATACTGGCTGAGAAATCCCCAACATGTTATTCAAACTTATTATTAGATATATAAATAATTAATAAATAAACTTTTTATTAATTGTTCTAAATTGACTGAATATTGGCTAAGTAATCGCCATCTTAATGAAATAATAAACTTATGATTATTGTTATGAATTGACTAATTATGAGTTGTTACGAAATGATTAAATATTGGCTAAGAAATCGCCAACATAATTAAATAATTAAAAAATAAACTTATTATTAATTGTTATAAATTGACTAATTATGAGTTGTTCGAAATGATTAAATATGCGCTGAGAAATCGCCATCATAATTAAATAATTAAAAATAACCTTATTATTAAGTGTTATAAATTGACTGAATATGAGTTGTACGAAATGATTAAATATAGGCTGAGACATCGCCATCATAATTAAATAGTTAAAAAATAAAACTTATTATTAATTTTTATGAATTCACTGAATATTGGCTGAGAAATCCCCACATGTTTATTCAAACTATTATTAGATATATAAATAATTAATAATAAACTTTTTATTAATTGTTCTAAATTGACTGAATATTGGCTAAGTAATCGCCATCATAACGAAATAAAAACTTATGATTTATTGTTATGAATTGACTAATTTATGAGTTGTTACGAAATGATTAATATTGCCTAAGAAATCGCCAACATCATTAAATAATTACAAAATAAACTTATTATTAATTCTTATAAATTGACTAATTATGAGTTGTACGAAATGATTAAAAATTGGCTGAGAATCGCCATCATAATTAAATAATTAAAAAATAAACTTATTATTAATTGTTATAAATTGACTGAATATGAGTTGTTACGAAATGATTAAATATAGGCTGAGACATCGCCATCATAATTAAATAGTTAAAAAATAAACTTATTATAATTTTTATGAATTCACTGAATATTGGCTGAGAAATCCCCAACATGTTTATTCAAACTTATTATTAGATATATAAATAATTAATAATAAACTTTTTATTAATTGTTCTAAATTGACTGAATATGGCTAAGTAATCGCCATCATAACGAAATAATAAACTTATGATTTATTGTTATGAATTGACTAATTATGAGTTGTTACGAAATGATTAAATATTGCCTAAGAAATCGCCAACATAATTAAATAATTACAAAATAAACTTATTATTAATTGTTATAAATTGACTGAATAGAGTTGTTACGAAATGATTAAAAATTGGCTGAGAAATCGCCATCATAGTTAAATAATTAAAAAAAAACTTATTATTAATTGTTATAAATTGACTGAATATTGGCTGAGAAATCCCCAACATGTTTATTCAAACTTATTATTAGATATATAAATAATTAATAAATAAACTTTTTATTAATTGTTCTAAATTGACTGAATATTGGCTAAGTAATCGCCATCATAATGAAATAATAAACTTATGATTTATTGTTATGAATTGACTAATTATGAGTTGTTACGAAATGATTAAATATTGGCTAAGAAATATTAAATAATTAAAAAATAAACTTATTATTAATTGTTATAAATTGACTAATTATGAGTTGTTACGAAATGATTAAATATTGGCTGAGAAATCGCCATCATAATTAAATAATTAAAAAATAAACTTATTATTATTGTTATAAATTGACTGAATATGAGTTGTTACGAAATGATTAATATAGGCTGAGAAATCGCCATCATAATTAAATAGTTAAAAAATAAACTTATTATTAATTTTTATGAATTCGCTGAATATTGGCTAAGTAATCGCCATCTTAATGAAATAATAAACTTATGATTATTGTTATGAATTGACTAATTATGAGTTGTACGAAATGATTAAATATTGGCTAAGAAATCGCCAACATAATTAAATAATTAAAAATAAACTTATTATTAATTGTTATAAATTGACTAATTATGAGTTGTTACGAAATGATTAAATATTGGCTGAGAAATCGCCATCATAATTAAATAATTAAAAATAAACTTATTATTAATTGTTATAAATTGACTGAATATGAGTTGTTACGAAATGATTAAATATAGGCTGAGACTTCGCCATCATAATTAAATAGTTAAAAAATAAACTTATTATTAATTTTTATGAATTCACTGAATATTGGCTGAGAAATCCCCAACATGTTATTCAAACTTATTATTAGATATATAAATAATTAATAAATAAACTTTTTATTAATTGTTCTAAATTGACTGAATATTGGCTAAGTAATCGCCATCATAACGAAATAATAAACTTATGATTTATTGTTATGAATTGACTAATTATGAGTTGTTACGAAATGATTAAATATTGGCTAAGAAATCGCCAACATAATTAAATAATTAAAAAATAAACTTATTATTAATTGTTATAAATTGACTAATTATGAGTTGTTCGAAATGATTAAATATTGGCTGAGAAATCGCCATCATAATTAAATAATTAAAAAATAAACTTATTATTAATTGTTATAAATTGACTGAATATGAGTTGTTACGAAATGATTAAATATAGGCTGAGACTTCGCCATCATAATTAAATAGTTAAAAAATAAACTTATTATTAATTTTTATGAATTCACTGAATATTGGCTGAGAAATCCCCAACATGTTTATTCAAACTTATTATTAGATATATAAATAATTAATAAATAAACTTTTTATTAATTGTTCTAAATTGACTGAATATTGGCTAAGTAATCGCCATCATAACGAAATAATAAACTTATGATTTATTGTTATGAATTGACTAATTATGAGTTGTTACGAAATGATTAAATATTGGCTAGAAATCGCCATCATAATTAAATAATTAAAAAATAAACTTATTATTAATCTGTTATAAATTGACTAATTAGAGTTGTTACGAAATGATTAAATTGGCTGAGACAATCGCCATCATAATTACATAGTTAAAAAATAAACTTATTATTAATTTTTATGACATTGACGAATCTGGCTGAGAAATCCCCAACATGTTTATTCAACTATTATTAGGCTATTATACATATAATTAATAATAAACTTTTTATTAATTGCTTCTAAATTGACTGAATATTGGCTAAGTAATCGCCATCACTAATGAAATAATAACTTATGATTATTGTTATGAATTGACTAATTATGAGTGTTACGAAATGATTAAATATTGGCTACTAATCGCCAACATAATTAAATAATTAAAAAATAAACTATTATTAATTGTTATAAATTGCACTAATTATGAGTTGTTCGAAATGATTAAATATTGGCTGAGAAATCGCCATCATAATTAAATAATTAAAAATAAACTTATTATTAAATGTTATAAATTGACTGAATATGAGTGTACGAAATGATTAATATTGCTGAGAAATCGCCATCATAATTAAATAGTTAAAAAATAAACTTATTATTAATTTTTATGAATTGATGAATATTGGCTGAGAAATCCCCAACATGTTTATCAACTTATTATTAGATATATAAATAATTATACAATCAACTTTTTATTAATTATTCTAAATTGACTGAATATTGGCTAAGTAATCGCCATCTAATGAAATAATAAACTTATGATTTATGTTATGAATTGACTAAATATGAGTTGTTACGAAATGATTAATATTGGCTAAGAAATCGCCAACATAATTAAATAATTAAAAAATAAACTTATTATAATTGTTATAAATTAATTGAATATGAGTTGTTACGAAATGATTAAATATTGGCTGCGAAATCGCCATCATACTAAATAATAAAAATAAACTTATTATTAATGTTATAAATTGACTGAATATGAGTTGTTACGAAATGAATTAAATATCTGGCTGAGAAATCGCCATCATAATTAAATAGTTAAAAATAAACTATTATTAATTTTATGAATTGACTGAATATTGGCTGAGAAATCCCCAACATGTTTATTTCAAACTTATTATTAGATATATAAATAATTAATAAATAAACTTTTTATTAATTGTTCTAAATTGACTGAATATTGGCTAAGTAATCGCCATCATAATGAAATAATAAACTTATGATTTATTGTTATGAATTGACTAATTATGAGTTGTTACGTAATGATTAATATTGGCTAAGAAATCGCCAACATAATTAAATAATTAAAAATCAAACTTATTATTAATTGTTATAAATGACTAAGTATGAGTTGTTACGAAATGATTAAATATTGGCTGAGAAATCGCCATCATAATTAAATAATTAAAAAATAAACTTATTATTAATTGTTATAAATTGACTGAATATGAGTTGTTTCGAATGATTAAATATTGGCTGAGAGAATCGCATCATGATTTATTTAAACTTCATTATCATATAGATGTATAATTAAAAAAAATAACTTTATTATTAATTGTTATAAATTAATTGAATATGAGTTGTTCGAAATGATTAATATTGGCTGGCGAAATCGCCATCATAATTAAATAATTAAAAATAAACTTATTATTAATTGTTATAATTGACTGAATATGAGTTGTTACGAAAGTGATTAAATATTGGCTGAGAAATCGCCATCATGATTTATTTAAACTTATTATATACTAGATGTATAATTAAAAAAAAATAAACTTATTATTAATTGTTATAAATAATTGAATATGAGTTGTTACGAAATGATTAAATATTGGCTGCGAAATCGCCATCATAATTAAATAATTAAAAATAAACTTATTATTAATTGTTATAAATTGACTGAATATGAGTTGTTACGAAATGATTAAATATTGGCTGAGAAATCGCCATCATAATTAAATAGTAAAAAATAAACTTATTATTAATTTTTATGAATTGACTGAATATTGGCTGAGAAATCCCCAACATGTTTATTCAAACTTATTATTAGATATATAAATAATTAATAAATAAACTTTTTATTAATTGTTCTAAATTGACTGAATATTGGCTAAGTAATCGCCATCATAATGAAATAATAAACTTATGATTTATTGTTATGAATTGACTAATTATGAGTTGTTACGAAATGATTAAATATTGGCTAAGAAATCGCCAACATAATTAAATAATTAAAAAATAAACTTATTATTAATTGTTATAAATTGATTGAATATGAGTTGTACGAAATGATTAAATATTGGCTGCGAAATCGCCATCATAATTAAATAATTAAAAAATAAACTGATTATTAATTGTTATAAATTGACTGAATATGAGTTGTTTCGAAATGATTAAATATTGGCTGAGAAATCGCCATCATGATTTATTTAAACTTATTATATATTAGATGTATAATTAAAAAAAATAAACTTATTATTAATTGTTATAAATTAATTGAATATGAGTTGTTACGAAATGATTAAATATTGGCTGCGAAATCGCCATCATAATTAAATAATTAAAAAATAAACTTATTATTAATTGTTATAAATTGACTGAATATGAGTTGTTACGAAATGATTAAATATTGGCTGAGAAATCGCCATCATAATTAAATAGTTAAAAAATAAACTTATTATTAATTTTTATGAATTGACTGAATATTGGCTGAGAAATCCCCAACATGTTTATTCAAACTTATTATTAGATATATAAATAATTAATAAATAAACTTTTTATTAATTGTTCTAAATTGACTGAATATTGGCTAAGTAATCGCCATCATAATGAAATAATAAACTTATGATTTATTGTTATGAATTGACTAATTATGAGTTGTTACGAAATGATTAAATATTGGCTAAGAAATCGCCAACATAATTAAATAATTAAAAATAAACTTATTATTAATTGTTATAAATTGATTGAATATGAGTTGTTACGAAATGATTAAATATTGGCTGCGAAATCGCCATCATAATTAAATAATTAAAAAATAAACTGATTATTAATTGTTATAAATTGACTGAATATGAGTTGTTTCGAAATGATTAAATATTGGCTGAGAAATCGCCATCATGATTTATTTAAACTTATTATATATTAGATGTATAATTAAAAAAAATAAACTTATTATTAATTGTTATAAATTAATTGAATATGAGTTGTTACGAAATGTTTAAATATTGGCTGCGAAATCGCCATCATAATTAAATAATTAAAAAATAAACTTATTATTAATTGTTATAAATTGACTGAATATGAGTTGTTACGAAATGATTAAATATTGGCTGAGAAATCGCCATCATAATTAAATAGTTAAAAAATAAACTTATTATTAATTTTTATGAATTGACTGAATATTGGCTGAGAAATCCCCAACATGTTTATTCAAACTTATTATTAGATATATAAATAATTAATAAATAACTTTTTATTAATTGTTCTAAATTGACTGAATATTGGCTAAGTAATCGCCATCATAATGAAATAATAAACTTATGATTTATTGTTATGAATTGACTAATTATGAGTTGTTACGAAATGATTAAATATTGGCTAAGAAATCGCCAACATAATTAAATAATTAAAAAATAAACTTATTATTAATTGTTATAAATTGACTAATTATGAGTTGTTACGAAATGATTAAATATTGGCTGAGAAATCGCCATCATAATTAAATAATTAAAAAATAAACTTATTATTAATTGTTATAAATTGATTGAATATGAGTTGTTACGAAATGATTAAATATTGGCTGCGAAATCGCCATCATAATTAAATAATTAAAAAATAAACTAATTATTAATTGTTATAAATTGACTGAATATGAGTTGTTTCGAAATGATTAAATATTGGCTGAGAAATCGCCATCATGATTTATTTAAACTTATTATATATTAGATGTATAATTAAAAAAAAATAAACTTATTATTAATTGTTATGTATTGACTGAATATTGGCTGAGAAATCCCCAACATGTTTATTCAAACTTATTATTAGATATATAAATAATTAATAAATAAACTTTTTATTAATTGTTCTAAATTGACTGAATATTGGCTAAGTAATCGCCATCATAATGAAATAATAAACTTATGATTTATTGTTATGAATTGACTAATTATGAGTTGTTACGAAATGATTAAATATTGGCTAAGAAATCGCCAACATAATTAAATAATTAAAAAATAAACTTATTATTAATTGTTATAAATTGACTAATTATGAGTTGTTACGAAATGATTAAATATTGGCTGAGAAATCGCCATCATAATTAAATAATTAAAAAATAAACTTATTATTAATTGTTATAAATTGATTGAAATGAGTTGTTACGAAATGATTAAATATTGGCTGCGAAATCGCCATCATAATTAAATAATTAAAAAATAAACTTATTATTAATTGTTATAAATTGACTGAATATGAGTTGTTTCGAAATGATTAAATATTGGCTGAGAAATCGCCATCATGATTTATTTAAACTTATTATATATTAGATGAATACATAAAAAAAAATTAACTTATTATTAATTGTTATGTATTGACTGAATATTGGCTGAGAAATCGCCAACATAATTTATTCAAACTTATTTTTAGATATAAATAATTCAAAAATAAACTTATTATTAATTGTTCTAAATTGACTAAATATTGGCTAAGTAATCGCCATCATAATGAAATAATAAACTTATGATTTATTGTTATGAATTGACTAATTATGAGTTGTTACGAAATGATTAAATATTGGCTAAGAAATCGCCAACATAATTAAATAATTAAAAAATAAACTTATTATTAATTAGTTTATTATTAATTAGAGACATAACAATATTGTATATTATATATATGATTTAACTAAATGTGACTAAAAATCGTCATAATATTTTATTCAAACTTATTATTAGATTTAAATAATTAAAAAATATAATTATAAACTTATTATAGAAATTATTATGAATTGACTAAATATAATTGTTACGTAATGATTAAATATTGGCTGCGAAATCGCCATCTTAATTTGTACAACCATTTGTAATGTGAGTGTTATTATTGATAATTTTATTCTGAATAATAACAACAATCTCAACTCTGTAAAACACAGAGAGCAAATGGATTACACATGAAATTCTCTCCTTCATCCACTACCTCTTCCTCTTGTGAATAATAATTATCATTATCGTTATGAATAATAACATAATAATTAAAATAATAATAATTATAATTATCATTATCATTATTATGAATAATCCGAGGATTTTGAAGAGTCCCGCACATCGGCAATAAATTGATTTCCCTCCCTCTTAAAAAAAAAAAAAATCATTATGATTATTATTATCATTATCATTATCATTATAATTATCATTATGTTTATCATTATGATTATCATTATCATTATCATTATTAATAATAATAATAATTATTATTATTAATACCATAATCATAATCCCCTCTCTCCCTCCCACTATCTCCCTCTCTCTGGCACGTAACAAAGCACACATGCGCTCAATACGTATCGTCTGACGGGGAGGGGGCGCGAAGCGTCAGTGAGAGCATGGAAGCTCTCTCTCTCTCTCGCTCGCTCGTTCTCTCTCTCTCTCTCTCTCGTTCGCTCTTTCGCTCTTTCGCTCTATCGCTCTCCCGCTCTCGGACGGACGGACGGACGGACGGACAGAAACAAAATTTTAATATAATAAAATAGATAACCCCGTCGGAATTTTAAAAAAATATTAATTAGGCGAGGCGTAATTAATTTTTGAAATGGGGCAATCAGAGGCCGGATTAGGGAAGAAAGGTGAGCGGCGTTGCCGCGCGAGACTAATGCAACAGGTCAACGAGCGAAGCGGCCGAGACGCCTGAACATAGCTAATGCGTATAGCAGAAGCGAAGATCGCGAAAGCGAATGAATCGCAAAATATATTTTACGAGATTGATTGTATGAATCAAATGTACAATCAAGGAAATGATTTTTATTTAAGTTTGAATTAGACCGCAGACTAATAAATTCATTACTACTATTAATAATTTATTTACTAAATCTATGATATGCGTGCGTTATAAATATGAGATTATTACAGTTTTTAATTTTATCCTATTTACATTAATTTATTGAAACCTTTATGATGAATTTTAAGACAATAAAATGTTGAATTTAATTAAGTTTTGGGTACAATATAGCCAATAAATACGTTTACCATAAAGATATATCGCTACATATTGGAAATATATTAATTAATTTTGCAAGTATATTGGCAATAATATTGATAGGTAAATAATTCCTAGTCCGTGTAAAATGTAATTTAGCTCAAGCCTCAATTCTCCGTTTAAAAAACATAATGCTACCGCGAGCGCTCTCCGATGTTCGCGCACATCAAATTTTGTGCTCGCGGAGTATACCCGCCGCGGGCGCTATCCGACGTTCGCGCTCATCAAATTTTGTACTCGCGGAGTAAGCCCGTCGCGCACTGCAAGAGCAAACGTGCACTGCAAGAGCAAACGTGCTCGAAAAAAGTAACTTCGTTAAAATTACAATTCATTGTGTTTCAGACTTAATAAATATTTTGGAAAACTCGTTCCAAATGTTTAGCATATTAATAGCAATAGTCTGGCTGTTGCTTGTTAAACTGATTTTTTATAATATATTAAAAAATTTTTTATAATAAATCGATATCATTAAAATTAATTGGATCATATCTTTACTAAAAATCGGTATTATGAGAAATCGTGGATTTATGTCACGCATCTTAGTAATTATTCGGATGACCAAAGACAGACGTTCATTCACGTTTTCATTCACTTGAGGTAATAAAAGATCATCGATTCGTCGGTAGTATTGACAATTTGGAAGACACGAAACATATTGGCGATATATTGATAATACTTTGGCAATATGTTGGCAACATATTGACAACATATTGGCAACATATTGGCAATATATTGACAATACTTTGGCAACATATTGGCAACATATTGACAATATATTGGCAACATATTGGCAATATATTGGCAACATATTGGCAATACTTTGGCAATATATTGGCAATATATTGATAATACAAATAATAAATACCCGCGAAAAAAAATTAAAGTTTATATGAACTTTATATAAACTTTAGGTTTGGCTAAACTTGATATGGGGTTAGCCAACTAGACTGAGCCGAACTTGTGCAATTGACTGTTCAAGTTTGGTGAAAGTATATCAAATGTTCAGCTGAAATTTATATAAAGTTTTTATAAAGTTTTTTTACAATTACTGACAAATAAAATATAGTTTATACTAAGTTTAGCTGAACTCAATATTAACGTATAGCAAGTTCATATAATTGATAGCAAGTTCAGGTTTATAAAGTCATATAATGTTGATATCAACATACCCAAATAAAAATTTTAAAAATCTGCTTTAACTGACATCAGTAAGAATACATCGGTTAGAAAAACGGAGATATATTCCAAAAAATTCGAATCTGTCACTGAAAAGTGTTGTCCATTTCCTTAGTTTTGAAGACATAACCTGAAAGAAGAAATTTAAAAAACCACAATGTATCTATTTTCACCATTTTTCTAACCGATGTATTCTTACTGATGTCAGTTAAAGAAGATTTTTTAAATTTTTCTTTGGGTATGTTGATATCAACATTATATGACTTTATAAACCTGAACTAGCTATCACGCTAATATTGAGTTCAGCTAAACTGAGTATAAACTATATTTTATTTGTCAGTAATGGTAAAAAAACTTTATAAAAACTTTATATGAATTTCAGCTGAACATTTGATATACTTTCGCCAAACCTGAACAGTCAATTGCACAAGTTCGGCTCAGTCTAGTTGGCTAACCCCATATCAAGTTTAGCCAAACCTAAAGTTTATATAAAGTTCATATAAACTTTAATTTTTTTACGACGGTACTTAACGAAATACACTTTTAACTGCAAGATTTAAGCCAGACTTAAAGCCATACTTTCACAAACACTTCATACAGCCATACAATTAGCCATACTAAAAGATCAACTTTTCATTCCTTGTAACTACCCTCTGTATTGGTTGGTACGAAAAGCCAACTTAAGAAAAATCAACAAAGGACAGATATTTTAGATAAGAAAATAACATAAAAATGTCTATTTCTCGATAAAAAAGCAAATTTCATTCCTTATTACTACCCTCCTGTATTTAGGTGGTTGATGAAGCTTCTCATACAGTTTGTGCTACTAATGCAAGAACGAAAAGACGATTTAAAGCAATCAACAAAGACAGATATTTTAGAATAACAAAATAACTCGTTGATTTTTCTTATGTCGGTTTTTATTACCAACCAATACAGAGGGTAGTTACAAGGAATGAAAAGTTGATCTTTTAGTATGGCTAATTGTATGACTGTATGTGTGTCTGAAAGTGTTTGCGCAAGTATGGCTTAAAGTCTGGCTTAAATCTTGCAGTTAAAATGTATTTCGTTAAGTATTTATTATTTGTATTATCAATATATTGCCAATATGTTGCCAAAGTATTGCCAATATGTTGCCAAAGTATTGTCAATATATTGCCAATATGTTGCCAATATGTTGTCAATATGTTGCCAACATATTGCCAAAGTATTATCAATATATCGCCAATATGTTTCGTGTCTTCCAAATTGTCAATACTACCGACGAATCGATGATCTTTTATTACCTCAAGTGAATGAAAACGTGAATGAACGTCTGTCTTTGGTCATCCGAATAATTACTAAGATGCGTGACATAAATCCACGATTTCTCATAATACCGATTTTTAGTAAAGATATGATCCAATTAATTTTAATGATATCGATTTGTTCAGCATATACTAATATATTATAAAAAATCAGTTTAAAAATATTTGGTAAACGTAAACATATTGTAGATATACTATAGCTAGATGATTCCCAGACTATTATAAAACTTTATCGAGGGTTCAGCTAGATTTTATTTTACACGGACTCGGAATTAACTTACTAGCAATCTTATTGCTAATATGTTACCAATATATTGCGAATTTATGGTAGTTATTCATTGGCATTTTGTATATTGAACACTCAATTCAATTCAACAGCCAGACTATTGCTATTAATATGCTAAACATTTGGAACGAGTTTTCCAAAATATTTATTAAGCCTAAAACACAATGAATTGTAATTTTAACGAAGTTACTTTTTTCGAGCACGTTGGCTCTTGCAGTGCGGACGACGGGCTTACTCCGCGAGTACAAAATTTGATGAGCGCGAACGTCGGAGAGCGCCCGCGGCGGGCTTATTCCGCGAGCACAAAATTTGATGTGCGCGAACATCGGAGAGCGCTCGCGGTAGCATTATGTTTCTTAAACAGAGAATTGAGGCTTCAGCTAAATTTCATTTTACACGGACCAGGAATTATTTACCTTGCAATATTATTGCCAATATACTTGCAAAATTAATTAATATATTTCCAATATGTAGCGATATATCTTTATGGTATACGTATTTATTGGCTATATTGTACACGAAACTTAATTCAATTCAAAATTTTATTGTCTTAAAATTCGTCATAAAGGTTTCAATAAATTAGTGTAAATACGATGAGATTAAAAACTGTAATAATCTCATATTTATAGCGCACGCGGATCATAGATTTAGTAAGTAAATTAATAATAGTAGTAATGAATTTATTAGTCTGCGGTCTAATTCAAACTTAAATAAAAATCATTTCCTTGATTGTACATTTTATTCATACTATCAATCTCGTAAAATATATTTTGCGATTCATTCGCTTTCGCGATCTTCGCTTTTGCTATACGCATTAGCTATGTTCAGGCGCTTCGGCCGCTTCGCTCGTTGACCTGTTGCATTAGTGTCGCGCGGCAACGCCGCTCACCATTCTTCCCTAATCCGGCCTCTGATTGGCCCATTTCAAAAATTAATTACGCCTCGCCTAATTAATATTTTTTAATAATTCCGACGGGGTTATACTCGAATTAATTTTCTGAATCGGAATCTATATATATATATATGTTACCTATGTTTCTGGATCACCCTGTATATATATATATATATATCTCTATAATATATAAATATTTCGCCGCCGCCGCCGCCGCCGCCGTGTCTAAGAATTCAGAATTCAACATATATATATATATATGTCATATATATGTTATATATATGTTATATATATATGTCATATATATGTTATATATATGTTATATATATATATGTCATATATATGTTATATATATGTCATATATATGTAATATATATGTCATATATATATGTTATATATATATGTCATGTATATAAGTGTGTATGTGTGTGCGCGAGCGTGCGTGCGTGTATGTGTGTGCGCGTGTGTGTGTGTGCGTGTGCGTATGTGTGTGTACGTGTTATTTGTTTTTTCAAGAATAGATAATATATGTATTTTTTCCGTGCGCAAAAAAAAGTTACAAATATAACTTGAAAGAATGTGTATTAGTTTACTTATTCCTGATAAAACTCATAAAATAAAAACGGACCTAAAATTTAATGTAATGTTTTTAAAAATATGCACAATTTTTCGAAGATAAAATAAATATTAATGAAGTATAACATACACTTTTCCAAATATCTATATGTGAAATATACAATATATTAAAAATTAAATACATTAATTATTGCATTTTTAAGATAATTCTATTATAAACAGTAATGGCAAAAGAAAATTCAAATTTTAACAGTGGCAATATAAAATACGAATTACATTTCAAAAGTTTTTCGAAAATTATTATTTTAGTAGTATTTAATTTAAATATTATTCAAATCAAATTTAAAAATTGTATGGATATATAAGTAAGTAGATTACGTATATTTATATAAAACATTATTTTAAATAAACAAGTATGTATTTATTAGATACAAAAGGTTATTTAAGGAATGCCTTTGTTTATAATAATTAAAATAAATATATGGGCTCTGTAACTAAAGGGAAAAATAAATTGGATATAATTATGGATTAAAACGCAAATTTTGAAAGAGGGTGCAAATTACGAATTACGGGAGAAATGGAAGAAACAGGTTTTTATTTATATACCGCTAACATATTATAAATAATTCTTTAAAACTAATACAAAAATTAATTTAATTAAGAAGAAAGTTTTATTACTCTAAAAGTACAAAATATTAATGACATATAGAACTCTTGGCGATGACTTCAATAAATTAATTTTAGGAAGTAAAGTTCTATTTAGATCCGTTTAAAATAATCTAAAATTTTAATAGGTTTTTACTAAATACTACAATTAAGTATATGCACTTTACTATTTTTGGTAAGTTAATTGTTCATTACCACATATATATATATATATTATATATATTACACCTTTGGTGTAAGTTATGTCCTAAAATACGTGAAAATTAGTGATTTTATGAGGTTTATGAGGCATAACTTACAACAGCGGTCTTGGCCGATAAGCTAACCCAAGCCATTCGAAAGCTCGCGAAAAATGTGAACTTTTGAGAGGTGTTAGATTAAAATCGATTATGGTGTGGTAGCCTTTTTTTATATTCAATATGTCTGGGTGTTCTATCTCTTCGAGATTTCAAAATTAAGAAATGTAACCAGGGTAGATAAGTTCTAAAGATTAATTTAAACAAAAGTTGTTTGTAATGTTTTTTTCAAAAAAATCAACAAATTTTGAGATAAATGGCTTTAAAAATAGAAGTTTTTCTAAAAAATTGAAAAATTTCCACTTTTAATGGTCGAATAACTCTTAAGCAAATTATTTTTAACACTTAAATTTTTTTTTGTATGTTCTGGAAGATGTTTCCAGCCTGTTCTCGATTTTGGAGTGATTTAAAATTTTCATCGTACCACTTGACGTGAAATAGCCCATATATATGTATATATGTATGTATGTATGTGGATGTGTGTGCGTGCGGCGGAATATTTATATAATATATATATACATTTTAATATTGTTTTTTCAAGAATACATAATATATGGATTTTTTCCGTGCGCAAAAAAAAGTTGTGAACATAACTTGAAAGAATGTGTATTTGTTTACTCATTCTTGATAAAACTCATAAAATTTTTAAACGTATACTCAATAATAATAACGGATCTAAAATTGAATGTAATGCTTTAAATACAAATGCAAAATTGTTTGAAGATGAAATAAATATTAATCAAGTATAACATACACTTTTCCAAATATCCATATGATATATACAATGGGTTAAAAATTAAATACATTAATTATTACATTTTTAAGATAATTCTATTATAAACAGTAATGGCAAAAGAAAATTCAAATTTTAACAGTGGCAATATAAAATACGAATTACATTTCAAAAGTTTTCAAAACTATTAATTTAGGAGCATTTAATTTAAATATTTTTTAAATTAATATTTCAAAATTGTATGGATATATAAGTGTGTAGATAATTTATATTTATATAACACAATATTTTAAATAAACAAGTATGTATTTATTAGAAACAGAAGGGTATTTAAGAAATGAATTTGTTTATAATAATCAAAATAAATATTTGGGCTCTGCATAGTAAAAATAAATTGGATATAATTATGGATTAAAACGCAAATTTTGAAAGAGGGTGCAAATTACGAATCACGAGAGAAATGGAAGAAACAGGTTTTTATTTATATAGCGTTAAAATTTTATAAATAATTCTTTAAAACTAATACAAAAATTAATTTAATTAAGAAGAAAGTTTTATTACTCTAAAAGTACAAAATATTAATGACATAGAACTTTGGCGATGATCGTTCGTCATTAAATAAATTAATTTTAGGAGGTGAAGTTCTATTTATAACCGTTTCAAATAATCCAAAATTTTAATAAGTTGTTAACTAAAATACTACAATTTAGTAAGTATATGTACTTTACTATTTTTGGTAAGTTAATTTTTCATTAACATTTATAATTATTAAAATAAATTAAGCTAAATTAAGCTTATAATCATATAGTTTAAAATTACAGTTAACATTTAATATGTCTCTATTTTTTTTATTATTTTTATTCTGATTTTATTACTCTAATTTTGGTAAACTATTATTTATAATTATAATAACTATAGCAATACCTTCAAGGTGTTGTGTGAATCTGTTTAATTTTTAAGGTGTCCATGGTAGTAAAAAAATAATACAGTTTGAAACATTATTTTAAATAAATTAATTACGAAAAACCTTTTTCGAATTAAAAAATAGGGGGTTGCGCGCGAAGCGCGGCCGCAGGGGGGGCGAAGCCCCCTAGTATATATATATATGTCATATATATGTTATATATATATGTTATATTGTAACGGTTTTGCTATTTTTAATAACAATAAATAAAATAATAATAATTCAGAACCGTTAAAATAATAGTCTCATTTACACGATCGGCCGCTCAATAATAATACGACTATAATAAGCCGTATAGGCGGAGGCGGCGGTAATCTTTACTTAGCGAAACGCGAGAAAAAGGAGTAAACAACTAAATAAGCAACAATGCAATATTTAATTAATAATTAAAATAAATGTATTCAGAAAAAGTAATACAGGCGCGTCGCAGCGCGCAAGACGCAGTTCGAAGTATACGCGAAATAAATAAAGAGAGAAAGAGAGAGAGAGAGAGACTACAAAACTGGCACTTACAGTGCGTGAGCCGCGGTCGATGATTAAACAACCAGGCGAAGTCTGCGTAGTCGCTACCCTTTAGCTTCCTGGGCTGCGTCGTCGCCAAACAAACTAATATAACTCCACTGGATCACCAGCACAGCACCAGGATCACAAGCACGGGGCGATCAAAATATGGAGAGAACAAATCACAAGGTTTCTCACGACAGTTGAAATTAATCGCACGGTTGAATTTTAATCTCTCGGCGGTTGAGATTAGTCTAAGTGCTCTCGCACTTACGAACCGAAAACTCTCTCTCTCTTTCCCTACTTTTACCTTTACGAAGGTCCGCGAAAATCGCCGAAAATCGTCGAACGTCGACATGTAACATCTGTAAAGATTAATACACAGGCTAGACAGAGAGAGAGAATGTAACGAGCAATGTAATATAATCAAATATTACATTGATTCGTTACAATATATATATGTTATATATATATATGTCATATATATGTTTATATATATATGTTATATATATATATGTCATATATGTTTATATATATATGTTATATATATATGTCATATATATATGTTATATATATATGTTATTTATATGTCATATATATGTTATATATATATATATATATATGTCATATATATATATGTGTGTGTGTGTATGTGTGTGTGTGTGTGTTTGTGTGTGTGCGTGCGTGCGTGTGTGTGCTTGCGTGTGCGTGTGCGTGTGCGTGTGCGTGTGCGTGTGCGTGTGCGTGAGTGAGTGTGTGTGTGAGTGTGTGTGTGTGAACATACACTTTTCCAAATATCCATATGTGATATATACAATGGGTTAAAAATTAAATACATTAATTATTGCATTTTTAAGATAATTCATAACTTTTACAGAACTGAAGGCCATAAAAATGCTACAGACTATTTAAAAGGTATTGCTCCAAGCTTTCTTTCAAACTTTTGGATAAAAAAATCAATTGTAGCGCATTTACACTTTTTTTAAGTTGAATATTGGCATGTATTTTATATAACATTTACATTGAAATTAGAAATTCTAACCCAGAAGTGTGTGTATGTGTATGTGTGTGCGTATGAGTGTGTACGTGTTATTTGTTTTTTCAAGAATAGATAATATACGTATTTTTTCCCGTGCGCAAAAAAAAGTTGTGAACATAACTTGAAAGAATGTGTATTTGTCTACTCATTCTTGATAAAACTTATAAAATTTTTAAACGTATACCCAATAATAATAACGGATCTAAAATGCAATGTAATGCTTTCAATACAGATGCAAAATTGTTTGAAGATTAAATAAATATTAATCAAGTATAACATACACTTTTCCAAATATCCATATGATATATACAATGGGTTAAAAATTAAATATATTAATTATTGCATTTTTAAGATAATTCTATTATAAACAGTATAGGCAAAAGAAAATTCAAATTTTAACAGTGGCAATATAAAATACGAATTACATTTGAATAGATTTTCAAAACTATTAATTTAGGAGCATTTAATTTAAATATTTTTTAAATTAATATTTCAAAATTGTATGGATATATAAGTGTGTAGATAATTTATATTTATATAACACAATATTTTAAATAAACAAGTATGTATTTATTAGAAACAGAAGGGTATTTAAGAAATGAATTTGTTTATAATAATCAAAATAAATATTTGGGCTCTGCATAGTAAAAATAAATTGGATATAATTATGGATTAAAACGCAAATTTTGAAAGAGGGTGCAAATTACGAATCACGAGAGAAATGGAAGAAACAGGTTTTTATTTATATAGCGTTAAAATTTTATAAATAATTCTTTAAAACTAATGCAATATTTAATTAATAATTAAAATAAATGTATTCAGAAAAAGTAATACAGGCGCGTCGCAGCGCGCAAGACGCAGTTCGAAGTATACGCGAAATAAATAAAGAGAGAAAGAGAGAGAGAGAGAGACTACAAAACTGGCACTTACAGTGCGTGAGCCGCGGTCGATGATTAAACAACCAGGCGAAGTCTGCGTAGTCGCTACCCTTTAGCTTCCTGGGCTGCGTCGTCGCCAAACAAACTAATATAACTCCACTGGATCACCAGCACAGCACCAGGATCACAAGCACGGGGCGATCAAAATATGGAGAGAACAAATCACAAGGTTTCTCACGACAGTTGAAATTAATCGCACGGTTGAATTTTAATCTCTCGGCGGTTGAGATTAGTCTAAGTGCTCTCGCACTTACGAACCGAAAACTCTCTCTCTCTTTCCCTACTTTTACCTTTACGAAGGTCCGCGAAAATCGCCGAAAATCGTCGAACGTCGACATGTAACATCTGTAAAGATTAATACACAGGCTAGACAGAGAGAGAGAATGTAACGAGCAATGTAATATAATCAAATATTACATTGATTCGTTACAATATATATATGTATATATATATATGTCATATATATGTTTTATATATATATGTTATATATATATATGTCATATATATGTTTTATATATATATGTTATATATATATGTCATATATATATGTTATATATATATGTTATTTATATGTCATATATATGTTATATATATATATATATATATATGTCATATATATATATGTGTGTGTGTGTATGTGTGTGTGTGTGTGTTTGTGTGTGTGCGTGCGTGCGTGTGTGTGCTTGCGTGTGCGTGTGCGTGTGCGTGTGCGTGTGCGTGTGCGTGTGCGTGAGTGAGTGTGTGTGTGAGTGTGTGTGTGTGAACATACACTTTTCCAAATATCCATATGTGATATACAATGGGTTAAAAATTAAATACATTAATTATTGCATTTTTAAGATAATTCATAACTTTTTACAGAACTGAAGGCCATAAAAATGCTACAGACTATTTAAAAGGTATTGCTCCAAGCTTTCTTTCAAACTTTTGGATAAAAAATCAATTGTAGCGCATTTACACTTTTTTTAAGTTGAATATTGGCATGTATTTTATATAACATTTACATTGAAATTAGAAATTCTAACCCAGAAGTGTGTGTATGTGTATGTGTGTGCGTATGAGTGTGTACGTGTTATTTGTTTTTTCAAGAATAGATAATATACGTATTTTTCCCGTGCGCAAAAAAAAGTTGTGAACATAACTTGAAAGAATGTGTATTTGTCTACTCATTCTTGATAAAACTTATAAAATTTTTAAACGTATACCCAATAATAATAACGGATCTAAAATGCAATGTAATGCTTTCAATACAGATGCAAAATTGTTTGAAGATTAAATAAATATTAATCAAGTATAACATACACTTTTCCAAATATCCATATGATATATACAATGGGTTAAAAATTAAATATATTAATTATTGCATTTTTAAGATAATTCTATTATAAACAGTATAGGCAAAAGAAAATTCAAATTTTAACAGTGGCAATATAAAATACGAATTACATTTGAATAGATTTTCAAAAACTATTAATTTAGGAGCATTTAATTTAAATATTTTTTAAATTAATATTTCAAAATTGTATGGATATATAAGTGTGTAGATAATTTATATTTATATTACACAATATTTTAAATAAACAAGTATGTATTTATTAGAAATACAAGGATATTTAAGAAATGAATTTGTTTATAATAATCAAAATAAATATTTGGGCTCTGCATAGTAAAAATAAATTGGATATAATTATGGATTAAAACGCAAATTTTGAAAGAGAGTGCAAATTACGAATCACGGGAGAAATGGAAGAAACAGGTTTTTATTTATATAGCGCTAAAATTTTATAAATAATTCTTTAAAAATAATACAAAAATTAATTTAATTAAGAACAAAGTTTTATTACTATTAAAGTACAAAATATTAATGACATAGAACTTTTGGCGAGGATCCTTCGTCATTAAATAACCTTCAGATTTCTCAGATCAGAATCCTTCAGATTAGTATTATAATTCTTGTAAGGGATGTAAAACTAAAAATTCAGCATTATAAATTTTTAAAAATTAATTTTTTACATTTGTATAATAATATTTGTATTTTTAGCAGCTTACAGGGGATTAGATGGATACTGAAACAAGCGAAGATACTTTTCTACCACTCCAAGGTAAGTGCACAAATTTTTTTGCAATGATCATGGTACTAGATTCATCGTTATAAGGCAACAAATATACATTTCTATTAATATTTCGGGCACTTTTCCCGGATATTTTGACCATAAGTGATCTTAATGATTTAGACCCACTCTGGACATTTTTAGGCAGTTTCTGACTATAAAAAGACATCTTTTAGACAGTATTAGGTTACCAGAGTCCGGAGCAGAATTGCTGATTTTCACTATTTAAGGTTTAAATAGCTTACAAGAGTGTGACAGCGTACACTTATGTCTTTAAAAGTATTTTTAATGAAAAGTTCGGAAAATTTTACACAAAAAGTCATACTTATGTTTTTAGTTAAAAATGCATCCCCTGGGAGCTAAAAATTCATGAAAATGGGCATATAATGCAAAAAAGTGCTAAAATGTCAACTTTGACTCTCTGTAACTTAAAATAATGGCCCAGAAAAAATCTGAAAAAATTCAGGAGAACTACTGGATACCTCTAAAACATATTCCCATAGTTATAGCAATATTTATTTTTTTCATCTTCGATGTCACAGAGAACCACCCATATATATATATATATATATATTTTATGCTAATAATAATATATCATATAATATTTTGTACATTTAGAATAATTGAATGTATAATATGTAAAATATATATAGAACAATTACCTAAATAATATATTGTTAATTAATTTATAGAGGTTGTAGATTTTATTTATAATAAGAATTTATACACTTTTAATATATATCAAATACTTTGTTATAATATATATTTTATGCTAATAATAATATCATATAATATTTTTGTACATTCAGATAATTGAATGTATAATAAAATATATATGTTTTATGTTAAATATATAATTTGTTTTTGGTAAAATATTTTATATAGAACGATTACCGAAATAATATGTTGTTAATTAATTTATAAAGGTTGTAGAATATTCTTACTCGCTCACGAATGAAATCAAGTCTTTGTTTATATTAGAAATTCTTTAACTGTATGTGTAGTGAGAATGCTCTCTCGCTTGAGAGATTGAACTTGTTATTTAATCTTTTATTAACATTTAAATATTTAAAATTAATATAGTATTTAACTTAAAATATATTTTATATGCTGTATGATAATTTAAAAAATACTTTATTCATTTGAATGTTTAAATATATATATATATAACTCGGATTTTACTTGAAATTATTTATACATATAAATAAACTTTTAATGTAGTAATGAAATGTATATAATAAAATGACAAAAAAGTAGTACTTTAAAAATTTAATTTTTCTTTTACAAGAGTTAAGGGTAATCTTAAAAATAAAAAAACATTCTCCAAAATTCGTTTCGGTGTCTTTACGCCTATAAAAGCTTGTGCAACTCAACCCTTTGTCACTCATGATCGAGATGGCGAGCAATACCGAAGCAAGAGTACCCATGCTTGCAGGATGGTACGGAGGAGTTTGGAATCAGGTAAGTATTTAGGTATCATATTCTATCACTTTTTCTTTCATTCTTCTCTCTTTCTCTTTCATTCTTCTCTCTCTCTTTCATTCTTCTCTGTTTCTCTTTCATTCTTCTCTCTTTCTTATCTCTTTCTCTGACAGTTTCTTGATCTACCTTTTACACATTCTCTCATTCTATCTTACCCAATTTATTCTTTAATAAAATTGATTTTTCTAACATGTATAAATATGATTTTTTTTATTCAAACTTCTAATTAAATTTTTTACTTTTATAGCATCAACTTCCAGTGATGGTTATTCCCATCGCTCCAGCTTTATCTAGACAGCCATCGGAGTTTAATGTTTCATCACCTCTGCCAAACATTTCTTCCTTACCTCCGCAAATTATTTATTCTCCGATACCAACCAATCCTCCGCTACCAACCTCTCTTCCACCTGTACCTCCACTATTCCCCGATTCCCCCATTCCAACTACACCACCAAAACGACCTACAACTCCTATAATAAAATCTCCATCCCCTCCACGATTTTGGCAGAGGCGATTGAATTTTGAACAATCATCAACATCACCAAAGAGATCGCCGACACCACGAACACCCTCACCACTTAAGAGACCACCACTGCTCCCTCCTCCAATCAATGTGATGGAAATCATCGAATTATTAAAACTACCACCACCGCCTCTTCCACCGCTTCCAGATATGCCAATGTTAGATTTGGAGGGTGGTACGCTACTGACAAATTATGGTAGTTTTAAATCATGTAAAAGAAGAAAATGTGAAATAAAAGAAAATAGAGTATATGCACCTTGGGTGAGAAAACCGACGAGGCCTATGAGAATACCGACAGGAAGGCCTCGGTCACCTAAATATAAATAATTTGTTTTTTATATTTGTATTTTATATTTGTATTTTGTATTTTATATTGTGTATTCTTTTTTAGATTTTGTATTTTATATTTTGTATTTTGTATTTTATATTTTGCACTTTATATTTTGTATTTTTATATTGTACTTTATATATTTTTAAATAAAGTTTGTATGCATGTAAGTGTGTATGTGTCTGCGAAAAAAATTTAAATGAGTAAGAAAGATTGCATGCATGTGTGTGTATCTGTGAAAATAAAATTAAATGAGTGCCAAAGGCTGCGTGCGTGTATGTATGTGTGTATGTGTGAGTGTCAAAAAAAATTAATTAAATAAGAAAGACTGCATGTGTGTGAAAGATTGCGTGTGCATGTGTATGTGTGTATGTGTGAGTGTAAAAAAAAATATTTAAATGAGTGAAAAAGATTGCGTGCGTGTATGTATGTGTGTAGGTGTGAATGTCAAAAAAATTAATTAATTAAATAAGAAAGACTGCATGTGTGTATGTATGTGTATGTGTGTATGTGTGAGTGTAAAAAAATTTAAATGAAAGAGAAAGATTGCGTGTATGTGTGTATGTGTGTCTGTGTGTTTTTTTTTCCGAAGAGGTGGAGAAATGCTTAATGCACCATGACTGGAGCCATGCGAGACTCCCCGCGTGGGGGACTCTCCTACCGAAGGATGTCGATAGGCATACCCTCTATAACTCCACCTTTTTTCTTACCTTTATTCCCCCGCGGGAGCCGCCGCAAGGCATTACTTCGCGGGGGGAGGCAACGGCTAGACTAGCCCACTACTGATGCCATCGCAACTCTTCTCTCCTCTTCTCTTCTGATGAGACTCAGCCTGTCCACTACGGACGTACAGAGGGTCACTACCGCGTTCCATCCCTCCTGGGAGACAAGCAGGCACGTCCCGAGGCCCTCAGGGGTGAGGGGACCGCTCCAAGTGATTTGAAATTGGTCCCGTTCCTCCCTGAAACGAGGACACCGTAGGAGGACGTGTTCCACGTCATCGTCCACTCCTGGACAAGCCGGGCACTCTGCGCTGCCGTAGACCCCTATACGAAATAGGTAGCTACGGAAGCATCCGTGCCTGGTCAACACCTGGGTAAGCTGGAAACTGACGAAGCCGTGTTTCCTGCTAGTCCACTCCCGGATCCGCGGGATGATGCGGTAGGTCCAGCGGCCGTCCCTGGCTGAGTCCCATCTCCGCTGCCACTCCTCTACGGTCCGCAATGACCATCATGTACAGTAGAGCAGAGTACGGTCGGTCAGGTAACTCGAGGTGACCTCCCTGAGATAGAGTGGCACTTGGAAGTGCTGCAGGGACAGCATGATGTCGTCCTATCTGGCAGAGTTGAAGGCATAATCCGCCTTGCACTCTTACCAGCATTGATGGCGTTTGTGGCTATACCAACAACTCTGCCTACAGCGTCCATGGTCGATCGACCCTTTCGGAAGCCGAACTGGTTGTTGGAGAGGTCTCCGGCCCGACCGATGGCCGCTGCGAGCCTGGCGCAGATCACCCGCTCCAGGAGCTTCCCAACTATATCCAGTAGACAGAGCGGGCGGTAAGATGATGGCTCCTCCGGGGGTTTGTTTCCCTTCGGTAGGAGTACCAGCCTCTGCGTCTTCCACTGGGCCGGGAAGCAACCTTCCCTTAGGGATGCGTTGAATGCGTCCAGGAACAAGCCCGGAGCACTCATCGCCGCTGTCTTGACGGCCAGGCCAGGTATTCCGTCAGGCCCTGGGGCTTTCCGTACGGAAATACCTTTAGCGGCCATCCTCAGTTCGGCTTCATTAATGTCTGGCGACTCGGCTGCACCAATGGTAGCCATCAGGCCCGTCTCTGCTGCCCTTTTCCGATGTTCTGGAAACAGGTGGCGGACTACTCCGTCCAGAAAAACTGGGTCGGTGGGTGCAACAGCACCCCCGGGGTTGATCTTATCCATAACCGTTTTATACGGTCTGCCCCAGGGTTCGTGGTTCACTTCCTTACATAGCTCCCGCCAACACCTTCTCTTGGCAGCCTTGATGGCCACCTTGAGATCCCTCCGCTTTTGTTCGTATTCTGCGGAACGATCTTGGAACCGCGGTGTTCCCCTCGCTCTTTGGTGCAGCCTTCTGGTACGCAGGCTCTCACGTCTCTTTTCTGCGATGTCCTCACTCCACCAGATTATTGGTGGGCGACCGCGAGGGTTGAACTTCATAGCCATAGAGGCATCGCAAGCCAATATTAAGGCATTCATGAGGCCTCGTGCTTTTTCTTCGGCGGTTCCCTCCACTTTTGCCCCCTCAAGGGAGCAGAGGAACGCCTCACAATCAAACGTGTCTGGTGCCCATCTCTCTCTTGCTCCTCTTCCTGCTCTCTTTGTCCTCCCGCTGGTCAGCTGGAGCTGGTACACGAGTGCTTGGTGGTCACTACCCGTGTAGCGCCTCTGGAAAACCAATTGCGTGCGTCCACGCCGCCAGAGGGGGAAACGCCGATGGCTGACATTGTTAACTTCAGCGTCTCGGTAGGCTAAATCGCAGCAATGGCCATTGGTCGGTTGGAGAGGTGGCCGGCTGGTGTTAAGACGCAAACTCAGGGTAAATGTATCTGCGACACGAGAAGGCAGTGCGCCAAGCAAGGGAGGTAGTGAAAACCTATAACTCGACGGGAAGTACTATGAAAACCTGGATGTAAAGAGGGTACATCATATAAACCGGGAGGTCGGCGTTCGGATCGCCGATCGTGCACGCTTGGACCGCACGATAGTACCAGGGCACGAGCTTTCTTCGCCAGTTAGTCGGGCTGCCCTGTAGCAGCGTGTGTAAAAATTAAACTTGCTGAGGTTGCTCCAGACGGCACCTGGAAGGGAAGCGGCACTCGGAGGTTTAAATTGTATTTGACGAGGCCACGATACGTTTAAGGCTCACGGTCAAACCCGTCAAAACCACAACTGCTAAAGGGTGATTACCGAATAACTTGCTAGAGTTTACTGCGTCGTGTAATCTAGTGGATGCACAAAGAATACACTAATACAAAAATGAAAAATGAGCAAAATAATAAAAAACTCAATGGTGCACAGACAAGAAAATACAGGGGTTCCCAACCCCACAGAAACTACAGTAACATCAACAACTACAAAGGAGAAAAGTACTCACAAGAAAACGGGTAAGTGTGGCCTGTCGTCTTCCTCAGAGGGGGAGTCGAAGGACCAAAAGAGACATAGGCCAGGGACAAGTAGAAAGGCCATGAACAGTTCGAGCTCCTCTTCGGAATCAGATATAGAAACAGAAACTGAGGTCCGCCCTGAAGGCAAGAAAGACAGACATATATTGGAAACGCCAATGTATGTAATGCAACAAATACAGACGATAAAGAAATATATCGTCAAAAATGACAGCGAGAAAGCGCATACGGCTCTTCACAACATTCATGCGATAATGTCAACATTAATAGCGAAAAGTGCGTATCTGGAAGGACAGGTAAAATCGCTGAATGAGAGAGATAAAAGCAAACAAGAGTCGTGCGCAGGGGTCGCGAAAAGACTTGTAGCGCCGAAGGAAACGTCAAAACAGGTGAATATTAAGAACCCGAAAAATCATAAGCTCGTGATAAGACCAAAAATCGCTGAATCTTTTAAGACAGAAGAGGAAATGAAACAGAAATTTCAGGCGGACTTCAGACCGAGAGTAGAAAAAGTGCAGATAAGAAGCCTACGCACAATTAATAAGGGCTTGTTGATAGAAACGGAGAATGAAGAATCTCTGCAAAAGATTCTTAATAAGAAGGAACTGAAACAACACTTCGAAATGATGAGACCAACGAAACAGAAACCGAGGTTGATCATTTATGACTTACCAAAGAACATAAATGAGAAAGAAATTGTTGAAATAATAGCAGAACAAAATCCATGCACACAAGACGAGGACAAAAGACAGATAACCCCGAAATTCGGAACCGGAAAGAAAGAGGGAACTAGGACGAACTGGTAAGTAGAGGTTACACCGGAAATGAGAAGTAGGTTATTAGAAAAGAGGAGAATATTTGTAGATTACCAATCTTGTAAAGTGCAGGACTTCGTGCTAGTCTCCAGGTGCTATAAGTGCCAGGGCTACGGACACATAAGTAAGGTATGCCATAACGAGATTTACTGTTCTCATTGCGCCGAAAAAGGCCACTCCTTTGATAAATTCCCGAATAAGAATAACCAGAAGAAGTGCATTAACTGTGTAAAGGCCAAGAAAAAGTCAGAACACAATGTCTTAGACACAAAATGCGGAAGATACAGAAACAGCGAAAATATGAGGCGGTACATGATCAGCAAGGTTAACTGGGGTTTATTTGTACACACTCTAAGAGAAAACTGGAAATCAATTCCGAACTATCACGATACAGGCTCAACGATCGCCGGCTTGAGAAACATAACCAATGGCATAAGGATGGCATGTGACAAAGCCATACCAATTAAGAACAAATCAAATAGGAAAGTCCCATGGTGGAATGAAGAACTGACTCAAGCCAAAAAATATACAAACAAACTGAGACGGCAATTTCAAAAGGAAAGAAACCCAGAACAAAGGGAATATAAGAAAAGGGTTTATAAGTCGGCAAAGAGACAGTATACAAGGCAAATTGACTCGACAAAGACCCGTAAATGGGAAGAGTTCGTAACTAAACAAGGCAATGACAATCCACGGAGTTTACTGTACAAACTGGCCGCCAAAAAGGCAAGGATTAGAGACATCGCAAGTAATATTCTAATAGATAGTGGATACACGATGACTTGGGAAGAAACAGCAAAACAAATACTAGACCGACTGTTCCCAGACGATGAAATATACTCAGAGACACAAGAGCAAGCGAATATAAGGCTGCAAAACAATAGATATACAGACGAATACAGAGAAACGGAGGAGTTTACAATAACAGAGATGGTACAAGTGGTAAAGAAAATGAAGCCAGGTAAAGCTCTAGGAATAGACTGTTTCGATCTGACAATAATAAAAAGTGCTCTAGAGGTAGTCGGTGAAGATCTGTTAAAGATATACAATAGCTGTTTAAAGTATGGCATCTTTCCGAACATGTGGAAAGTTGGAAAGGTCATTACTCTAAAGAAAGGAATCGATAAAGACCCAAGTCTCCTAAGCTCATATAGACCAATATGCCTTTTATCTATATTAGGCAAAATACTGGAAGGACTAATAATCAGGAAACTGGAAAAAGTAGTGGAACCCAGTCTTTTAGATAAACAATACGGCTTCAGGAAGAACAGATCCACAGAAGATGCGATAGTCTATGTAGTTAACAAAGCGAAACAATCCAACAAGAAATACGTGATCATAATGTTTCTTGACATAAAGGGAGCATTTGATAACGTATGGTGGCCGGGAGAGCTGGAAAAGCTAAGACACATGAGATGCCCCTGGAGACTGTATGAAATAATTAGGGATTACCTCTGTAATAGGAAAGTAATCATTTTCGAAGGTGGCAACTTTGCGAGTAAAGATGTGACAAAAGGTTGTCCCCAGGGCTCACTACTGGGGCCGATCCTATGGAACGTAGTGTTCGACGAAATACTTCACGCATTAGAGAGAGAATGACATGAGACGATAGCCTATGCAGATGACCAGGCAGTAATAGTAGAAGGAGACTCCAGGAGAGAACTAGAAATAAGAAGACAAGCTGCAATTGACACGATAGAGAGATGGAGCAAAAAGGTCAAAATGAAACATGCACCAGATAAATGTGGCATGCTCTTAGCCAAGGGAACATTCCATGAAAAATGTTACCCAGTAATTAAAATAAATGGCAAGAAAATTAAAAGACAGGAACCAGTAAAATATCTGGGAGTTTCATTTGGCAAAGGCCTAAGTGTGTAGCATTTCATCTCAATGAAAACCAGAGGAATCTTCGAAAGGTTAGCGAGATTAGCTAGAGACGAGTGGGGCTTGGGCTATCGTTCTCTGGAAATAATATACAAAGGAGTATATATACCAATTATAACGTACGCAGCAGCAGGATGGTTTAAACTCGCAAATAATGTCCAAAAGAAAAAGTTCATAATGTCACAAATATTTGCTCTAATGAAAACAACGGGAGCATATAGAACCACTTCGGCTGAGTCCATCACAATGATAACGGGTCACATGCCGATAGATCTGGAATGTGAAAAAAGAATAGGAATGTATTACATAAGGAAGAACAAGGAATTTAAATACATGAATTACACATACCAGACGGTGGAGAATCCTCTACCAGGCAATGAATGGAAGAGAAAATATAATGCAAGATGTGAACTGGACAAGGAAATAAGGAAAGTGTGGCAGTCGAGGTGGGATAACTCTATAAAGGGCAGACATACGTATGAGATAATGCCAAACGTGGAAGAAAGAAGGAAAAAGACGTGGCTTAAACCGAGCAATATCTAATGCAAATAATTAGGGATTACCTCTGTAATAGGAAAGTAATCATTTTCGAAGGTGGCAACTTTGCGAGTAAAGATGTGACAAAAGGTTGTCCCCAGGGCTCACTACTGGGGCCGATCCTATGGAACGTAGTGTTCGACGAAATACTTCACGCATTAGAGAGAGAATGACATGAGACGATAGCCTATGCAGATGACCAGGCAGTAATAGTAGAAGGAGACTCCAGGAGAGAACTAGAAATAAGAAGACAAGCTGCAATTGACACGATAGAGAGATGGAGCAAAAAGGTCAAAATGAAACATGCACCAGATAAATGTGGCATGCTCTTAGCCAAGGGAACATTCCATGAAAAATGTTACCCAGTAATTAAAATAAATGGCAAGAAATTAAAAGACAGGAACCAGTAAAATATCTGGGAGTTTCATTTGGCAAAGGCCTAAGTGTGTAGCATTTCATCTCAATGAAAACCAGAGGAATCTTCGAAAGGTTAGCGAGATTAGCTAGAGACGAGTGGGGCTTGGGCTATCGTTCTCTGGAAATAATATACAAAGGAGTATATATACCAATTATAGCGTACGCAGCAGCAGGATGGTTTAAACTCGCAAATAATGTCCAAAAGAAAAAGTTCATAATGTCACAAATATTTGCTCTAATGAAAACAACGGGAGCATATAGAACCACTTCGGCTGAGTCCATCACAATGATAACGGGTCACATGCCGATAGATCTGGAATGTGAAAAAAGAATAGGAATGTATTACATAAGGAAGAACAAGGAATTTAAATACATGAATTACACATACCAGACGGTGGAGAATCCTCTACCAGGCAATGAATGGAAGAGAAAATATAATGCAAGATGTGAACTGGACAAGGAAATAAGGAAAGTGTGGCAGTCGAGGTGGGATAACTCTATAAAGGGCAGACATACGTATGAGATAATGCCAAACGTGGAAGAAAGAAGGAAAAAGACGTGGCTTAAACCGAGCAAATATCTAATGCAAATTCTTAGTGGACATGGAAGTTTCAAACTTTCAGAAAGCGATTTAACTTCGTAGAATCAGACCTATGCAGCTGCGGAGAGATAAACTCTCCAGAACATGTCATATGGAAATGCGTGAAGTACGAACAAATAAGACTAAAACACATGCAGGAGACAGAGGCAGGAATGAGAAACAAAAAAGCCTAGGGATAGATAATATTCCAGAAAGTAGATAGAGAAGAGAGAAAGGAAAAGCATAAGTGAGAAGGGAATGAAAGTAGTTAGGTTAGAAAAGATTCACATAGTAACTAACAAATGGAAGAATAGGAAAGGAAATAGACACAGAGGTAATCAAGATAGATTCTCATACTAGACAATAGGGTAAACTAACAAATTCCATTAGAAAGAATATAACTGACGAGAATGAATGACGCTGAAAGAGGAAAAATGGCAATAGAGAGAAAGAAGAAAGAATGGAGATGAAAGACAAAGTTTGAAAGACAGTGTGAAAAGGTATGAAAGCCAGGGAGAATGAATGGACCCTAGATAGGAACTCCTTCTTTTATAAAAGTAGATAGACAGAAGAAAACAAGAAACCAAAGTAGGGTAGAAGAAGAAAGAAAAGGAAGAAAGAAGAGGGAAGATATTAGGAAGAGAGAAGAATAGAGTAGGAAGAGAAGGAAGAGAGAAGAAAGAAGTAGGAAAAATAGGAAGTCCTAGTCCCTAGTTCCCCAAAAATAGAAAGGAAAAGAAAATAAAGTAAAAGGAATAAAAAATAAAAAATAAAACCGAAGCACAAGAGAGAACGTAGAAAGAGTTGAATCGCAAGAAAAGGAAAAGACAAATGCGAACTCTGGAAAGTTCCGTAGTCCAAAAACCGTCACAGTCTAAAATAAGGAAGACAAGTAGAAAGCAAAAGAGACGTGACAAGGACGACCGCCGGTATGCCAGAGGCGAGGTACGGCGGCAATGATCGATGTGTTAGACATCGATCTAGCTCGGTTTTTTTTTTACCCGTGTAACGATCGCTAACTTTCCCGCCGAGTCCCCCTCCCCCCATCAATCTAGGATCGACGAAGGTGAGGTCGACTATGGACGACTTGCCGGCTTTGGTGAAAGTTAGGGTTGTCCCTGTGTTAGCGATCTCCAGCACCAGTAGAGCGAACGCCTCGAGGAGTGCGCGACAAAGCGCGTTAATCTTGGCGCTGCCCCAGTCCGTTGCCCAAGCATTGAAGTCCCCACCGATTGCGACCGGCAGCCGTGAGGACACATGTGACGACTGCATCCAGAGACCTCGCAAAGTCCTCGGTGGAATCGCTGGGCGGGAAGTAGCAGCTGTACATGCGTACCCCCGCCAACTCTACCCAGGTGAAGCTGGGAAGGGGGGCGACCATCTTTCTGGAGATGTGTATATTTCCACATACCCAGATGGCCGCCTTGCCCGTGGCATCCCTTACCCAGTTCGACTTCTCGAGATCCCGGAACTCCTCGATGATGATCGCTACGTCCGCTCTCTCCTCTCTGACCAGCTGCGACAGCAGGTCCTGGGCCACAGCGTATTCATTGAGAGCTCTGCTGGTTGCTCTCGCCATACTCTTCAGCTCTTTGTGGATGTTGTTCTTATTAAGAACAAACTCCACCAGGGTATCTACTTTCTCACGCAGACGGAGAAAAACTCTGTCAGCGTCACTCGACATCCCAGTCGAGGGCAGGTCACACGTAGCATTAGATGCTACAGAGGCCGAGTGACGAACCTCCGCAGCACTCACCATTTTAACGATGTGAGTTTGGTCCCCCCCAAAATTCGTGGGACCAGCACTGACCACCGTACCGCTTTCACCCGATCGGAGTCAGTGGCGGGATTTGACAGAACTGCAATGCCCGCTTGGGGTAGTGTTGTTTTCAGCTCACTATCCATATTTGGTTTAATTTCGGGGTGCCTTCCCCTATCTGGTTTTGGTTCGCCCCGAATATTTGATTTTTTCGGTACCATCCACATCTGGAAAGCATTCCCCTATGCACCACCTGGGGAGGCGCCACGATGCGGGACCAGCAAACCCGGCACGGGAGCAAACCCGGCACGGATGTGTGTGTTTGTGTGTGTATGTGTGTGTGTGTGTGTGTATGTCTGAATGCATTCGTGAGTGTACATATATGAGTTTAAAAGAAAATTATAACCAATTTTTTTTTTTTTTTTAGATAGTAGAAAGGGCCCCGTCCATTGCCCCGTCTTGTGAGACACTCCACTTTAATTTGTCCCTCCATCTACTTTCTTAACTTTATTTATCATAAAAATAAAAACATTTATTTACAAAATTATACATACTTATAATTATTCAATGTAAAAATTTAAGTATACATTAGGTTACAAAATGGATTTAGCACATATTCACTTTCTACATCGCTTCTACTTCCATTCATTGGACAATCTTCATCTTCTATTTCTCTTTCTATTCCTCTTAGTAGCCAGCCTTGTAAATTTCGTGCGTTTTCTACCGCAAAAATTGGCTTTACGCTTCATGTATGTATGGAACATGCGAACTGTTCTGGTTTCATAAGGTTTTTTAATGCTGGACATCCTAAGTCATCCAGGTTCAGAAAAAGTCTGTAATAAAGCATAAAGTAAATACAAATTATTTAGGTATATAGTTCAAATATACTTACTTATGTGGTACTAATTGTGTGAACCATTTTTTCTTTTCCAATCCTTTGAGAAACAGTCTGCTTGCTCCACGTAAAGCATTGAATAGAGTTTGTGTTACTTCTTCATGTGGGATTTCATCTGAACTCCATGGAATACCATGAAAATTCATTTCCAACCACCTGTTAGAGCTTTTACATTCTTTAGGAAGATCGTCCCATTTACATGGTGATTTAAAATGATATACTATTGGTACAGCATCGTTTTGCAGAGCAATAAGCGCGACTTTCTTCACAATGAATTGGTTGGAAGGCTTCGTAAAACCTTGTACATCAATTATATAATCCATTATATATTTCTTTATTTTTTTTTTATTCTTGATTTTGTGCACTCTTTTTCCTGGCACTTCCTACCGTTTATCCCCCTGGGGACTTTAACGGTGTCCACCTACCACCTATGTGTGGGTGCTTTTATCCCTCCCTTAAAAACGCCACCATCTCGCATTCGCCCGGGGTTATGCCCGTGGATGAGGGACACCTGTGAAGCAGGGAAAACCTCATCCGAGATGGCCGGTGTATTCGAAACATTCTTTTTGGGTGTCAAAGTCACATTGCGTAGGCCTTGACACCGAAACTGAATGTTCACACCTCCCGCTCACGTTGTGAAGTGTGGAAAAACACCTAACCGATCCCGAAAGCCGCACAAGAATGGTGTCACCCATCCAAGTACGAACCGCACTCAGTGCTGCTTAACTTTCGTGATCGGCCGAGGTGCGTCTCCGCCACTCCGCCACCGCGTCGGTTATATAATCCATTATATTTTCTCTTACCAATACCGTTCTCGTCCTTTATAAAAGATCTTTTACTACTCACAGTCTTGCCCGCAATCTTAATATGGAAGCAACTGTGCTCGAGTTAGCAAGTGCGCTTCTTTTATAGCATCAATCCCACCACTTCTCACAGCAGCAGCAGCGCCGCGCGACAATCCCCACTCCAGTTTCGTTACCCTCACTAGCACAAGAGCTTATAAAAAGACGGCTCGTTCTCACTGTGAGCATCAGTTCACAAGCAGCAGTGCAAACAGTCAAGATTACTATAGTTCTCATTAGTATAGTGTCATTCGGTGTAGTCTAAAGGAGCAGAAGGTATACATGCTTTCCGTTGCAGTATTGAGCTCACGTATTAATAACATAATCACGTATAATTGTTGCAGTCTTTGATTTTCTTCCAATTGCAACCAAGCTGCACTAGCATCATTTACTGCTTTAGCTATTCCTGCAGCGCCACCTGCTACAGCACCTACTGCACTCAAACCAGCAAATATAGGTACCAACATTGGTAGAAATCCTCCTGTTTTTCGAGGGATAGGTAATACTCGAGGAAGCTTTACATAACCTTTACCTCCAGATTCTTTTACAGCATTACGTGCGCCGTCTAAAGCAGATAAAATAGTCTTTCGCGCACACTTTCCTGGAACAATACATTTAGAAGCAACTTTTACTATCTTAGCAAATGCAACTTGCTTCATCTTTTTCTTTTGTAACCCCATTCCAAGTTTTGACTTTAACTTGATAGCGTTAGTAACAGTGTATGCAGCAACTTTTTCAGCAATACCAGAGTCTTTAGATATAACTCGATTCCAAGCTTTTTCTGCTAAAGTTTTATCAGCTATATTTCTCGCTTGATCGTTTCGTGATTTTGTGAGTACACGATGTCGTGCTCTTTGCAAGCTTCGTCAAGTGGATTAATTCCTGGATCACCTCTCGCTAGTCGCTTATGTAATTTAGTACCTGGTCCACAATACTGATATCCGGGTAAATGCAACTCAAATGGTAATTTATTGATAATGTTGGTTAGGAAGCCACGACCGTGGCGTTGTCGTTTACGATATACAGTCATTGTCTTTGAAGGTTAATAACAGACTGATATCATAGGTATATAAGCACTCTATTTATAGGTGTACGAATAGTTGTAATTGATATTTCAAACAGATAACATGGATTTTAAAGAGCAAAGTATAAAACTACCGATAGTAAATTTTGATACTATCGCTGAGCAGGACAAGAGAACTAAACGACATGGAGAATTGCTTCCAGAAAGTATTCGTGCTGTTTTTTGTGGACCATCAAATTGTGGGAAAACTAACAGTTTATTAGCCCTTATAATAAATCCTAATGGTCTGAGGTTTGAAAATGTATATGTATACTCAAAATCATTAAATCAAGCAAAATATAATTTTTTAAAGAAGCTATTGGAGCCTTTGGAAGGAATACAATATTTTCCGTTTAGTGAACATGATCAAGTAGTAGCTCCAAATGAAGTACATATAAATTCAATAATGATATTCGATGATGTAGCATGTGAAAAGCAGGATAATGTAAAATCTTATAGCAGCTTACAGGGGATTAGATGAATACTGAAACAAGTGAAGATACTTTTCTACCACTCCAAGGTAAGTGCACAAATTTTTTTGCAATGATCATGCTAATAGATTCATCGTTATAAGGCAACAAATACACATTCTATTCATATTTCGGGCACTTTTCCCGGATATTTTGACCATAAGTGATCTTAATGATTTAGACCCACTCTGGAAATTTTTAGGCAGTTTCTGACTATAAAAAGACATCTTTTAGACAGTATTAGGTTACCAGAGTCCGGAGCAGAAATGCTGATTTTCACTATTTATGGTTTAAATGGCTTACAAGAGTGTGACAGCATACATTTATGTCTTTAAAAGTATTTTTAATGAAAAGTTCGGAAAATTTTACAAAAAAAGTCATACTTATATTTTTAGTGAAAAATGCATCCCCTGGGAGCTAAAAATTCATGAAAATGGGCATATAAGCAAAAAGTGCTAAAATGTCAACTTTGACTCTCTGTAACTTAAAATTATGGCCCAGAAAAAACTGTGCTCGAGTTAGCAAGTGCGCTTCTTTTATAGCATCAATCCCACCACTTCTCACAGCAGCAGCGCGCCGCGCGACAATCCCCCTCCAGTTTCGTTACCCTCACTATCACAAGAGCTTTAAAAAGACGGCTCGTTCTCACTGTGAGCATCAGTTCACAAGCAGCAGTGCAAACAGTCAAGATTACTATAGTTCTCATTAGTATAGTGTCATTCGGTGTAGTCTAAAGGAGCAGAAGGTATACATGCTTTCCGTTGCAGTATTGAGCTCACGTATTAATAACATAATCACGTATAATTGTTGCAGTCTTTGATTTTTCTTCCAATTGCAACCAAGCTGCACTAGCATCATTTACTGCTTTAGCTATTCCTGCAGCGCCACCTGCTACAGCACCTACTGCACTCAAACCAGCAAATATAGGTACCAACATTGGTAGAAATCCTCCTGTTTTTCGAGGGATAGGTAATACTCGAGGAAGCTTTACATAACCTTTACCTCCAGATTCTTTTACAGCATTACGTGCGCCGTCTAAAGCAGATAAAATAGTCTTTCGCGCACACTTTCCTGGAACAATACATTTAGAAGCAACTTTTACTATCTTAGCAAATGCAACTTGCTTCATCTTTTTCTTTTGTAACCCCATTCCAAGTTTTGACTTTAACTTGATAGCGTTAGTAACAGTGTATGCAGCAACTTTTTCAGCAATACCAGAGTCTTTAGATATAACTCGATTCCAAGCTTTTTCTGCTAAAGTTTTATCAGCTATATTTCTCGCTTGATCGTTTTCGTGATTTTGTGAGTACACGATGTCGTGCTCTTTGCAAGCTTCGTCAAGTGGATTAATTCCTGGATCACCTCTCGCTAGTCGCTTATGTAATTTAGTACCTGGTCCACAATACTGATATCCGGGTAAATGCAACTCAAATGGTAATTTATTGATAATGTTGGTTAGGAAGCCACGACCGTGGCGTTGTCGTTTACGATATACAGTCATTGTCTTTGAAGGTTAATAACAGACTGATATCATAGGTATATAAGCACTCTATTTATAGGTGTACGAATAGTTGTAATTGATATTTCAAACAGATAACATGGATTTTAAAGAGCAAAGTATAAAACTACCGATAGTAAATTTTGATACTATCGCTGAGCAGGACAAGAGAACTAAACGACATGGAGAATTGCTTCCAGAAAGTATTCGTGCTGTTTTTTGTGGACCATCAAATTGTGGGAAAACTAACAGTTTATTAGCCCTTATAATAAATCCTAATGGTCTGAGGTTTGAAAATGTATATGTATACTCAAAATCATTAAATCAAGCAAAATATAATTTTTTAAAGAAGCTATTGGAGCCTTTGGAAGGAATACAATATTTTCCGTTTAGTGAACATGATCAAGTAGTAGCTCCAAATGAAGTACATATAAATTCAATAATGATATTCGATGATGTAGCATGTGAAAAGCAGGATAATGTAAAATCTTATTTCTGCATGGGTAGACATAAGAATGTAGACTGCTTCTATCTTTGTCAGTCTTACGCTCACATTCCAAAGCATTTAGTGCGAGATAATGTTAATTTATTGATATTATTTCGACAAGATGATGTAAATTTAAGATATTTATATGATGATCATGTTAATACCGATATGACCTTTCAAAACGTTAAAGATTTATTTGAAAAATGAATCTATCGTTCGTAAATGTCTATATGTATATGGGTGGTTCTCTGTGACATCGAAGATGAAAAAAATAAATATTGCTATAACTGTGGGAATATGTTTTAGAGGTATCCAGTAGTTCTCCTGAATTTTTTTAGATTTTTTCTGGGCCATTATTTTAAGTTACAGAGAGTCAAAGTTGACATTTTAGCACTTTTTTGCATTATATGCCCATTTTCATGAATTTTTAGCTCCTAGGGGATGCATTTTTCACTAAAAACATAAGTATGACTTTTTTTGTAAAATTTTCCGAACTTTTCATTAAAAATACTTTTAAAGACATAAATGTATGCTGTCACACTCTTGTAAGCCATTTAAACCTTAAATAGTGAAAATCAGCAATTTTACTCCGGACTCTGGTAACCTAATACTGTCTAAAAGATGTCTTTTTATAGTCAGAAACTGCCTAAAAATTTCCAGAGTGGGTCTAAATCATTAAGATCACTTATGGTCAAAATATCCGGGAAAAGTGCCCGAAATATTAATAGAAATGTATATTTGTTGCCTTATAACGCTGAATCTAGTAGCATGATCATTGCAATAAAATTTATGCACGTACCTTGGAATGGTAGAAAAGTATCTCCACTTGTTTCGGTATCCATCTAATCCCGTGTAAGCTGCTAAAAATACAAATATTATATACAAATGTAAAAAATTAATTTTTAAAACATTTATAATGCTGAATTTTTAGTTTTACATCCCTTACCAGAATTATAATACTAATCTGAAGGATTACTATAAATATATAAACATCATTATTACAATAACTGATTATACGTATTTAATACAAAAGATATATAAATAAATCGGATATATAATTATAATGAATAATATGATAACGTGACAGTGATAAGTTTGTGAAATCTAAACAATGTATTGCTGAATAATAATAATCATAATGTTGATACCTTTATAGCAATCCTTCGGATTAGTATTATAATTCTTGTAAGGGATGTAAAACTAAAAATCCAGCATTATAAATGTAATAATTTTTTATAATTTTATAATAATATTTGTATTTTTAGCAGCTTACAGGGGATTAGATGAATACTGAAACAAGTGAAGATACTTTTCTACCACTCCAAGGTAAGTGCACAAATTTTTTTGCAATGATCATGCTAATAGATTCATCGTTATAAGGCAACAAATACACATTTCTATTCATATTTCGGGCACTTTTCCCGGATATTTTGACCATAAGTGATCTTAATGATTTAGACCCACTCTGGAAATTTTTAGGCAGTTTCTGACTATAAAAAGACATCTTTTAGACAGTATTAGGTTACCAGAGTCCGGAGCAGAAATGCTGATTTTCACTATTTAAGGTTTAAATGGCTTACAAGAGTGTGACAGCATACATTTATGTCTTTAAAAGTATTTTTAATGAAAAGTTCGGAAAATTTTACAAAAAAAGTCATACTTATATTTTTAGTGAAAAATGCATCCCCTGGGAGCTAAAAATTCATGAAAATGGGCATATAAGCAAAAAAGTGCTAAAATGTCAACTTTGACTCTCTGTAACTTAAAATTATGGCCCAGAAAAAATCTGAAAAAATTCAGGAGAACTACTGGATACCTCTAAAACATATTCCCACAGTTATAGCAATATTTATTTTTTTCATCTTCGATGTCACAGAGAACCACCCATATGTATTATAGGTCACACCGCGAACTAAATAATTTACTTTTAGAATAAAGTAGGCCCATTGTACTCTTTTGTCCACTATGGTTGGTGGTATTTCCCAGAGCACGGGCTTTATTAAAAACAATTAAAGGCGTTTCGTCCTCGATCTCCAGCTTGGACTCCTCAGTAAAAAACTGGAGATCTTACCTTAGACGCCTGTCGCAAGATGAACTGCGACGCCAGCAAGATGTTCTGCGGCTATATATATAGAAAAGAGACGACGATCTCTACAACGAGTGTTCATCTAGTGGTGGGAAAAACCACCTGCCAGAGCGCGACGTATGCGACCTAGTCGCCGGTTATTATTATTTGAAAAATGAATCTATCGTTCGTAAATATCTATATGTATATGTATTATCGGTCACACCGCGAACTAAATAATTTACTTTTAGCATAAAGTAGGCCCATTGTGGTTTTTCCCACCACCAGATGGAGACGACTATATCTCTACACTCGTTGTAGAGATCGTCGTCTCTTTTCTATATATATAGCCGCAGAACATCTTGCTGGCGTCGAGGTTCATCTTGCGACAGGCGTCTAAGGTAAGATCTCCAGTTCCTTACTGAGGAGTCCAAGCTGGAGATCGAGGACGAAACGCCTTTAATTGTTTTTAATGAAGGCCGTGCTCTGGGATATTCCACCAACCATAGTGGACAAAAGAGTACAATGGGCCTACTTTATTATGAATATAAATATAAGGGTATAAATATAAGGTAATACTCATTTAATTAATAGTATAAATTTGAGTATCTAAGAGTCAACATGGATTCAACAGAGATTCAGCGTAAAAAGGATGTACTGCATTAGCTTGTTAAAGCCAGAAATACTGTAAAACAAAAATCCACATTATATTAATATTTTTTACTGTCAAAATGACGATTTAAGTATAAATTATGTTATATTTTTTTACATAGTTTGTAAAAATTAATTTTTTTTAAATTAAAACTTTCGCGGCCCCAAAAGAATAATTAGACATAGTGCTTGACTTATTTATAGGTATTTAATTAATTTTTTAATGGTTTTAAAGTTTAAGTCTGAGCGTACGTCCGTACAGGCAGACTTTTTATTTTTTAACTCTTCTTATATCTCTCTTGGATTTTCGAAAAAATGAATTTTATTTAATGAATATGGTCGCGAAACCTCACGAATTAATTAATAATAGTGTTTAACTTTTTTATAGATGTTTAATTACTTTTTTAAAGAGATGTTTTTAAGCTGACCTGGAGGTAACATTAGTGACCTGCACATCATCTACCGGAAGAAAATTATTTTTTTTGGTTTCGTAATAGGCCTTCCAGTAGATGATGCCCCGTCGACCTGGAGGTAACAGTATGGACCTGGACATCTTCTACAGGAAGAAAACTTTATTTTGATTTCGTAATAGGTCTTTCAGTAGATATTTCTCCGATGACATGAAGGTAAAATTAGTGACCTGCACATTATCTAGAGCAAGAAAATTTTTTTTTTGGTTTCGTAATAGGCTTTCCAGTTGATGATGACACGTTGACCTGGAGGTAACAGTAGGGACCTGGACTTCTTCTACAGGAAGGAAATTTTTTTTTGATTTCGTAATATGCCTTCCAGTAGATGTTGTCCCGATGACCGGGAGGTAACATTAGTGACCTGCACATCATCTACAGGAAAAATTTTTTTTTTGGTTTCGTAATAGGCTTTCCAGTAGATGATGCCCCGTTAACGTGGAGGTAACAGTAGGAACCTGGACATCTTCTACAGGAAGGAAATTTTTTTTTTGATTTCGTAATATGCCTTCCAGTAGATGTTGTCACGATGACCGGGAGGTAACATTAGTGACCTGCACATCATCTACAGGAAAAATTTTTTTTTGGTTTCGTAATAGGCTTTCCAGTAGATGATGCCCCGTTGACCTGGAGGAAAGAGTAGGGACCTGGACATCTACTACAGGAAGAAAATATTTTTTTTTTATTTCGTAATAAGTCTTTCAGTAGATAATTCCCCGATGACCTGGAGGTAACATAACCGACCTGGACATCTACTACAGGTAAAACAATTTTTTTTTTTATTTCGTAATATGCCTGCCAGTAGATAATGCCCCGTCGGCCTGGAGGTAACAGTAGGAACTTGGACATCTTCTACAGGAAGAAAATTTTTTTCTTGATTTCGTAATTGGTATTTCAGTAGATATTGCCCCGATGACATGGAGGTAACATCACCGACCTGGACATCTTCTACAGGAAGAAAAATTTTTTTTTTTGATTTCGCAATATGTCTTCCAGTAGATGTTGCCCAGATGACCTGGAGGTAACATTAGTGACCTGCACATCATCTACAGGAAGAAAATTTTTTTTTTTGGTTTCGTAATAGGCCTTCCAGTAGATGATGCCCCGTCGACCTAAAGGTAACAGTAGGGACCTGGACATCTTCTACAGGAAGAAAATTTCTTTTTTGATTTTGTAATAAGTCTTTCATTAGATATTGCCCCGATGACCTGGAGGTAAAATTACCGACCTGGACATCTTCTACAGGTAGAACAATTTTTTGTTTATTTTTATAATGAACCTTCCAGTAGATGATGATCCGATGACCTGGAGGTAAAATTACTGACCTGGATATCTACTACAGGAAGAAAATATTTTTTTTTGATTTCGTAATAAGTTTTCCAGTAGAAGTTGCCTCGATGACTTGGAGGTAACATTACCGACCTGGACATCTTCTACAGGTAGAAAAATTTTCTTTTTGATTTCGTAATATGCCGTACAGTAGATGTTGCCCCGATGACCTGAAGGTAAAATTAGTGACCTGCACATCATCTACAGCAAGAAAATTTTTTTTTTGGTTTCGTAATAGGCCTTCCAGTAGATGATGCCACGTTGACCTGGAGGTAACATTAGTGACCTGCACATCATCTACAGGAAGAAATTTTTTTTTTGATTTCGTAATAGGTCTTTCAGTAGATATTGCCCCGATGACTTGGAGGTAACATTACCGACCTGGACATCTTCTACAGGTAGAACAATTTTTTTTTTGATTTCGTAATATGCCTTTCAGTAGATGATGCCCCGTTGACCTGGAGGTAACAGTAGGGACCTAGACATCTTCTACAGGAAGAAATTTTTTTTTTGGTTTCGTAATAGGCTTTCCAGTAGATGATGCCCCGTTGACCTGTAGGTAACAGTAGGGCATCTACTACAGGAAGAAAATATTTTTTTTCTATTTCGTAATAAGTCTTTCAATAGATGTTGCCTCGATGACCTGGAGGTAACATTACCGACCTGGAAATCATGTCCAGAAAGAAATGATTTTTTTTATTTCGTAATGGACCTTCCAAGATATACAGTAATTATTATAAATTTATGATAATTTTGTTAATAAACTAAGAGATATTAACAACATTACTCGAATGTAGGATGTAAGTAGTAGATCAAATCTCAGATATTCAGGAAAATTCAGTTCATTAAGTAGATATTAAATGATATTATCCCCATCCACATCCATCCACATTATGTTAAAATTTTATACTGTCTAAATGACGATTTAAGTATAAATTATGTTATATTTTTTTAAATAGTTTATAAAAATTAGTTTTTTTTTAATTCAATATGATCGCGGCACCCAAAGGAATAATTAGACGTAGTGTTTGAATTTTTTATAGGTATTTAATTAATTTTTTAAAGGTTTAAAAGTTTAAGTCTGAGCATACGTCCGTACGTCCGTACAGGCAGACTTTTTATTTTTTAACTCTTCTTATCTGTCTTGAATTTTCGAAAACATGAATTTTTTTTAATGAAAGTGATCGCGGAACCACTCGGATTAATTAGAAATAATGCTTAACTTTTTTATAAAAAAACCTCGATTATTTAACTCGATTATTTATTTGTTTATCTCGATCAGTTACAACTGGAGGTAACATGAAGGACTGGACATCATCAACAGGAAGGGAATATTTTTTTTTTAATTTCGTAATGTTTGTTCCAGTAGATGAGGCCGCGATGATCTGGAGGTAACATAAGGGACCTGGATATCATCTACAGGAAGAAATTAATTTTTTTTTTAATTTCGTAATGTGCGTTTCAGTAGATAATAACAAAAATAATAATAAATAGTAATAAAATAATATAAATACCATAAATACTATAAATACCATAATACATAATAATATAAACTACCTAATATATAAATAAATAATAATTATATATGTATGATCAATATTTAATTATTTGGTTGAGTTTTTATATAAATTATTTATATATATAGACAAAAATTATTAAAATATTTATACTATATTTTTTTATTTTATAAAATTTATAAAATAAAGTTTTACAATATTTAATATGTAATGTTATAATTAATCTTACGTAAATAGCAAATTTTAATATCAAAATAACAAAAGTTTTTACATCATATATAGTGAAATGTATATACTACATATATTAAAATTTGTATTATAAGTATTGTAGAAATATTTTATATACGCGTATATGTTCATTTCTTTTTCAGTATTTAATTATTTTGAGACGACTTTTTAATTTAAGGCTATTCTAATTACTCCATTCGTCCAATAGGTGGCGTGTATAAAATTTTCTATTTTTCCAGTTCTTCTCGCAAATGCTCAAAAATGTGTCAATTATATATAAGAAACAACAAGATATTTAGTTATTATGCGAAAATGTATCTTCCGTTCAGCGTATTGCAATGATAGTGATTGAAATAATATTTAAGTTTGTGACTAATAAGTGTAATGAATAAATATATGCGAGTGAATAAAAATTGCGATCAACTGCGTAAGAATAGTATATAATTAAATCTCCAAATATTAAATGTTTCTGTAGTACTTAATTGACAAAAGGAATTGCCCCAATATATACATTCTATTTCGAATTAATTAAAAACAAAATATAATTCATTTTTACTTCCTTAAATTCGCATTTAAAACATACCAGATTGAATAATAAAATTTGCTGACTTATATAATAAAAATTACTATATTGAATATCAAAAATTACGATATTGGATATTAAAAGATATTATATCTAAATTTTACTATATAACATAGCAAAAATTATTATATTGCTGAGATGTCACACTTTTCCTATACAATATAGTAATTTTTAATATAGATTATTTTATTATTTATTATAATATTTTTCTCAATGTATAAAAAGTGCTATTACCAAATTACCAATAACACACAAATTAATAAGTACTGCTAAATAAATAAAACAATTATTTGCAAAGGATGCATACATATCACATGACAATAAAAAATCAATAATAATTCCTTTATGAAAAGTACTATTGCAATAATAATTAAACTCTATTTCATACAAAAATAAGTATTTTTATAGATAATTTCTATTTTTTTAATATCATCATTTTAATTCATCGTATAATAATAATAAATTCATTAATTATTATACATATGATAATAAATCTATATGTGTACAATTTAATAAATAGTATTTGAATGTAGTTAAATAATAAAATATTTTTTAGTTTAATTTAATATTATCTATTATATAATGATTTTTCAGCGAGCGAGCGTGAGCGAGCGTGAGCGAGTGAGGATTTTAGCTAGTATAACTTATTAAAATATGGGAAGGATTACTTTGAGAAAACAATTGGTGAAACCTTTAAATCGATTGTTGAACCACTACAAAAACTTGTTGCTAATACTGAAACAGTTAATAAATATTCCCCATTTTTTACTTCTGAAAATGTAAATGACTCCCAATCAACTAAAGTCTTTAACGATGAAGATACACTGAATGGAAGTACATCAACAAAAGATAGCACCGTTCAAGTGCGAGATTTGGAAACTACTTTTGAAACAGTTGGAAGTGAAGATAAAGAACAAAATACTAATAAATATTTGATAATGTTACAAAGGAAACAGACAGACAATTTGGATAAAATCTATGGAGTGCGAAAAGAAGGTAATACTTACATACTTGGAAATACCCCCATATTTTTTGTTGCGAAGAGTATAACCGTTATGGGTGTAAAGTATCCACAAACACAAGGCTTATTAGAGTTGTTGATTATGAAAAATCCTGAACAAGGTTATATTAGCAAAAAGGATTTGTCGAATTATCGTCAAATACTTGAAGCAACGAATGCTCACAAGAAACAGTTTAATGCTGATGAGCCTCTTCGCTCTCATAAAAGTAAAAAATTCAATGATATAATAGCTCCATTATTTATAAAGAAATATGGAGGTGCATTAGCAAAAAATAATTTTTTTCATACTACAGTTCTTTACCACAATATAAAATTGCACAACGTAATACTACAATGGATTATGTATACTGGGATGATCCGAATGAGCTTGTAGATCGACTTCGATTGTTAGTAGCTGAGAGGGCTGCTGGAAATCCTAGTCACATCAATGAAATTCATTCAATTATTGAGGAGTTGCAAGAAGCTGGCTATATATATTAAGCTGAATATAAATTACACAATCAGTTCAAAAATGAGTGTTGACGTGTTTAGACGTAATCTTAAACGAGGTACAGTTAGACGAGGCCCACCTGGTGTGGGTTTCAAAATGACTAACGATGGCCAATATGGTTTAGATAACAAGCGATTATGCAATGTCGCATCACCTATTGAAGCAAATGAAGCAGTGAATTTTGAAACATAACAACGTACGCTAAGAATGGAGATTGAAAGATTACTTCACATTATTTCTCGACTAAAAGATGATCTTAATAATATATATAATATTATCGAATCACATAAAGATGAAATCAATAATATGTTTAACAAATATGACATTGATTTAAAAAAAAATCAAAGATGTGGTAGTAGAAATATCTCGGTAGATGTTAGTGATTTAACATCAAATAATAGATTATAAGGTGAAATCATTGGGTATAAATATATGATAACATAAATATTTCAATCATTATCTGGATAACCATCATTGTGTTAAGATCAAATGATGTCGAAGCATAAGAAAGCTATAGTAGAAGAACTTCACAAACCTGCTCGTCGAAACTATCCTCGGCGAAGTTTTGATGTACGAGGTTTTGATGAAACTTGGCAAGCAGATCTTGTTGAGATGATACCTTATTCTAAAGAAAATAAAGGCTTTAAATATATGCTGACAGTTATAGATATTTTCTCCAAATTTGCTTGGGCTGTGCCAGTCAAAAGAAAAACTGGTGAAGATGTTACTACTGCTATGAAGTCTATTCTACGAGAAGGTAGAGTACCTATAAATTTACATGTAGATAGAGGAAAAGAGTTTTACAATAAAACATTTCAAAATCTTATGAAACGTTTCAAAATCCATCTCTATTCAACATATTCGAATATGAAAGCATCTATTTGTAAACGTTTCAATCGTACACTAAAAAATAAAATGTGGTTCCAGTTCAGTCTTCGAGGAAATCATAAATGGATTGATATTCTACCAAACTTGATAGGTGCTTACAATGATAGAAAGCATCGTACAATCGGTATGAAACCAAAAGATGTAAGAGCAGAAAATGCATCTTTACTATTGACACAATTTACTCTCAAGATTGTATCTATAAAGAAACAAAAATTTAAAATTGGTGACAAAGTACGAATATGCAAAGTGAAACATGTATTTGAGAAAGGTTATACTCCTAATTGGTCTACTGAAATATTTACAATTAGACGAGTAGTAAATACAAATCCAATAACATACCTTTTACAGGATTATCGAGAGCATCCAATCAGTGGTGGATTTTATGAAGAAGAGTTGCAAAAAGCTAAATATGACGATGTTTATCTTGTAGAGAAAATATTAAAGAAAAAAAATAATAAAGTCTTTGTAAAGTGGTTAGGATTTGATAGTTCTCACAACAGTTGGATTAATAAAACAGAAATATAAGAAAAAGAGAGAAAATGGCGAGGGCCCCCACCTACGCCCTCAACCCGTGAGAAACAACCAACTTAATCATCACTAATGGGTCTTATACAATGAATTAAATTAATGTATAAAACACACTTGTGACTCTTTTTCTCTCCTTAAATTTTCTCCCTCTTTTTAATTTTTTTTTAATGTATTTTTTTTATTTATTCATTTTTTATTTATTACATTATATAAATATTATAAATCACAAAATTCAAATTTATCATCACCATGATATAAAATAAATAAAACAAATTTATTTGCCTTCTCAGTCAATTCATCAAATAGGTTGTCATTAGCCAGTATTGTCTTGGACACTCGATCAGGTAGAAAGATGTCACACTCTTCATCAACTGTAACGATAATTTTTAATCCATATTTGGTGGTGATTCTCTTCACTCTAGTCACAAAATATTTTTTCTCCTTCTCCAATTCAGATAGCCTCTTCCTTGGAAGGTAAGCACTCTGTGCAATTTTATTTAACATGGCTAAATCCATTCTAAAACAATATATATTATATATTAAAATTTTAAAATATAATATAAGACATGAAATGTGCTAATACTTACATAAAACGTTCACACTTTTTGCTTCTTCAAGAGAGGCTCGTAGCTGTTCTTCAATTCGCTGAACGAATGAATATGCCAACTTGTAGATTGAGCTCGCTTATTAAGACCTATCCCCACTTTGTTAGCTTCCCCCACTTCTATATTTCTCCCATCTTTATCAGCTTTGTCTGTCATTGGTTGTAACAGCATCTGTAAAAGATCTTTGTCAATGAGTTCTACCGCTTCATTAGCTTCCCCCACTGGAACAGCTTCCCCCACTTGAACAGCTTCCTCCACTTGAACAGTTTTCCCCACTTGCACAGCTTCCCCCACTTGAATAGCTTCCTTCTCTCCATCAGCGCTGTCCATCATTGGTTGTAGCAGCATCTGCAAAAGTTCTGCATCAATGGATTCTACTTCTCCATCAGCTTCACCCACTTTAACAGCTACCCCAACTTCATCAGCTCTGTTCGTCATTGGTTGTAGCAGCATCTGCATAAGTTCTTCATCAATGGGTTCTACCTCTTCGTATGGGTTTCTTCGTGGTATTCCAAAATGATTATTCTCCGGATAGTCGGATGTGTCAAATCTTTCAATGTCTTCTTTCATCAACTGATAAATGTCAATACCGCGAATTTCATAAATAAGACTATCTGTATCGGTATATAAAAGTTTACACTTGTTTCCAATACATTCCTCATATATGAATAGTGAAAGTCATAAATAAGAGTTTTTGATATATCAAGAACTGATAAGCCAACATATATAGGTTTACTTACAGTGATTTCTGTACGCGTAAGTTGTATGGCAACAACATTCTCTTCAAAAATTGAACAACTGTGAAAATTTGATTTTGCGATGAGTGCCTCCGCCCCGTAACGACCACTCCACTTGTTGACAAGCTTGACATCAACTCGTTTTCGTTCATTCTCTATATTTTTCCCATAAACAGCATTAATTAACAACTTGAAAAATAGTTTTTCAAACTCATTTTTTGCATTTTGTCTCTTTTTCGTGTTTAAATCAACATAGGGCTTTAACCATGCACTTTGTCGAAACCTTAAAATTCTGTGAATCTTTTTTAAAACTAAACCATGTTTCAAGGCTTGTTTAAGAGCTCGATAGTGTATTACATACCGTTTCTTATCATTTAACGTAGTCATCAACTTCTCACACTTGAAACCAGTTGGAGATAGGTGTTCAGCAAATAATGGTAAATCTTTATGCGAGTCATGAATTTGTACGGAATACTCCAAGTCTACTTCGAGAATATAGCCAATATCTTAGTCATCCGGAATATTGAAGAAATCTTGTTCATCCATACAGTTAATCCACTTAAAGTCTCCATAAGGTAAATGCTGTGTCATTGCCCATCCATAAAGATTATTAGCATCATAGTACATAAGATATGATTCCTCTTCATCATCTTTGTAATTCTCACTCATGTACTTATTATTTGCTTTTGCATATCTATTACAACATTGACTAATTCCTCCTCTGACACCTCTCTCAACAAATAGCAACATATCTACATCTGCAAATAATTCGAGCTGCACTTGTGTATACTTTAACATTGCATCCCATGTTAAACCAGGTGTAGTATAGTAATGTGCAGGATCGAGTCCATACGCATCCATACAAGTCTTACGAAAGTTTCAAATACATCTGTAAGTAATAGCACATATGTTTTTAAGTATAAATCAGAGTATTCACCAAGTGTTTGAATGTTAAACCGCTTCCACACATTCATTGCATGCTCGTAATCAGCATCTGAGATATCACTGTTGTACAATTTACTAAAAAAGTCTTTTTGTGATGGAAGTTGTGTTTCTTTTAATTTTTGAAACGAATTTACATAATCATAAGGAAAAACACCTTTTTGGAGCAACAATTGTATCTGTTCTGTAGTATAACCATCTTCAATTTTAAATACTGAATTAGTAATACAAAGAGTTTCTAAATATGATGCTAATTTCTCTAGAGATGAAGCCAGAAATCTAAATGAATCTATAAATCTAAAATTTATGTCACTTCCATCAACATACTTTGTAAAAGAAATATAACGTTGTTTATTTTCCGGAATAAGATGTACGCGTCCCTTGAAATTAACTGCAGAAACAAGCTTTTTAATAATAAAATGAGAGTCATACCCAGTAAGATTGTGGAATACAACAGGTATAAATCTTGCATCTTTGAAGTTTATGTTACAACCTTCATGTGCAGCTCCTCTATACTTCCCAGTCAAATGACAATGATCTCGAACTTTTGTTTGATCAGCAGAGAAGATTTTTCCGCATATATGACAGTACGTCGCCTCGTTGAACTGCTGCGTTTCTACAGGTGTAAGATACATTGCTTCAGGTGAGCTGTGTAACTGTTCCAATCGAACACAAAGTGATTGAAGTTCTTCAAAAACCATTCAGCAGGAGACATTTTACAACTTTCATCTTCTTGTCTATAGCTTCGATAAATGGATTTTGAATCATAAAACTACACTTAAGATAGTACCCTATGCTGTATGCTTCATGCTCTTGAAACGCACGTTCATCTCCTTCTACAGGTTTAAGCGGACACTCAAAATCTGCATAAATCACATACGGTACTTTTAATTGATGACTAAAGTTCTTGAATGAGAGTATATTATTTTTTAACGTAGGCAATGTAATCTTACATTTATTCATTTGACTACAATCAAGTTCATGTTTTGTCAATTGACTCCTCACCAATCTCGATAAATTCTTTATTAGTACATAGTGAAACTTTGGAAGTGATGTATCGTTATCATCGGCCTCAACATTATCTTCTGCTTCTTCATCAACATAATAATCTTGAATAAGTAATAAATTCACATGAGAATTCTTCTTACAAGCTGTAATGTAACACGGATTCACCTTATAATTATTATTACACAATTTTAAAATATATACATTTACTGAAACATCATTTTGAGATTCAAATTTATTTACTTGTTTTAGTGTAATTGGAAATTCTAGTCCTTGAAAATTTAAATCATGTTCAAACTTTTTGTAAGCACTCACACGTTTACTATGACACTTTTGAGGATGTAAACCAGCTAACACAGACCAATTGAAACACTGATCATCTAAATTTTTTACGTTGACACATGCTTTCTTTTTCTGAATTGAATCCGGTAGTGGTATATATGAACTTCCTTTCATGATTTCAAGTTTGTTAATATTGATGGTTAGACTAAGAATTTGACGAAGACTCCAACCTGATCCTTTTTCTTCAAATTCTTCCATTTCTCGTTGTATTTTTTTATTAATATGCTGATTAAACCATTCTTTTAAATCAGTTGCTTTGTATACTGATTTGTTTTCAGTATTAAAATACTTAACTTCACTAGTGAACGAATCGCTTTCTGTATTATATATTCACCAGTCAATTCAGCATTAATTTTTAAAGCACTTTATTCGTTTAACATTTCCTTTATCTTTAACTCAAATAAACTTTGCGCATCATGCATAAACGATACGATGTCTAAATGCTTGAGGTTTATTATAAGATCAGATCGTATACGATTCTTGAATGCAAACTCCATATCCTCCCATTTAACACGTTTCTCTTCAACAGTTGATGATGTTGTTTGTAAGCTATTTATGCGACCACCTGCTTTTAATAAATCAATCAACTTATTTTTAATACTTAACACATGAGACATAGTTGTTTGTCTTCTCTGTTTATGTGCTCTTGATAGAGATTCACCACTTATTAGTTTTTGTAAAGAGTTGATAGATTCTGAACATATTGTAACGTGGTATTTCGTCCTAATACCAGTTACAAGTTATTTATTTATTAATAAAGGGACGACGGCCCCGAAGAACGCATCTTTGTCGTCGCCGTGGGTTAATAAGTTAACCCGTCTGGACACGGTAGCGGAGGTAGGACGATCTCCTACGTACCGACACACGTGGCGGGAAATCGGGAATCGGAATGATTAATTGCGGGTTAATTTATAATCAAAATAATAACGCGACCGTTATATAAAAATAAAATAAATGAGTATTTATTTAATAATTTACACGGAGGTGCCCGACAGTAATTAACGGGGCGTTCTCCCGGTCGCGTGGTATATACGCGGCAAGCAGGGGCTGCCCCCGTGCTCCCAATCGGTTTCGGTAGCACACCGGTGTGCTACCGAACAAACATACGTGCACACACACTCAACACACTCTAATGTATACCGACCAATGTCGGGTACTTACCGGGCTCACTTGTCCATTGGCCCTGGTGTACGTCGGCGCCCCGACGATTGCTGGCCGGTGGAGTCGGCCGGTTTCCCGTCGTCCTCGACAGTAGCCTGCAGGTGCGGCCTGATGCCGCGGCGATTCGCCTACCTCGGGGAAAACTCAACCCGAGGTATTTGGTCCTTCGCACTGCATTCACACGAACTCACGAGCACTCGCGTACGGCTTCCCGGAGCACGGACGAACCGGTCCGGTACTTCCCGTGGCGCGCGAAACTAAGCGTGACGATGTGTAACGGAAGATGCTGTCGCGGTCAAAACCGGAAGCGTACTGAACTTTTCGGGAATTGTCGCATTCCCGAAAAGTACCTAACACACACACACACAATAACAATTGTATATACGGATGCTCGCACACATCCTCGGTCGTCGACATAAACACGCGAGTTTCGTGGCCTTGAAGAGACAACGCATGAAACAATAACAACGTGCGACATTTGAAGATATAATATTTAATACATACTACGAAATAATATAATACATTAAGTATTAATTATTTCTTTGCAACGACGTCTCGTCGCAGAGCCCCCCACTAAACTCCACATCATCATACTGATGTGAGAGTTTAAAAGAGGGCAGTGAAATAAATAATAACACGCACGCAAACGAATTCCTCGCCTAGACGAACTAGGGGCGAGGAGTGGTGAGGTTCTTCTCCAGGGTGGCCATCACCAGTCGCAGGACGAAGTCTCTCGCTACGGGATTGTCTCCTGCCACCGTTTCCAACAACAAGCGACACTCCCGAAGAAGGTCAGCATCGTTGTTGGGTTGTCTCGATGGCCCGGTGATGACGTTGCTGCTCATCCCCGACATTATGTCCATCCTGGTCGGAACGGAGGGCGGTTCGACCAATGGAATCGGTGGTGCAGGGTACGGGGTCAATAATGACAACTCAGCTGGATAGCCGACTCGTTGGAACACGTTGTTGAGGCCCGCCTGTACCTCATCCAAGAGTCCAGAGTTTGGTACTCCCAAACCCTGCGCCAGGCGACGTATGAACGTCTTGTGCGGGGGTACATCCTCAATCCGCTCGACGTGGACTGGCTGAGCTACGCTCTCTTCTTGTCCACGGGTCTTATCCTCTTCGGGCTCTTGCCGGCCAGATATCGTTGGAGGAGGCGGTGTAGGAAGAAGGGCCAGGGAGTCCTGGTATTCTCTACTGCGTCGATCGACCAGCCTTTGAGCATGCTCGCTCAAGGCGCGTCGCACCTCCTCAATCGGCCCGGTATGGTGCAGACCGAATTCTGCCGCCTGCCGGCCGTCTGCCTCCTCGATTCGTCGAGCAATGACTCCGGAAGCGAAAGATGGTTGTTTTTCCTGGGGCTGTGCGTTCACAATACCCACCGAAGTTGCTCGGACCAATGCGACGGTGGTCTCTTCCACCCGCCGCTTCCTCGCTTTACTGCGGCTCCCTCTCTGTCTGGCCCTCTTGGACACGGACTTCTCCTGTATCCCAGACGTTGAAGGTTGGGGCGCCGCTGTTGTATACCCGCTCTAATTTTTCGTGGCGAGTCGATCTTCGCTGGCCTAGGATTCTCTCCTTGGCGGAACGTATCTCTTTAAATCGGATACGTGTACTTCAGACCTTTTCCGTCCAGACTCCTCAAGTCTTAAGACTACTGGTGATAGTATCTCCTTGACTTCAAAGGGTCCGTCGTACTTAGGCGCCAATTTGGCCGAAATACCTTTGGCCCCGTGCGATAACGTTCTACACTTCCTCATGACTAAATCACCTACTTGGAAGGAAGCCACGTGTCTATTTTTGTTATATGCTCTTCATCTATGTGTTTCCGCACTAGATCTCGAAGGGCATCAAGACGTTTGAGTCGATCCATCCACATCTCGGGATCGATAGGAATTTTAAATTCCCACTTCTCAACCTCTCTGCGCAGACTCTTTACAGGTTGAGGATGACGTCCAAAATTGAGAAAAGCTGGAGAAACCTTCGTACTTGATTGCGTTGCTGTATTAATAGCATGACGGAATTCATGTAGATGTTCATCCCAGCTGCGATGATCGGAATCCACAAAGACCGCGATCATCATCTTTAATGTCCTAATTGTTCGCTCGACGGGGTTGGCTTGTGGTCGGTAAGGAGGAGTCGTGATCTGTTTTATCCCGTAATCATCAAGCATTTGTGTCAACTTATTATTGACGAACTCTGTACCATTATCCGTAAGGAAGTAATCGGGAGTTTCCCAACGAAACAGTATGAGTTCCTCAAATGCTTTCGCGACCGACTTACCCGTAGCAGCTCGTAACGGTTTTAATTCAACCCACCTCGTGAACAAATCTTGTAAGACCAGTATATATTTGAATTGGTTCTTACTACGAGGCAGTTCCGTTATATCTGCTGCAACCACAGCCCATGGTCTCTCAATATTACGTTTGCCCATCAAACCTTGAGGGCCCGCCTGTGAGACTTTATATCGTTGGCAGTCTATACACTGCACAACGAATTGCCTGACATCATGGTAGACACCTGGCCAATAATAGTCCCTTGCCACACGGTCATAGGTCTTTTCCACTCCTAAATGACCACACGATGGAGGGCAATGCGAATCCTCTAGTACGCGCGTCCTATGCTCAATGGGCACAACTAATTTCCATCCCTCCTCTTGACTCGCGATTGGGTCCAGCAGCTTATCGGTCGTGAAATAATAGAGCATTTCATCCTCAATTTTCCAGTGCGGAAACTTTTGAGGACTGGACCTCACATCATCCAATCTGGCGATGTACCATGGGTCGGTAATCACGTCAAAGGAGGCTATTTCGACTTCGTCCGAGTCCAGGTTAACAGCGCGAGAGAGTGCGTCGGGAACATAGTGTAGTGCACCTTTCTTGTGCACAATCTCGAAATCCCACTGTTGCATCTCAAGCACCCAGCGCGCTAGTCTGCCGGTGGGCTCTTTAAGAGTTTTCAACCATTTGAGCGCGCTGTGGTCTGTCACAGCTTTGAAACGATACGCTTCAATATATTCAATATATATTTATATATATTCAATATATGGCCGAAGTTTCTTAATTGCCCAGATTAAGGCTAGACACTCTTTCTCCGTCGTCATGTAATTACGCTCTGCCTTGTTTAACACTCGGCTGACGTAAACGATCGGATGCTCGAAACCATCTTCATCTTCTTGGGTTAACACAGCCCCAATAGCGTAATCACTCGCGTCACTCTGGACCGAGAAAGGCTTAGAGAAGTCTGGTAGAGCAAGCACTGGCGCGTCGGCTAGAACTAACCTGAGTTCACGGAACGCCGCGTCCTGCTCTGGTCCCCACTCCCATGGCTGGTCCTTTCGGAGTAATCTCACGAGAGGGATCTTAATATCCGACTCTCGATTTATAAAACGAGAATACCAACCGACCATGACAAGGAAGGAACGAAGTTGTTTAACATTTCTTGGGATCGGATAATTTAGGACAGAAGCCACTCGATCCACATCGGGACGAAGTCCATCACCATCCAGGCGGTACCCAAGGAACGTAACGCTCGAGCAACAGAACTGACACTTCTCTCTGTTCAATTCTAGCCCTGCGTCCACTAGTGTCCTTAGAACCATTTCCAACCATTTCAAATGTTCCTCGAAAGTTTCGGTTATAACGATTAGATCGTCCAGGTAACCAAAAACATGAGGTTCAACTTCGGAACCAAATAGAGCATCGATCAACCGTGCAAATGTCATGGGTGCATTCATTAGTCCGAACGGCATCCGTGTGAACTGCCACAACCCAGACCCAGACACAGCGAAGGCGGTATAATGTCGACTAATTTCTGACATTAACACTTGGAAATATGCCTTCTTAAGATCGATCTTAGAGATGAATTTGGCATTATGTAACTTATCCAGGATCGTATCCATATTCGGTATTGGATATGAGTCACGTTTTGTTACCGCATTCAAATCTCGGAAGTCTATGCAAAAACGATAGCTACCTTCGTCTTTGCGGACTATCACTGGAGCGGCAGACCATTCACTTGCACTCGGTTCAATTATTCCTCTCTCAAAGATTTTTCTGACTTCTTGCTGGGCGAATTCGAGGACTTTAGGCGACATACGTCTTGGTTTGTGACGTACTGGTCGTGCACCTGGCTGTACTTCCACGTGATGTTCGATCAACGTAGTAAAGCCATGCACATCGCCTGGTGGTGGTAATAAGTTCTCTACTAACTTTCTTACCCTCTCTCGCTGGTCATCGTTAATCTCGATGATACCTGCACACTCTGCGAGAATCCTCGTGTCTTCGTCTCGGGTTCCATCCTTGACGAAAGACTGCCATTTTCCGGCGCCAACGCGCCAGAGGGCATCGCCAATTTTAACCTTGATGTTCCAATGTTGGAGGAAGTCCATCCAAACCCTCAATTCCAAATAGAACATCTAACAAACCTAGGACTTTCAGTGCCGGTCCTACGACACCTCGCACGACTACCTTGGCCGGTTTCCACTTATCCCTGTAGCATTCCGCTACGTCAACGCGTATAAGTGAAACCATTGCTCCTGGGTCGAACAATGCTTTAAAGTCCTTGCCACCAAGCCTTACCGAGAAGAACAAACGGTTTTCGGGTTGCACTCCCGCAACCAAGTCTTCGGCTTGACTGTTAAGTAGAGCTGGAGTCGAACTTGTCTCTCTGAACGTCCTCGGGACGGCTCCTGCCCCCCCCCCCCTGAACTGATCTAATCGGCAACGATTTTGAACTGTTCATCACCTGATCAAGAGAGACAGTCATTTTACTCTCATTAGACTGTTTTAAACACTTTTCCTTGATCGTAGGTTGGGGTGACAATGAGTAACGAGTATCATCGTTCTCATTGGTAGGGTTACATAGGTTTAGAGTTTTTCTCTCGTTCTCTATTTCCTTGAGTAACCGTTTGTGTTGGTTAACGGCCTGCCTACGGAGTACTTCAGACCAGAAAGACTCTTTGTTTTTCTTGATCTCTAGAAGTTCTAAATCTGCTTTGTTCGGTGCTTCGAAAGTTGGAGTTAGCTTAAAAGAAGTCTCAGCCTTAACCATAGGTAACTCAGCAGATTTCGGAAAATTCAGATGTTCAGAGGTATTCTCTCTTACCTTCTGAACGTTTATTTGCTCTCCGTTTAGCAGTTCAGCAAAGTCAGTGAGGTGTTTGTCCTTCTTAACAAACAATCTCGCGGGTTCACCAACCCGTATTTCTTGCCACCTAGAGCTCTTACGCTCTTTTAATTGCGTGCAGGGCCCGGGGGACGATTCTGGTAACCTGCCGCTAGGTTTCCCAGATATTGCCGTACATGCTCACACTTTGGACAATTATCTAGGGTTACCCCAGTTGTGTGGCACACCTGACACTCAATGGGCGCTGCCACGTTCAGACACTGATCCGCTGTATGTCCCATACTTGCGCAATGTAGGCAAGTCTGATTGGGACAATCGGAATACCGATGTCCTACTTTGTAGCATGTAAAACATATGCCAAAGAAGGGACTATTCGGATTCCTTTGCAAACCAGCGTCTTGGGTCTGCCTCTGCGTAGTATGATCATACACCGTGCTTTGTCTACGTTGAGGCGTATAGACGGGTGTCGTCTGAGCTTGAGCAACGTATTGTTTCGGCCTTGCACCGTTATATTGCTGCTGCTTTGACCCTGTCTGTCTATTTCCCGAAGATTGTCTTGCATTATTAATATTTTGTGCACCCACAAAATTTTTTCTTTGTTGCAAGTACTGACGTTGACTAGTGTTGCGAGTACCATACACATTGGCTACTTCACAAGCACTTGAAGATGGGCTAGAAGAATGTTTCTTATTTTTCTTGCTCCTTTTCTTTTTCAACATCTTCTTCTTCGGTGGTGGAGATGGCTGAGGAACCGGTTGGCTCTTCTTATTCTCAACTAATGAGGCCACTTTCCCCGAAACTTTGAACGAACTCCGTTTTGGGAAAGCTTGTGGGATATGAACTTGTTCTCTTGGTGTGGGTTCCGCAAATCTCTTGTCCCATACCAAGTGTTGTTCATATTCTTTGCCGTACTTCATTATGTCTTCGAAATTATTTATGGATCTCGAGGACATAAATTTACTGCACTCCGGTCTCAATTGAGAATATGCCATCTCTACTTGTTGGCGCAATGGAGGAGGTCGGCGGAATTTCCGCACAATAGCCTTAAAGCAATTTAGGTATTTTACGACCTTCTCTCCTTTGCCTTGCGTGCAGCGTTGTAGATCCTCGAACAAATCTTGATCTCGTAACTCCTGACCGTATTCATTCAAAAATTCATTTTCAAAGTCATACCAGTTACGTAAAGAAGATTGGACGGCCCTATACAATGCGCTCAGAATACGCCGGTCAGAGAACTGGTCGTCCTTCCTGAAGTCTTGTAAACTATCTAGGATTTCTTCGGCATCTTCGTTGGTCTCCCCATCGAACGATAGACCCCAGTCTCTGAGGGCTCTTGCACAACCAGGCCGATCCTTTCTATCTCTCATTGGTGGCTGGTTGTATCCCAAAGGGACTAATGCACCCATGTCCTGACTTTGGTTATACGTATCACGCCGGTGGACATCTCGACTCGGCGATGGTACTCTACTACGTCTGTCAGGGAGGCGCTCCCTGCGATATTTTCTCGCATAGTAAGCGGTTGCATCCTCCCTATTTGCAGCGTAAAATTCGTCCGAATCTAAGTTGCTAACATTAGAATCGGTTTGAGTACCTTGATCGCGTCTAGCGACAGCTCGCTCGTGCTCGACGGGATCATTATTCGTGTCGCGGGATCTGTTGTAACCATTGTCACACTGTGTAGAGACTTCCCTCCGTGTGTACGTACTTTGGCTACGATCGGACGTGCGAGACTTACGATTCCCTTCATTCGGTAACCGTCTAGAAGTGGACGTTTCACTCCTGTGATAGCGCTCACCTTCCGAGAACGATTCATCATCTGCTTCTTCTGGTGCTGGCGCATATCTGTGTGAGGAGGTCCTGTTGTTATGCTTGTCTTAACTAACCTTCCTCTGACAGGTACCGTATTGATCACGATTATGTAAACGATAATCTCGAGCTTCCCTTCGATTATCAGTCGACTGCCTGCGATTTTCATAGGAGTTCGATAATGGAGTGGACGATCTAAAATTACCTTCACGGAAGTTACTTAATTGTGCGCCACGGTTAGGTGAATCGCTTCGACGCTCCCGAATACGTGAATTATCGCGAGATTCATTAAAAGGTACATAACGCGATATATTTCTCATCGCATTTATTTGACCTGCTTGGTCTAGAGAGTCTAAAAGCGCAACAAAATCCGTTATACGTGCTATATGTTGTATGATTGTCGTTTGCTGAATTTGTTCGTCAAAATGGCGCGCCAAACGACGAATAATTGTTTTTTCGGCGGGAGCGTCATCCAACATAATTACGTTATTGTATAATCTGTATACATATTCGCTACGGCTTAAGTTTTCGCGAGCATTATAAAAACCGAACTCCAATTCGTGACGGATTTGATCTTGAACGTTTTCGTTCCAATATCTATCTAAGAATCGTATGCGGAAATCGTTAATCGTATTTATTTGCGGCTCAACGTGTTCCCACCAATCTTTAGCTGGGCCCCTTAATGATTGTTCGATCATAAAATGCGCGGTACGTTCATCCACGTTGAACATTTCGAAATACGCGAGTAAATTTCGTATATAGCGCATCGGCCTTTCATATGCAGCAACGGAAAACGTTGGCAACTCGTATTTTATTTTCGCAAACACATTTTTGCGTTGTGGTACCCATTGAGGAAAATTCCGGAGTTGTGGAGGCTGTGGAATTTGTTGCGCATGGACCGGATTGGGATTAACTTGACGCATATTTCTCAATTGATTTTGGTAATCATCGAGACGTACATCGTATTGACCCATTCGCCTATTCATTTCGCGCGATCGGCGGTCGACTTCAGTAATTTCTTCCGACATAGTTGCGATTTCGTTCATGTTTGCCGTAATCGCACGACCTTGCCGATTAACGAGGGTAGATATCTCGCCGGTTTGATGCCGTAATCTATCATAGTTTTGTTCTAAACCGTGTATTTGTTGTTCGTGTCTATTTGTTCTACCCCGAATATTATGATTCCGGTTTCTCAGTTCTACCATTATTTCCCTAACTTCGCGTTGGAAATTTGATTTATTTCCTGAGTCTAAAAATGTCTCACTGCGTGTACGCTCCGGGTTAGGTGACGAACAACGAATCGCGTTTAAATTTGGTAGTGAACCGATTTGGGGGTCACCTAATTCACTTAAAGGCGGGAGGATATTAGCGGAAGCTTTTTCCCTTGGAAATTCCAAATTATCAACCCTGGCTTGATTACGGACCGAACGACGAGTAGGTTGCTTGGGAATAGCCCCTCGGCCCCGACCACGCTGATTTCCAGACATTTTTGTTTGTTAGTATACACAGAATATAAACAACATGTAAGGAAATGGTTAATTAATATAGGTTTCACACACCTAAGCGTATCTTGTACGCTGTCCAGCTCGACGGCAAGCGCGGTTATTCCGTCCCAAAATTTTTCCATTCGCCGTGAGGCTCGAATCTCGCATCGTTTTACTACCTTAAAATTCGCTTCGATCCGTTCAAAGTTTTCCCTTAATTCACCTCGGAGTTTCTCCCAACTTTGGCAAATTTTAATCAAACGTTCACCGGTTTCTACAACGGCTACCGATATATCCCGGATATCTGTTTCAATTTGCGCGACTCTATTTTGTAAATTGGTGACGTTATTACTTAATTCGATTAAAATTCCATTTTCGCCTAGGTCGTTTATCTGGGCATCCGTTGCCTTTTTGACTGACTTCCGGATGAAGTTCGACACGGTTAATCGTTGGCTCCTCACTACAATGAATTTATTAGTTGCTAAGTTTCGTTAGTTTCATACTAATAGACATTTAAAACATGACATCAAAAACTACTGAACCAAGGCCAAAAAAAATACAAACAAAAGCTTTATCCGTTTCTTCAATTTTTCTTTACTGACTTTATCCTCTCAGAACCTCAAATGCAAATCCCACCAGGGGTACCATTTCATGCAACAATTTATTGATTTTTTGAATTATTTCGGGAGGGTGCAAGTTATTTCTAACATTAAATAGTAATAATATAAGTTGTTATTTAGTTTATATGGGCTGGATCCCTCGATGGCAACCATTTACGTCGATTCAGCCTTGTAATTGAAGCAGCAAAAGATTTAAATAAAATATAATAGAGAAAAATGAAAAAATAAAGATTTAAATTTAATAACATAATTATTAATTATAAAAGATTAATCAAGTTTTTATCTCATGCGGATTTACAACGGTGGTCACAAGAATCTTGCATATCCTCCTTGACGATGGTGAGTTCTTCCGGTTGCATGTGAAATTAAGTTAAGTTTAATTACATTGAAAATTTCTATTTTTATGAACTTGCTTTTGATGAGTGAGAGGTGAGACAAAACATAACAAAAAAAAGAAAAACGATCATTTTAAGTTTTCTTGGCCTTTGGCTCTTTTGATTTTATTAATATACCACAATAAATACAACAAAATGATATAATGTCAGTAAGGCTTGTCTAAATATTCGTATGATCTGTTCGAAAATTGTATCCGAAGGAAAATCCGAGCCACCGTGCTCTACAGTGAATAAATCTTAAACGAAATTCCCATCGATTACCGCGACCACGCAAAATTAATTAATCTAATTCCCCGTGTCTAACTAATCAAATCGCGATACTAGTTACGCGGATCGGGTCAATAATAAAAAAAACACCCCATTTCATTTCCCCTTTGAGAAATAAAAAAAAATATATCTATATATATTCATAAAAAAATCCCTTTCCGGTTTTATTCCCTTTGTGTGATAAAAAAAAACTTTATTTCAGGCGCGGTGCATAAGCGCGAATTTTTTATCTCCCTTCGCGGCGAGGTTGACTAAAATTCCGTTCCGGCTGCTAAAAAAATTCGGAACCATACGGATCACCCAGCCTAACCTCAGGCATCGGCGTCATCCCAAAGGATGGGGCACACGCATGGGGAAGAGTGTCTACTCTTTTACCCGAAAAAAAAATAAAATTTTCGCAGTTCCATAAATAAATACGGAACCACTCGGAACTTGTCGCCCATAGGGCTATCCAGTTCCTGGATAAAGGATTTGGGATATGGGGAGATTTTTTTTACTCACTATCTACAGTTTACGAACTCGCGAGGATCAAGAGTTTCTCGCAGGATGGCGAAGTCTTCTCCCTTTGGCTACTAGGACGATACTGATTGGATCTGTCGCGACAGTGAGCTCCCGAGTAGATCATCTCACCGGACAACATAAAGGAATATAGATAATGATATGCGCGAAGGCTCGATTTATTATTACACGTTAATTAATTACGCGCAATTAGAGTATCTTAGATTTTAATGCCTTCTTTCGTTATTTAATTTTATACCGTATTTTAAAGTTAATTAACACTTAAAACGTTTAGATTCCGAATCTATAATATTATTAAAATTCAACAGATTTTAAATAATTAATAAATTATGTAAGCGAAAATTTAGATCAATCGATGGGAATTCGGGAGTTATCGGTCTCTCCTCTTTGTGCGGATCTTCGTAGTCCCGCGCGCTTGATGACCCCGCGCCGCGGTAAGGGGAATTCCTTTTAAACGTAGAATATCGAAATGATTTCGTGTGCGCCCGTGAATGGAAAATTCCCTTTCATCGCGGATTTTACTTATTTATTTATAATGTCTCCCATTATTTAAATAGGACCGTTGCAAGACATAACAGGAAAATGGAAGATATTGCTCTCGGTAAAGGTCTTTATTTGAAACCTCATAAGACAGGTTTAGGGCTGTGTTTAAATAATTTAAAAAAAAAAAAAAAGTTTGATGAAATAAGACTTTCACAGAGAGCTCTCACTGACTATGATCTCATAAAATATGTTAAAGATTTAAAGATTCAACATTTTAGAGGTGTATTTATGCGGGATGGATTACCTACTGGTGGACCACATAAAAATGAGTCAGGCATTGTAAACTTAGATGATCAAAGAGGTCCAGGTACACACTGGGTAGCGTATCGAAAACTGGGCAGAGAAGTAGTTTATTTCGATAGCTTTGGTGATCTTAGACCACCTTTAGATTTAATGTTATATTTAGGAGTAGATAGAGTAAAGTATAATCATGAGAGATATCAAGATTTTAATACATACAATTGCGGTCATTTATGTTTACAGTTTTTATGCAATCAGCTGTAAGGTATATAAGGAGAAGATTTTCTGATTATACTCAGTATAATTAAAACAATCATGGAGAATTCATTTACTTTAAGTCTCTCCGGTATTTCTTCTATTCTAGAAGCAGAATACTTTCCACCAATTGAACTTTCACCGCATAAAAACTACGTTCTTGGTTTGGTAGAACTTTTAACTTTTAATTCAATACCCAACATAGATATAAATTGTAATAAGTTTTACGTGGACTCAGAGGTAATATTACTACCCACTGGTAGTTACGAAATTGAGGATACAGAGAAATATTAGCTTTAAGAGGAATAACAATAAAATTAAAACCAAACAATAATACTCTCTGTAGTGAAATAAATTGTAGTAAACCTATTGATTTTCGCCCGAAAGACTCTATAGGACAGCTCTTAGGATTCACTCAACGTGTTCTGACACCAAATATTACTCACAGTTCTGATTTACCAGTAACTATTCTCAAGGTTAATTCTCTTCAAATTGAGTGTAACATAACGTCCGGAGCATATAAAAACGGCCAACGAGTACACACGATACATGAATTCTTTCCCGCAGTACCACCAGGATATAAAATCATTGAAATACTATCAAATATTATTTATCTTCCAGTCATTGTGAAGAGCATAAATCACTTACAAGTACGCATAGTTGATCAAGACGGAAACTTGGTTAATTTTCGAAAAGAGGTTATTAGTATCAGATTACATATAAAGCAGACATAATGGGTACCGTTTACAATTGTAGAGTTGGTAAAGGCTATAAAAGCACATCAAATTACAGTACAATCATCAGTCAAAGTAGAGCTTCCAAAGCGCTAACACGGCAAAATATTCAGTTTTTAAAAAGTCTTGGGTTAAGGGCTGTAAGAATCCGTGGTGGAAAATAAATTGTATATTCATTTGTTGTTTTACAAATAAAAATGGAGGACATTCTGAGCATACAGTCATCTGTAAAATTTGATGAAACGATTGAGCATTATGACTTACATGCTCACCAACCGTACACAGTGTCAAATTTTAACAACAGTGATGAGATTCGTATAGCCATTCAACATCAAGACTTGTGTCTTTTACTATCACGCAGTTCTCTCCATATTTGTGGACGACTAGTAAATAAAGATAATAATGTTACTAAAAAAACAGCTTTAGTCAACAACGCCATCTGTCACATGTTTGAGGAAATACGATATGAAATTAATGCTGTAGAAATTGATAAGTGTAAAAATGTGGGTCTTACGACACTCATGAAAGGTTGACCATCATTCAATCCTAGTCAAACATCGATTATTGAGAATGCTGGCTGGCTTGATGTTAAAGAAGAACAGAAAATCACTAACGATACAGGATACTTTGATGTTTCTATACCTTTGAACGTGATTCTAGGATTTTCGGAGGATTATCGAAAAATCGTTATCAACGTAAAACATGAGCTTATACTTATGAGATCTAGGAATGACTTGAACGCTATAATTCAAACAGATGTAGAAGATTTTAGAATTGAATTGAATAAAATCGAGTGGTTTATGCCTTATGTATCTGTAAATAACGTATTTAAAATTCGTCTACTCAATCATATTCAAAAGAGTAAACCTATCGATATGAGTTTTCTTAGTTGGGAGTTGTTTGAGTATCCACTGCTTCCAGCTACAACTAAACATGTTTGGACAGTGAAAACATCTAATCAGTTGGAAAAACCACGATTTGTTATTCTTGGATTTCAGACCAATCGAAAAAGTCAAGCAGGAGCTAATGCAAGTCGATTTGATCATTGTAATATAAGTAACGTGAAATTATTTCTTAATTCACAGTACTATCCGTATGGAAACTTAAATGTGAATATAGCTCAAAATCAATACTCTATATTGTATGAGATTTTTGCTAACTTTCAACATGCTTACTACGACAAAGAGATATTGGAGCCAATGTTGAAGAGAGATCAATTCAAAAGTCATATTTCTTTAACAGTAATCGATTGTTCCAAGCAACACGAGTCCTTGAAAGGCGCTCGAGATAATTTTCCACCGGCTACATCTGCTTATTGCTTGATCTTACATGATCGTATAGTTCAGTATAATCCGACAAGTGGTGATGTAAAGAAACTTGTCTAACATGCAGTACATAGTCGATTTACAAGGTTTCAAACAACCTGTCAATGATTTTGTGGTCAAGGAACTGGCAATTGTTCCACTCAATGACAACAGTGAACCGGTAGTGCTCTTATTCAAAGAACCTTTTTCTTGGCATAGACTTAGCAATAAATATAAAAAAGAAAACACTTAGCTTGAAAAATGGCATGAACTAACCTGGACATCAGGAAACATTCCCTATGTTGAAGTAGGAAAACTTCTTCGAGAGTCTTTGCATGATGTAAATAACGTTCTCGTAATGGGTTCGTTAAAAAAGAGTGGCTCGAACGCTTTAAGTTTAAAGTCTCTGATGTTTTAGAAATGGGAAACTTACCTTTGAATGAAGTGAGAGTGGCTACAGTTTGTCCTAATCACAATTGTTTATACAAAGTTAATTGCGCTCTTCACAACGTTAAACTTTTAAAAAAATTTTATAACGAAAAACTATCTGTATACGAGGATGAGTATATGGGTTGGGAATAGGGTGGGGGTAATGGAGTATAAATAGAATGTACCGATCCACTCTCACATCATTCATCATCCAACATGGGTAACATTATAAGCTTCAAAGAGAAATTCTCTTCTCTTCTCAAGAGTGAGAAGAAAAGAGTGGAACCAAGAAATTCAAGGAATATAATTCATAAAACATGTTCCACTACCTTACATTCTAGACGCATGAAAAATTTCAGAGAAACCGATTTAGTTTCTTATGATAAATGCAACTGTGACGCTAGTTCTTCATTAGCTTCTCGTACTCTGATTGGTTGAAACTTGTGATTAAATAATCAGTCAAAAAAGCAAAATATCCTATACCTGCTTGGTCGAAAGTCAAAGAAACAAAATTGATGATAATAAAGAAAAAATTAAATATGAAGTTAAGGAACATTCATCATTTTTGAAAAACATATCGACTAATACACGATCATTACCTGAGCGGGATGGGTATAAAAATTTTAAAAATAATTAATTAAATATGTATCTATGTGATGGTTGAATGAGCGTGCGTACCATGTTAGCGTCTAATGCCATACCTACCGTGAAACGTGCGTTACTCCTATCTCACTAGTGTGTATGGGTATATACACTGTATGGTAGAAAGTAAGGGGGGGGGGGTAAACGTGTAGATAAGAGACACAATGCTCTCCTCACTACCCCCCTTCCATACAAAGCTATGATGGCTCTGGGAAGTCCCAGAACCAAACATAAGACTGGCGAGAAAGCAAGGGAAACCTTAAACTCTTAAACTCGCCGACAACTTGCCGGTAACTTGTTGGCAATCGGATACGCGAGTTCCGGTCAAGAAGCGCGTGCAAGCGCAGCGGTTGAGCTTATCTCCCTCCCCCCTTCCATACAAAGCTATGATGGCTCTGGGAAGTCCCAGAACCATCATAGCCTACCTACTAAAATAAACTTTATTGATAATAAATGCTAAATTGGTTTGAGCATATATCCGTACGATCGTGGGGAATGTTCGAAAGCTCTGCTGCGTGCGAGCCGAGCGCCAGTGGGCTGAAATCACATTTTTTCTTCAAAATATCCCGGCGTAGAATAAAGCTATTTGATCCAAACTTGCCCTAAATTTAAGTTTTTACGTGTACTATGAACTAAAAACAAATTAATATGTGAAAAAGTTTCTCAACATAAAAAAATCCTGATCCTTGTTATTGCAAAAAAATGGATATCCATGCTTAAGCAGACAAATGCTATTCTAAATTGTGGGTCAAAATGACTCGAGATAGAGAGTTTTGAATTTTAGAATATAATTTAGTAAGCAACAACTAACTCCAAATTACCCGGGAAAAGAATGTCTTCATTTTAGATTCTAATCTAGCAGAAAGTTAGTCTAATTCCAAATAACCAATACGGTAAAATTGGCGGGGAAAAAGAATTTTCTATTGTACTAGATAATCAGATAAAAAATTATCCCGAGAAAGAATGTTACTTATTCAATCAGGTCTAGCAGGCAGCAGAATCAAAATAACCTGGCAAAAGAATTTTTCTTATATTTGAAAATAGCAGGCAACCGATTCAAAATAACCCGGGAAAGAGTGATTTAATATCATTATTTTTTTCTATAATTATGAATTCACCCTTCTCCATTATGTAGATTTTAAGTAGAATACAATTTTTAAGAGAACAACATATATTTTAAGAAATTAAAAAACCTTACTTAAATAAATCATGCAGTTTCGTCTGCGAGGGTTGAGGCACTAATTTATTAAATAAAGAGTTGCACAAATGTTAATTCTACAATTCATAATTACAATAGAACAATAATCAATAATCAATACAAACTACCTAAATGCGAAGTTAAATTTAACACGCTAATAGAGCTGAATCATATTGAATTCGCAATAAGCAACTGTACATTTATATATACACGCTCAAACATTTAAATAGCTAACCAACGCAAAAATATTCCGAACGCAATAACATTGCATACATAAATATCCAAGGTTATACATACAACATTATAACAACTTATTATAAATTCTAGTTAATATACATGTATTTTCTTTTACATTTAAGGTATTTTTGAAATTGTTGATATAAAACATTTCAGATATTCTATGTTAGATACATAGAAATTATGATGTTTGCTTTTCTTATGTAAATTAGTTACGGATTCACAATTACAAATTTTTGTATGTTAATTAATCCGTTTTTTAAGGGATCTTTTTGTCTCTTCTACATAAGTTGCAGAACAATTAATACTTTCCAACTTATACTTACCCAATTTTACAATGTTATTTAATTTATGTCGTTGGTTTGACTTTTCAATTCGGTGGTTCTTTAATGTTGATAGTTGTAATTTTATCGATCTTCATTAGTCAAACAAGAAAAAGGTGAAGAAAAACTTTAACACAGTCTATCGTCTTTGTAACGTGTTGGTGGTCAATGCCATCCTCTTCAGACTGTGTAAAAGATTTTATTCATAAACAAAATTGTACACTCGGACAAACATTAAAAAAATAAGAATGTGGAAATTAAAATATACCTTCTAAAAACAAGTACAGTAATTTGTATATAAAGATTTCGATGCAAGTAATTTCATTCATTATTATGAGTAACAAGGAAATAAATAATAATAATAATAATAATAATAATAATCATAATAATAATAATCCGCGCGGGGTGTCCTGTCCCCGTATGCGGCGCGTCCCCCGGGTGGCGGATGTGGGAATGCTCGTCACTCTAGCGTGAAGGGTAGAGGTGAAATAAAATAATCTCCGTGGACCAAACAGTACAACCAGAAGTATGAGCAAGCGAGATGAAAACATACTACCCCAAGCGGGCAACTCCAAACTAGGAGTGAATCCCGTCGTCGGTTCCGATCGGGTGAAAGCCACGGTGGCCGGCGCTGGCCTCATGGATTTTGGGGGAGGCTACAAACCGCTTAGTTCTAACATCACGTCAGAGGCGGGGTCCTCGAAAGGAAACCCCCAACAGCAGCCGCTATCCCAGATGCTGAGTCTTGCTTCTGCAAGCAGGTTATGAAGCGGCAGCGTTACCAGCATTGGTAGCGCCATCAGCGGCATCTCTGCCTATAGCAGAGAATCTCAAGAGGAGATAGAAGTGTTCCGTAAGGAATACAAGAAGGTGGAGAAGACGCAGGAGGAGATCGACTCCACTTACGACCATCTGAAAAAAGAACTTCAGGCAATGTTGGCAGCTTGTGCAAAGCAGCCTAACATTTCCATGGTCGCCAAAACAGGGCTGAAAACCGTAGACGCTCTTGTACAAGAGCTCTACGGGAAAACGAAGAAGATGTCTTTAGCAGTCGATGATTACAAGTGCCAAGTCGAGGATTATCGAGTTGGCCACGAGAATCGTCGGCGGCCTAAGAGAAGAGGCATCCTTGCTAAAGCCGTCATCGCGGCTACAGCTAAGATACAGGCTCAAAAGAGAAGTAGGGAGGGCCCTCAAAGCCCACCCGAGGCCTCTAAAAGCCGTAAGAAGAAGAAACCTCGCAAGGAGGTGCCACCACTTGGTAAGGACAAGGAGCAATCCAAGTCCAAGCCTGTGGTGGAAAAGAAGAAGCCGACGGTTAAGTCGGAACAGGCGCCTCTTGACAGGAGAAAGCGCCAGAAGGCGCCGGTATCCACCCTGGTGGTCACCATCGCGAGGGACCGAACGTTTGCAGGTTCTGAGTGTGCGGCCCACAGGGCGGGGGGACGTCCTGCTTCGGCTAGGCAAAAAAACCGATGCGGCAGTATTCGCGGAGAAAGTGCGTACTGCTACGCAAGGAATGGGAGAAGTTCGAGTCCGAGATCGAAGGGTTACCCTTGAGATCAGCGACCTGGACGCTCTTACAACGAGGGACGAAGTGGTGGCAGCCCTAAATAAAGTGCTTACTTCTTCGCCTGAGGGCCGAGAGGTGACGCTTTTGGGCCTAAACCGCAGTCAACAGAAGACAGCCACCGTGAAGCTGGATCACGAGAGCGCTGACAAGCTGAAGTCGATGCGGCATCTCTGCGTCGGCTTCGTAAGCTGTCGCGTTCGGGATCGAGTCTTGGTCGAGAGGTGCTATCGGTGCCTAGACTTCGGCCACACGAAAAGGAAGTGTGAGGGAGTGGACAGGTCCTCGTCGTGCTACAAGTGCGGGGAGCCTGGACACAACCTTAAGAATTGCAAGAGCGCTCCCAAATGCTTTCTTTGTCCATCAAAGGATGCTGAGGGAGTGTCTCACGTGGCGGGGTCCGGAGCCTGTGCCACCTTTAGGCGCGCGCTCGATACCGCCAGAAAGGCCGCTTCACGATAAGTGGCAGTCTCATCGAGGGAGGATAGAATAAGGAACGAATGACGCATGTCACAAGACACGCCTCCCAGCTTGAAGTAATGTGAAAAACAGTTCCGGGCTGGGCAGGTGAAAGCGTTGGGTTTGGAGTTTTAGCCGGTAAGAATCCGGCACTGGCGACGAGTGCGGACCCTCGTCGTCGTCTTATGTAAGATTTCTCCAGTTTCCCACGAAAAAAAAAAAAAAAAAAATATTAATAATTATTAACAAGGATACGTCAAAATAGATGTATACATTACGCAAATTTTCAATAATGTATGAAACACATACAAATCACACCTACTTGTATAATGAACCGCGTGAAAGTAATGTTTACATTTTTCTGTTGATGACGTATAAGTTTTATATACAATGATCGGCTCATTTAAAGTTTTCATTTGAAATCTAGTATGCGAGTACTGTCTATTAGTTTAATTGAATCTTCTTGTTTGTTTATGGAATTTTTTTGTAAATTAATATGTATTATTCCGGATGCCAATCTTTTCACAAATTAAATTTATGTTTATTATACTGTATATGTTGAAAAACAACCGAATCTTTACTTTTTTATGTTTACTAACTCGTGTGATAATTTGTCAAACATAAGAAGCATTGCGGTCAATACAATTTAATTTATATACAACATTATTTAGAGTATTTTTATCTGTTTTATCTTTACCTTTAATTATGATATTATTTAATTTATTTTCTACGTGAACATGAATTCAACTGACCATGGATCTACTCTGGTTTTTCAAAGTAACATCACGGAAAATTCAAAATTTTTCAACAACATCGAACACGGTTTTGGACTACATACTCGACAAAAACTTAACGAATAGATCGACGCAAACAGAAAATTAACGAAAAATCAAGCGCGGAGAAAATACCTTCTACAATGCCGCACTTACGATGAAAAACCTCGTCTTATTGAATCATTAAGTGAATAAATTTTAAAGTCAAACATCTAAATATTGAAATAGAAGACATTTGCTTACATATATCAAATCTAGAAATAAGGAAGAATCGCGTACTAGTATTCTTAAAAATCTTTTACCTTGGGACGTTCTCATTGAAATCAACGATAATCAGATAAATAATAATACACGTTACCGTGACAGCCTTTATAATAAACATAACAATAAAATTTACAATTGTACACAAAATAAATGAACTAATTTTACAAACACTGACAGTTGGGTAAAAAATTTAACAAATATATAAATAGTAATGTGAAACCGACGCGGTGGCGGAGTGGCGGAGACGCACTTCGGCCGCTCACGGAAGTTAAGCAGTATTGAGCGCGGTACCCAAGTGGATGGGTGACGCTCTCGGTCGCTTGGCTTTCGTGGCGGATTAGGTGTTTTTTCACACTTCACAACGTAAGCCGGAGGTGTGAAGCATTCGGTTTCGGTGTCAAGGCCTACGCAATGTGACTTTGACACCCAAAAAGAATGTTTCGAATACACCAGCCATCTCGGGTGAGGTTTTCCCTGCTTCACAGGTTTCTTTCATCCACGGGCATAACCCCGGGCGAATGCGAGATGGTGGGGTTTTTAAGGGAGGGATAAAGCACCCACACATAGGTGCTAGGTGGACACCGTTAAAGTCCCCCAGGGGATAAACGGTAGGAGGTGCCAGAAAAAAAGGGGGCACAAAATCAAGAATAAAAAAAAAAAATATAAATAGTAATGTGAACGATATAATTTCGCTTGGACCGAAATTCCGTCTACTTTTTTCTCAGAATAATACCTCACCGATTAACTACATAAAATCTCTTGAAAATTTTATTTATACAAATGAAATAAATGAAGATTTTGCGAATTGCTTAAGACAAAATTTAGTAGACAAGTACAATATAAGCCCATACATAAAAGATAAAACGGTACATGTACCTTTCAGAAATAAAATTTTACTTCATAAATTTAAAGAAACTAAAGAATTCATTAAAAAATACAAAGGTATCATTATAACACATGCTGATAAAGGGCGTACAACGGTTGTTATGAACAAATCGGAATATTATGAAAAAATGGAATTACTATTATCCGATAATAATTCTTACAGATGAACCAAGAAAATACAGACTGACTGTTTAAACAAATTAAGTTTTAAACATATTTTGTATTACAGATATGTTGACGACACAATAAACTGTATTCCTACTGATAAAATTAATGAAATTAATATTCAAAACACTAAGATCAAAAATCGAAAATTACTTATTAGATAAAAGAGAATAATAAAATAAGTTTCCTGGATACGTTATTAATTAAAAATGGCAATAAAATTATATTTGATTGGTACACAAAACCTACTTTTCTTGCACAGTTTTTAAATTTTGATTCAGCACATCCTATATCACAAAAAATGCCATCGTCTACAACTTACTAAGCAGAGCAACAAAACTTTCAAATAAAAAAATTTCATCATAATAATATAAATAAAGTAAAAGAATACCTACTAAAGAACAACTATCCCGAAGTTTTCATTGAAAAGTACGTTGAAAAACGTCTTGCAATCTTAAGTAACCAGCAAAATAATCAAAACAGAAAAGAAAATAATAATTATAAACAGGTCCCTATATTCTAAAAACCTTTATGAGAAAATGTCAATTGATCTATAACAGCACGGAATAAAAACCATCCCATCTGTAGAAAATAAATTAAATAATATAATAATTAAAGGTAAAGATAAAACAGATAGAAATACTCTAAATAATGTTGTATATAAATTAAATTGTATTGACCACAATGCTTCTTATGTTGGACAAAGAGATAAATTATCACACGAGTGAATGAACATAAAAAAGTAAAGATTCGGTTGTATTACAACATATACAGCATAATAGTCATAAATTTGATTGGTAAAATTTTAAAATTTTAGATAAAGAAGCGAACTATCGTGAAAGATTGGCATCCGAAATGGTATAATACCAACGGTTTGAGCGTTGGAAAACGCTTGGAGGCGTAAAAAATTTTACTGCAAATTTTGCAAAACCCCGGCGCTCTAAGGGTTAATTTACGAAAAAATTCCATAAACAAACAAGAAAATTCAATTAGAATAAATAGACAATACTCGCATATTACATTTAAAATAAAAACTTTAAATCAGCCGACTATATTGTATACAAAACCTGTGCGTCATCAACCGAAAAATGTAAACATTACTCGCTCGCGGTTCATTACTATATAAGGTGTGATTTATATGTGTTTCATACATTATAGAAACTTTGCGTCGTGTATACATCTATTTTGACGTTTCCTTGTTAATAATGAAGAAAAAGAAGCGACGATTTAAATCGACTTGCGACGAAATCTTCATATACAAATTACTGTGTTCGTTTTTAGAAGGTATATTATAATTTCCTTATTCTTATTTGTTTAATGTTTATCCGAGTGTACAATTTTGTTTATAAATAAAATCTTTTACATAGTCTGAAGAGGGTGGCATTGACCACCGAAACGTTACAAAAAGAAAAGACTGTGTTAAAATTTTTCTCCACCTTACCTTTTCCTATTTGACTCAGGAAGATCGATAAAAGTACATAAATCAACGTTATGTAATTAACTAATGGAATTGTACGTTGTAACAGTGTAGATGCCGCGCGGATGTCTGTTCTATTAACACGGCTGCTCATCAATACAATGAAACTTACCAAATTTAAACAAACATATTTTGCCGAGTTACAACACCTTGTATTTAGCAAACACAGGCGATGCAAAATACAGCACACGGGAGTACAGTACATTTGTTGTGTACCAAGGTGGGTTATGTACTCTCTACCTTATCCGGATATTAACAGCAATCACGACCTGGGCTGCCTTTACCTCCTTTGGCTAGCCAACGGTGGCGATCAGTCGGAATCACCATCGTCCAACCCAGTGGTTTTATGCAGCCTATCTCTACGTCATTTAACGAGGGCATGACATTGGCGTTATCCCATTCCTCGCGTGGAATTGCGATTGCTTGCGTTTCGTTGTCTGAGGCGTCTTTGCTCGCAGGAACGGTACGTCGTTTCGGATCCTCTTCCTTCGTTGGTAGATTGACCCCGATGTCGTTTTCTTATCTGTACTAATCGCCGTGGTCATCCAATGTATTTTGGAGCTATCTTTGCCAAGTCGTCTTGTGTACTGGATGAGAGGACTCGGTTCTTCTTCCTTCTTATTTATAAAGTGCCCAACTGCAAAAGAAGTAGCTCGTCTTCCGGAATTATGGTAATCGGCCTACCTATTCTGAGCTTTATTAGCTTGAGTTAAAGGTTTCTTGTGAAGCTCAGATAGTTGTAACAGCCAATCATACCACTCAAGCAACCGCTGATACTCCAAAAGTTACTGAGTCAGCTTGTCTTAAATTCTGCGAGTAGTGCCGGGTGGCTCAGATTGCTGGCCATAATTTAGCATGGCTGTGCTCCGTCTTGTCGAAATCTGTACCGTCATATTTAAAACAAACACAAGGTCTGGTAACTGTTCATCTTAAGTGTTGTGTTTATTGGTAATATAAGACGCTACCATTGTTTTCAGCGTCTGTTTAGCTCGTTCCACGATATTGACCTGAGCATGGTATGGACGAATAGTCATATGAAATATTCCTTGTTCCACAATATAATTACGATCTTGTTCTTAAACTCAGTGCCGTTGTCCAATAAAAATACGTGTTACAGTAGATGTGGTTCATTTACCTACGCTCGCTCTGCTCAACTTTCGCATAATTTCGAGCAGGTGATGTAGTCTCTCCGGCTCATCCACATCCCATGTTCAAGTATAAGACCCGATGAGCCTTTCAAGCCTTTCAGAATTTCATAAAATTCCGCCATGAGTGCCATTTGTTCTTCTCATTCTGGTACCATGTAGCGGCAGTTCCGGTAAGAAGACAAGGACGGCATCATCGCTCTTGTGGTCGGAGAATTGGACTCCCCACTTACGAACCACCGCGCCAAAATCGTGCAATATCTCTCTATCGTCTGATTTTGACGTTGATTGGCCGAAGTCGTAAAATTCCTTGAAATTAGAAGCTGTCTGGACCTCCGTGTGTCATTCTTCCCCAAACTCCTCCAGCATCTGCATAAAGTGCTTGAGACCTCTCAGACAATACCTGCACTTACTGTGGTCTAATGTCCGTCTCGTCCAGTATATAATACGTGGATGTGTCCTGGAACTGGACATTTTGGGCTGACTCTCTGACTTTATTAGTGCTGGAAGCTTGTACACCGTAAGGCAAATTCAACTTGCCATGCACGATGTGCATCTGAGCTTTCAACTCTAAGCTAAGATTAAAGCAAAATTCTTTGGTATCTCGAACTAAGTGCCAGTTTCGGATAGCAAAGTTACCCATTTCTCCTTGTTGGTTTCTTGGCCGAAGGTATCCAACTGTCCATCTTTCTCTCGTTCTTCCGTATCTTCTACTTCCAGAGTCAAACTGTCCTCCGCCTGTTCCTCTTATGACGATCCTAATTTGAGTCCGTCTTGGCTACGAAGTCCTGAGCCGTATAATTACCCATTAGCCACTGTTGGAGTCGTTCGGCTTTTTTATATATAGAGCCGTCTGTACGCATCTCTAACGACTTCAACTGGACCTGGATCTCTTCGCTGGACTACATACCAATCCAGCGATCAACTTGTGTAGTCATTAATCCCGCCATTTTATGCTTATTGCAATTACCGCAAAACATATATAAAAAATCGAGTAGATTGTCGCCTTATCTGTCCAAGGTATGCTTTAAAACACGTTCACTGGGGATCAGGGTGAACGGCTCCCATATCATAAAATAACAACACTTTTATTTGTAGCTAGATAATTTAATATTAATAAAATAATAATAATACAATAAATAAACGAATAAACTAGTCACGGTCGCCAGCCGCGTTCACGCGGCAAAATTTATATATTTAGCACACGCGATTACCGCACACACACGCACAATCACAGCTTGCCGGGAAGCTGAAAACAGGGAGTGTAGGCAGGAACTCTCACCTGCAGATGCTCGAATTTAAACAATTAATAAAAATATATCCACTCTCGGTAATAATTATGACAAAGGTTTTAAACGAAACATCTCGTTCAACGGCCCGACTCGGAATCACCGAGTTCGTCTCGATGTACCGATCAGCGAGTCCGCGCGTATGCGCCACGCGCAACAGTTGGCTCTCGTTCGCTTGACTCGGCCGATCCGACGTGCGTGTCTTGTTTATGTACAGTGAACACCTCCGTCCCCGTCCACCGTCTCAACTGCTGGATACGAACAACCCGGAGTCGCTTCTACAGGAACAACGTCAATAAACGGTAAAATACTCTCGTTCCATACAATAACCTGTATTAATGTTAGTTCGTCCGAGTTTGTTTACTTGTTTCAGGTGCGGCATGCGGGAACGACGACGTCAACACTGTATTGCAGATTTCCTCAGCTACTTCTTCCGCAGCAGGTTCCAGAGATGCCTATTCTCAAGTCAATATCTAGCTGGATTGTCCGAGGTAATGTATAAATATCGTCGTTTCTTCTTTTAACATTAATCTCTTGTGGAAGCAATTTCCAAACCTCAACTCACCTCTCCTTCTCCTTACCTGCAACTAGGTTTTGACAACCTACTGCTTTCCTCAATTCTAATTTTATATTCAGTATGATTTATTTAATACTGTTGCAGGTACTCGAAGGAGGTTTTGTACCAACGAAGGATCATTACTTCTTGGAGGAGGCTGGATGTTTACTGGTTGTCGACGCTGTCCAATATTATATGTTCTACCTCAACTGCTACCTTCTACGATCACCTTCTCCAGGAGAATAAGGAACAGGATTGATAGCAGGACCTCACTCAACTATTTCAGGATTCAACTTCAACTACCGGATAATTATTTACAGGACTGTTATAAGGATAGTGATTGTGTGCTTGTGTGCTTATGCGTATCTTTTACTGGAGTGCGTACTCCTTCCTCACGGTCTAGCCTATCTGGATTCCGAGTGAGTTTTATAATTAATTCCTATAAGCTACGGGGCTTTGGAATATTAAATATATAATATAAATATAAATCAAGTATGTGACATGCAGTTAGAACTGCCATGTCACAACTCCCCCCCCCCCCCCCCCGCCAAACCGAAGTTACCCCGATAACTTCGCGTTTGCGAACGCAAATTACTTCATAACGCAAATATAAACAAAAAATTCTAAAATAAGCTGTCCACATAATTCTATTCTATTAACTTATCTACTACTCTATATCTAAGATAACCGGTGTTATCTATTACGGGGTATTTGTGTTACTGTTTGTGTTGAGTGTATTTTAAGCTGGAACAACTGCTTGGCTAGAAAGACGTCAGCTGGAACGTGTGCGCTAGAGTAATGCTTTAAGGTCAGTGTATCGCGCTGAGTGTGTATTTCCTATCTCATTCTTAATTACCACTTTACTTAACAAAAAAAATATAATTTGTACAATAACATTAAAATCAAATTACGAACGACTGGCGAACCGTTACATTAATCAACTTAATTGTATTACCTAACGCAATTCGCGAACTCACATAACCCGTTACACAAAATAAAATTCATTCAATAATTACAGACTCTTTTAAAACAATTCGTCATATGTTAAAACAAATAAATAAAATGAAAATTCACACTCATACCTGGTGAGATTCCTTTCCACCGACGAATCAGCTGTGGCAACCATTCTACCTTTTAAAGCTTAAAATCAATTCAAATTCCTTTCTGGCTAGATTTATTTATTTTCTAATTTAACTTTACTCAACGACAAACGTCTTAATTCTCTGCTAGAACATTTATTACAGCTACCTTAATTATAACCTTATCATTCGTTGACTTCTTTCCAGGCTAGACATTAATGAAGGGACAATAGGAAATAATAATTAATAAAAATAATTGTATCTAGATTAATTTATTTAGGGTGAATTTCCCAGGATGATTTCCACTCATCTTTACAATTTGGGCACCTACTAATTTTTGCACCTGGTCTTCCGCAACCTCGACAAAAAACTTTCCGGGGACTTGAGCATCTTGTCCAACTATGACCATCCTGACTACAATTCCAGCACCCTTGGCGCTTATATCCACTGTAACAAGATGGTCGCGGTGCCAACGTACTTGATACGTATAAGAAGTTTGGCCTATAAGTATACTTGGGATGAAGCTTAATCGACTGCCCAATTACTGGAGCATTTACAACACCAAACTCGGATAGGGACATTAAGGAAGGAATATTGCAGCTGGAAGAGAACCGATAGCTGAAACACGAGCTTGAAGATAACTGGGAGCTAGAATGAGAGAGAGAAGAGAACGATCAAGAAGTTTGTTTAATGCTTGAATTAACATTCGATAAACATCTAGTTGATGAACAATTTAAATTAGTATTATTTGATTGACTAACTTTAACCAAAGCCGAAGGAGTCGGCACATTATCCAACGGAGCAACACGATCAGGATAAACAGAATAATTTCTGGTTCTATTTCCAGGAAATTTCCTCATATTTGTATTTACCCTATCACAACCCGAAGAACGTTTACTAGAACATTCTTTATTCCAATGGTCCTTAGCCCCACATTGGAAACAACCTTTGTTTCTTTTCCGCAAATTTGGAACAATCTGTACTGCAGGGGTAATTTTATTGGTTGACACCAATGTCTTAGAAACTGCCTTATAAACATGCTTTTGTATACCAAAATTATTAGATTGCCAGTTATCATTTTTAACTTTGCTTGAACTATTAAACTCCGTACACTTCCTAGGTGCTTGACCTGTTTTCCATTTCTTAACTTTGGGTCTTCTTTGAACAACAGGAGCTAGAATTTCGGGTGACCAAGCCCTTTGCATCATTTCTCTCTGTTTAATACCATACAATTCATTACTATTCATAATTGGGACTTTTTCTTGTGCGGGAAACTGGCTAGATTGGGAGCGAGGTGAGACAACATAATTTCTCCTATCTAAAGGAACTTCGTTCATAGATTTATTTGAACCATCCATCGTTTCTAATAAATCTTCCCGTGGCGCATTTTCACTTGAAACTTCCTTTGTCACCAAGTCTATTAATGCGGGCTGACTATTTACTTCTCTATTGGATTCCGAGGGGCCGTTCACAAACATTAGATTTTTACATCTTCTTACTTTCTGTTCTGTTTTGTACAATAACTTCTTAACATCTCTTTGGACTTGGAAACCGTCTTTATTATTCCTTCTTAATTCTGTACTGCTAGAATGAAAATTATTGGGTGCTTGAGTTGTTAAACAATAATGTTTTCAAATTATTAGGTGGCATGGAATTATTGGGTCACTAAATTGAAAAATGAATTATTTTTCCTTTTTTATTACAAAAGAAAAAAAATTAATCACAGCTATTTACAATCTGCTTTCAAACTTAATATAAACTAGGGGGGTACCCCCTGCTCGCTTCGCTCATCAACCCCCGATTGCGGCTTGTAAATTGTGCATTTGTTATAATTTATAGTATTATAAATTTTATTTTAAAAATAAACTTGCTTCAAAAGGTTGAAATAGTTGTTTTCGTGCCAAGGCCGTAAAGTAGAACTTTTTCAGCCGAGTGTGGAAAGTAGAGTCCGAGGACCTGCGAAGCAGGTCCGAGGATCGCTACTTTAAATGCGAGGCTGAAAAAGTTTACGGCCGAGGCGCGAACATTACTGTTCGAGAGAGTATCCGTAAAGTTCTTAGCAATTTCAATACAATATTTTTTTTTGTACACGTGTCCGTAAAGACTGTACCCGTGTTCGTAAAGTCGCACTTTACGTCCGCAAAACAGTACGTAAAGTCGTACTTATGTTTTTAATGAAAAATGCATCCCCTGGGAGCTACAAATTCATGAAAATGGGCATAGAATGCAAAAAATGCTAACATGTCAATTTTGACTCTCTGTAACTTAAAATAATGGCCCTAAAAAAATTTGAAAAATTTAAGAGAACTACTGAATATCTCTAAAACGTATTCCCACAGTTATACACAAATATATGTGTGTTCGTACAGTATTTATAAATTTTTCGCATGTTAAATCTAATGCCACAAGATTTTTGTCAATGTTGCCAACTTAAATTTAAGAAAAAAAATTTAGTCCGCGAAATACGACCTTCTTTAACCGGCCGCTGAGATACGACCTTCTCCAACCTGCCACTGAGATACGACTTTTTCTAGCCGGACGCTGAGGTACGACCTTTTCTAACCGGCCGCTGAGATACGACCTTTTCTAACCGGACGCTGAGATACGTCCTTTTCGAACCGGCCGCTGAGATACGACCTTTTTATTCGGAAGCGACGATATTCTCTCACAAGTGTGTCGAACGATAATATTCGATATCGCACACTGCATAAAAAATAAATTATATAATTTCTGTTTATATGTAATAGTAATGTAAAAATATATGCAAACTGGATGGTAGTTTTGAATGACTGTGTATCATCACACATATGCTGACATATCCACATTCACTCACCCACACCAACTCTCACACCCCAACATCTACGTATACCTGTCCCCATCTACCCACCCACACTAACATCCACCCACACACGCCCACATCCAACCATCCACACCTACCCTCACACATTCACATCAACCCATACGCACACTTACACCTACCTGCACCCACCCTCACATACCTGCATCCACTTCCAAATCCACATACATATACCTATCCATCCTCATGCACTCAAGTTTCACGTTTCACATTCACATCCACCCACGCATAAATCCCATTATGTATACATAAAGGGTGGCATAAACATGAATCAAAAAGATCATCCTGTTTATTAAAATTTTGTCTATAGGGGGCACTTTTGAATCACTCAGTATCTCACACACTCATGTATCATGTATTATAGACACATCAACCCACAGAGACCCACGCTCGAGTTAAAATTTAGAATTCAAATGTTTAATAGCCTGCAATTCAAGTCCAACGTACACTGATACATAAGTCCCATTACGCCTACAAGTTGTAAAACATACGATTGAAAAAGACCACCCTGTATATTCCAATTTTACGTCCAGCGGCCACCACCGCAGCTGTTTGAAAAATATAGATAGAATAGATTTTTTTTAATAAGTCGTATCTGTAACCCACACATTATTGAAAAAACCACCCTGAACCATGAAAATTTTTTAATAATGTAAATAGATGTAGAGTCTAATGGAACATACTCTCTATTTCGCGACCACCCGTAATAATCACGTGATTACACGTCATGTTATATGTACGTGAGGCCACAGGGACTTATCTTGTTATACCAAAAATTCTTCAGAAATTTCTGAAACAGAATTTTTTTAAAAATATAGATAGACAATAAAATAATTTTATTTTTGACATCAAGTTTTACATACCACTCCAGAATAAAAATTGACTTTGTTAAACGCGGAATAATTAATTTATTACCAAACAATTACACATACAATATTAAACGTAAAAAGAAATTTTTAATTTCGACTAAATAAGAAAAGATCTAATTTATTCCGGCTCTTGGTCTCCAACGCACAATAAATATATTATACAATAAATAAATAAATATAAATATAATCCTAAACAAAACCGACACGGTGGCGGAGTGTCGGAAACGCACCTCGGTCGGTCATGAAAGTTAAGCAGCGCCGTGCGCGGTTACTAGTTGGATGGGTGACCGTTTTTCGGACATAGCTTAAATGATCGGTTAGGTGTTTTTTCACATTCCACAACGTTAGCGGGAGGTCTGAGGCATTCGGTCTCGGTGTTAAAGTCTACGCAATGTGACCTTGCCACCCAAACAGAATTGTTCTCGAATACACCGCCCTTCTCGGAGGAGGTTTTCCTAAATGGCATTTATCCCAACGGGTTTGGCCCCAGGTTTTCCCTCTCTCCACGGGCATAACCCCGGGCGAATGCGAGAAGGTGGGGTAAAGAGGGGGTAAAATTGGAAATGGAATAAAGGTGTAGGGGATACGTAAAAACCCGTAAAAAGGTGTACGTGGAAACTACCAAAAAAAATAAATATAATCCTAAACAACTGTATATGTATGCCGCCGTGTCCTCTTACAATTGCAATATTACAAAAATAAATAATACAATTTTAGTGTAACGCGATCCGGTCCGCGTTGTCAGAAATATAAATTTAACAAGCAAACTTCAAAAAAGATTTTCCACCCTTGCGTAAGTGTTACATGCAAATTACGGACCTCAATGCGTATTGTTTTATCATTTCATTTAGTTTAATGTAAATTAATTCTGTTAAATTCGTGCGATTACAAAAAATTACTATTTACATGTTTATATGTAAATTGTGTGTGTGTGTTTTGTACTCGGCCAGCGTGACCCGTACTCACCAAAAAAACAACCCTGTCATTGGTCTTGGCAGGGCTGCTCCTCTTGACTGATCTGCCCCTCTCGGAAACCGCCGCACTATGGGAAAAAGGTAAGAATTTTGTCCTAAAATCGTAGAACTCTTGTTGTGATAGGTGCAGAATAATGAAATTTGAGGGTAAGATAGTTGATGAAATATGCTATCTGGGAAAATTAAAGTTATGAGTTCAAGGTCATTTTATGACCTTCAAAAATGAGATCAAACATGTTAGTTTTATGAAAAAATTTAGTTTCTTCTTATTAAAATGAGTAAAAATGTTAAATTATAATATATTATATAGATATTTTGAAATATTTTTGTCTGCTGATTAGAACTGCTGAACTAAAAAAATCGAATCACTTTTTGCTCTTAAAAAACGCAGTAGGTTAATTCTTGAAAGTTCCTTAGAAAACTTAGAACTGAACGGGTTCATGGGTGTGTGTATATATATATATATATATATACACACACACACACATACTATATATATAGTATGTATATACTATATATATATGTGTGTGTGTGTGTGTGGGTGGGACTATGTGTGGGAGTATGCGTGTGTTTTGGATTAGTTTTTATACGAGATTGTTAAATAATTGTAGTAAATTTATCTCATAAAAATACATTTTATGTAAATTCTTTGGTAGACATAAGTAAACATAAAGTAAATATAAACAACATTTGTATATTTGTATATTTGCAAATAATATTTTGAATATAATTTTAATCTAACTCACTGGATGAATCGTCACTACAACTCATATCATCGTCTGAAGTAATTTCACTGAAAAATAAGTAAAATGCTGCATTAATATATGTGCGTGCGTGCGTGTGTGTGTGTGTGTGTATGTGTGTGTGTGTGTGTATATAGTATTGTATTTGCTTAGTACGTAATATAAATGCGCATTAGTGTTAAGACTCAAAACAATTATTTTGATCATGCTCTAAAATATGTGTGAACGAAGTTCGAGGTACTAAAACTAATCCAAAACACACGCATACTCCCACACATAGTCCCACCCACACACACACACACACATATATATATAGTATATACATACTATATATATAGTATGTGTGTGTGTGTGTATATATATATATATATACACACACTCATGAACCCGTTCAGTTCTAAGTTTTCTAAGGAACTTTCAAGAATTAACCTACTGCGTTTTTTAAGAGCAAAAAGTGATTCGATTTTTTTAGTTCAGCAGTTCTAATCAGCAGACAAAAATATTTCAAAATATCTATATAATATATTATAATTTAACATTTTTACTCATTTTAATAAGAAGAAACTAAATTTTTTCATAAAACTAACATGTTTGATCTCATTTTTGAAGGTCATAAAATGACCTTGAACTCATAACTTTAATTTTCCCAGATAGCATATTTCATCAACTATCTTACCCTCAAATTTCATTATTCTGCACCTATCACAACAAGAGTTCTACGATTTTAGGACAAAATTCTTACCTTTTTCCCATAGTGCGCCGTAAGGCATTTCTTCGTGAGGGGCAGTCATGCCATGTTTGACCCTTCATGACGGACTTTAATAGCCTAGTTCGCTCTTCCTCTATTCCGATGTGGTGCAGCCGCCCCACAATGGATGCTTCGAAGGTCACCACGGCATCCCAACCTTCTTGCAAACCAAGAAGGCACATCCCGATGCCGTCTGGTTTTAAAGACCCTTTTCAACAAGTTTGGAATTCGCCCCTTTCTTCCGCGGATCAAAGACACCAGGACAAGACTTGTTCCACGTCTTTGTCGACACCAGTGCAGGTCGGGCACTCCGCATCCACACCTATACCATCCCCATCTCTGCTGCCACAGTTCGATGGTCCTGTTTGAACCACCGACTGCTACAACCATGTGCTTCTTCACCACTGCTTTCTAAGGTACGCCGACCTTTTCTGTACGTATCAGCCATCTCCGTCGTCAAAATATCGATGGGAGGAATCCCCGCGATCACTGACAGGGCTATATCTGACTGGTTCTATAAGCACGAGTCACCCTTAACGCGGCTATTCTGCTCGCCGACAGAATTCACCATAGATTATATTACTTCTTAGGGCATAAACTACATGTCACTATTCAATTTCGAAAAAGTGTAAGTACATCACAATTGATTCTTTTACCCTACAGTTTAAAAAGAAGCTTGAAACAATACCTATTAAACGGTCGGTAGTTTTTTAATGGCCTTTAATTCTGTAAAAAGTTATGATAATTTAAAAAAGACAAAAAATTTACAAAAATTAACATTGTCATTCCCATTTGAATTTTTAAAAAAATTTCAAAATACCAAAGTTTACTTTTTAATTGTTATAAAGGCCTTACTCTGAGACTTCCATCAACCATAGTGGACGAAGAGTAAAGGCCTTGCATAATAAAGCATATTAGTTCGCAAAATCCAAAAAATTATCTGTATCGATAAAATCAGAACAAGTTTTATTTAAAAATTGTATATGGTCAGTGGTACACATTTTTTAACCGCTGTAATGTTAACTTCATTTTGCTTAAATTCAATCATTCAACTAACCTTTCTGGTTCTTATCATCACCAATAAAAAATACTATTTATCAATAATTTTCCTTATAACCGTATGGACCCACTCAGAAGGAGGCTTAATTGTAATAAATCTGGGTATTTATTAATTTCCGCCAAAAACGAATAGATAACACTTACATTACAAGATAATCTTTATCTACATATATTATTATATTAATATGCTTTCACTTTTATACTTACTCATTTTCCGGACGAAATTATCTCTGTCGCCGCCTGTAAAGTCATGTCGTATGTGATCGTAATTTTATTTTATAAATAGGTATAATACTGATAAGTAACTGAGCATAAAAGTTGATACATCTGAAGAACACAGGATTAATAATGCCTACGTATTGTCGCGAGTGTAATTGTACACTTGAAATTAAATAAACAAGCGTCGACGGTTGGCCTTGACATACCAAAGGCTCCAACGGCTTACAATTGTTGTGAATTTAGATATTCTATTCGCCGTGAATAAATTGAGCGACGATTTTGTCACTATATATATAAGTTTCAAATGTTGCTAAAGGTATTAGAAAATTCATTAACGGAAACTTTGAGCAATACTTAAGAAAATATTGAGTAACGCAATTCAGCTCGTAAATACCGATTAAAATTCATTCATACATTGTTAAATATTATTCATACTCCTAATAACCAGGTAGAAAGCAGGGATTAATTATCCATTTTCCATTAATAATTATTAATTTACTTTTAACTATTAATTAACAAAAAATATAATTAATAATCGATTCTTAATTAGTCCATAATTAATTCATTCAGTTAATAACAGACCCACAAAAAAAATTTTCGTGCGCTGTATACCAGACACGTGAACTATATGTTTTTAGAGTCGCTGAATACAAATCCGTGAACTATTTGACCCGGGCACGTCAGGATCACTGTCAGGCCAAGATCAAATTCACAAAATTCATCGCAAACAAAGTAAACTAGTATATGTTTTTAAAGTCGCTGAATACGAATCCGTGGGCCATTTGACCCGGTGTAAACCTATATCGTAAATTCCATAATCACTGGATCCCACGACCCTTAGATACCTCAATAACTCTATACCCAATAATCCGATTATCTCATAAACCGATAAATCCATAACCTAAGACAATCTGCCCTTCCGTACTCTTTTATCCTCAAATGACCTGTAAAGTGGATTACGTTTGCTCTTTTTACTATTGTCAGTGTTCTCTCTTTTTAATATCCAACAGTAGTCAGCCATCATAAGTGCATTCCACCTACCCTAATAACGTCTTTCCATTTCCTTCATATCTTGATGAAAGCGTTCTCCTTGTTCTTCGCTGTAATCCCCAAGTTTTTGCGGGAAATTATCAAGATGCGGCTTAAAAAAATGCAACTTGTAACTCATCAAACAGCCCAATTTCTCATAGTTTTTGAGCATTTCGACTACCAATTCCTTATAGTGTCCACTCTTGTGATTACCCAAAAAATTTTCAACTACGCTTTTAAAGCTTAGCCATGCAGCTCGTTCTTTCTCGGACATTGTGTTAACGAATGATTCATCTCTTAGCAACTTACGAATTTGAGGTCCATCAAAGATAACTTCTTTCAATTTTGTACTAGATAAAGCTGGAAACTGTTTAATCAAGTAAGTGAAACAGTGTCCTTCCTTATCCAAAGCTTTTACATATTGTTTCATTAAACCAAGTATTATATGCAAAGAAGGAAGGAGAATCTTCGAAGGCTCAACCAAGGGTATGTTTATGGCTAAGCTTTAAAAGCGTAGTTGAAAATTTTTTGGGTAATCACAAGAGTGGACACTATAAGGAGTTGGTAGTCGAAATGCTCAAAAACTATGAGAAATTGGGATGTTTGATGAGTTACAAGTTGCATTTTCTTAATTCGTATCTTGATAATTTCCCGCAAAATCTTGGGGATTAGCGAAGAACAAGGAGAACGCGTTTATCAAGATATGAAGGAAATGGAAAGACGTTATTAGGGTAGGTGGAATGCACATATGATGGCTGACTACTGTTGGATAATAAAAAGAGAGAACACTGACAATAGTAAAAAGAGCAAACGTAATCCACTTTACAGGTCATTTGAGGATAAGAGTACGGAAGGAAGTACGGAATTATGAGATAATGGGATTATTGGGTAATAGAGTTATTGAGGTATCTAAGGGTCGATAATCGAAAATTTCAAATTATTCGTTAAAAAAATCATGATCATGACCCTCGTTCTTGAACATTTTTTTATGATTAATTTAATGTAGCATATCGATAATTTTAGCCATTTCCATTAATTTTTTCTGTATGAATGTCAAATTGTTGGTTGTGGTAGGAGATAGACCCCCCCATTTAGGTGTGTCTATCATATTAGACTCGTATGCCTAATCGGGTCCCTCTTTGCTATGATCATATGGATAGACAAGTTGGCTATATCGTAGTGTTAGTATATCCATGACATCAGAGATCACTGTCGAGTCACCCTTTTACTCGGAACTTAGACTTTTCATTTAATTTTAACAATAATTATTAATATAATTGTTAGAAAATAATTTAGAGCCGTTAGTAAAACTAATTATAACTCTGAAATGGCATTGACGGAAAGTCAAAAATTAGTTGTTAAAGAACTTGGAACTCATACTGGAGCAGCATCAATGTTAAACGATGTATATAATTATTTAAAATATTTGCCGTTAAATCCTTCATATCTAGATAAGTTAAAACAATTAACTACTGGATTATCAGAAGATAGTATTAATTTTTGTAAAAATTTTTGAATACACAATAATGTGTAGGTTTGGAGCTAATTTTGACAAATTGTTTAGTAACGGACGGCAAATTCTCAGAATTTGTGGTCAAATATATCACAACGCTTTTGCTTTGCACCCAAATGAAAGTAAAGCTCGAAATATACCGACAGATAATTATATCTTCTAGAAAATGAAAAAGCTTCAGTTGAAAGAAAAGATATAAAATTAATGGTTACAAAATTAGAGTTGTTACGTGAACTAGGCAACTTATTGACAAATATTAACCCTTATGTTAAAGCGTATAAAATAATGTATGAAATTGAAAAAGAACAGATAGAGCGATGTACTAAAAGTGGATGTATACCGAAAATGATAACCATGTCTATAAAACGAAACGAAAAATTAGATAAAAATACATATAACGAAGCTACTTGCAATGAAATAGCGATGGTATTTGTAGGTAAAAATGGAGTTTCTCCTGCAGAACGTGATATTGTTATATATTTAAGATACGACAACTCAATTAGCATTCTTTTAATAAGTAAACACACTGATTCTATGACTTATCCAATTATTTATCCAAATGGAGAATACGGATGGATGCCTAATATGAAATGCAAAAATAAAAATAATAACATTTCAACCTTACAATTTTATAATTATAGATTTTCTGTAACAAATGGTTTTATTTTAGAGAGATATTTAAAGACGCGATTGTTACAAAGGCGTAATGGATTATTTACATAAAAAGAAAGAAACTAAAAATGTAAAAATCGGAAAATACTATTCTTCCATCAAATTTTATTGGCAGTCAGAATTAATGAGTTTAGTAAATCGTTATGGAAAACCTAACTTATTTATGACAATGACATGCAATCCAAACTGGAAAGAAATAAGAGAATATTAAGAAATATGAAACTACAATTGACATACCAGATATTTTTGTTAAAGTATTTCAACAAAAAGTTAAAGAATTTAAAAAATTGGTAGTTAGAAAGCGTTTTAGGAAACTGTGTTGCTTATACTTATGTTATTTAATTTAAAAAAAGAGGTCTGCCACACAAGCATAACGCTGTTATTTTTAAATGAAAATGATAAAATTACTAATCCTAAAAGAGTTGATGAACTTATAAATGCAGAAAATCCAGATGAAGATGTTTATCCTCGATTACATAATATTATAAAACAATTTATGATACACGGTCCTTGCGGAGTGCAGAATACAAGTTATCCCTGTATAAATAAAGACACAAAAAAATGTATGAAAAATTTTCCGTAAAGTTTTAATAACGGAACAACTTTTAATTCATCTAGTTATCTATCTTATATACAAAGAAATTATGGTAAGCAAATTAGCTATAAAGGTAAAAATTATAAAAGATTACCAGATAATCGATTTGTTGTTCCATATAACCCTTATTCGCTACTAAAATTTAATTGTCACATCAACGTAGAAATATGTTCCGCTGCATAATGCATAAAATATTTATTTAAATATTGTTATAAAGGACATGACTGTGCATTTATTGAAATACGAAATGCTGATATCAAATTTAATGAACATTTTAACAATTCCGAAAATATTAAAAAAAAGTGAATGTGACTACGATGAGATTAAGCAGTATATTAACACAAGATATCTATATCCACCAGAAAATATGCACTGATTATTAGAATATGCATTGCACGAAATATCACATTTTATAATTCGATTAGCTATTTATAATGAAGGCGAACAGGAAATTTACTTTAAAGAAGGTAAAGAAGAAGAAATAAAAAATAAAAATGTAGCAACTACATTATCAGCTTTTTTTAAATTAAATAATGGGGATACTGAAGTACGCAATTATTTATATTCCGAAACACCAATGCATTATATATTTATAAGTTAAGAACATGAAATAAAAGAAAAAAAACAATTAAACTATATTAAGTAGAATGTATTTGGTTAATCCAAAAAATTGTGAAAGATATTTTATTAGATAGTTACTTTAACATGTCAAAGGAGTATTTTCATTCGAAGATTTACGTAACATTGATGATGTAATATATTCTACATTTTATGAAGCTGCTATAGCTAAGCATTTAGTTAATCAGGATCAAAAGTAGGATAGATGTTTAGAGGAAGCAACGCAATTACACTTTGCTACTGCTCTTTGTTAATTATTTTCATTTATTTGCATTTTTCACAATCTTATAAACGCAAGACATTTATATGAAAAATATAAGCAATTATTTTATCATCCAAAATTAGAGGAAAGCATTGGTGAAAACTCAGCATTAAACGCAAATGATAAAAATTTACAAATTAATGGATATTCTTTAAATAATTGTAATTTACCAAATGCGTCTATGTATATACAAGAAAATGATAATACATCAACTTTCTACGACCAAAGTATATAATAGGTTAATGAATTACAATTTAAAGTAAATTCATTAAAAGATCAACAAAAAAATATTTACAACAAAGTATCGAAATGTTTCAAAAATAAAAAAAAATATTGTATTTTTATTGATGGACCCGGAGGCATCTGTTTACTTAACGTTTTAATAGATTATTTGAAATAATCAGGTACAGCATTTTTATGCGTTGCTTGGGCAGATATTGTCAACTTATTACAAAAGAGTAAAACAATGCACATAATAGCGATTAAATTATCACTAAATATAGCAAAATGTACAATATGTAATATAAAATCTAATTCAAAGGATGGTAAAAACTTAAAAGAAGTTAAATTTATAATATGGGATGAAATATCTATGACATCAAAATTTTACTTGTTTCAAGAGATTTTAGACAAACGTTACATGCAGTTGTTCGACTTCGCAGTCGTACTGTAGTTGTAGAAAATTCTATTAAAAAAAGTTATTTATGAACCATGTGACAATGCAAATGATGCATGTCATATACTGCGACACTAAGCTAAACCTTATTTCCTTGTACGAGCACACACACACACACATACAAGCCTAATCAAACCTATCCTTCTCGATTTTCCCTAAGAGCCTATAATAATAATTACAACACCCTCCCAGTAACCGAGCTCCTTAACACATATAATAAACCACCGAGCCCACTAACAAAGGTGCACAGGGGAGCAGCCGAGCAGGACACAGAATGAGTTCACCGAAGCATAGATTACTCTTCAAGTAATCTAATAAGGAGCCTGACGAAGAGCCAATGAAGCAGCATGCTGAGGTGTTGACAGCGAGCTCCCAAGTCCTGAATTTAGTAGCAGCGTACCTAGCAAGCCAAGGAAGACCGAGCCAGAAAAAGAAGCCAATGTAGCCAGGAGGTCCGTCAGCCAGCAATAATCCAGGGAACCTGCAAGCACCAGTTAATGTAGTAATATTCACGACAAGGGAGCAGACAGGAGCACACACTTACCTAAGCAAGTGTGTATAGGAGAGAACTTGTGAAGAGGTTAGGTGAGCATTATAAGTGCTCACACACACAAGATTAATATTAATAATAAAAGCAGCAAGCCGTCCTCCAAGTGGATAGTTACCTGGATATCGCCGTGTGTCCGTCCAAGCAGCTCGAGCCCGCCGTTGCACCTGTCACGCCGTGCGCCTCAAGAGGAGCGAGAGAGAAAGAGATATCGGCCGCAGCAACACCGAAGAGCCGTATCGACGTGCCGCGTACACACGCGTTCCGCAGCCTATAGACACAGATCTTATTAGCCGACGGATTAACAAGAAGAAACGAGATTAATAATTACCTGGCAAGCAGCTTACATCGTCGTCAACGGCACCATTGTTGTTGCTGGAACGGACGAGGCGTACACAACGAGACGATGCGGCGGCCATGTTACTCAAGCCGCACTCGAGTAAGGCCGCATACGCACCGCAAGTGGGCCGTCGCGACGCATGCGCGCACACGGGCAATGCGTCGACCACGCCGAGGAGAGAGAGCTCTTCCGATCGCCGTAGCGTCACGACGTCCGATCCTGTGTGCGAATCACCGTGTGTAGCGAGAGTGCCGATTATATTGAGCGAAAGTTAAGCGAGAGCAGCATAGCAGCAAAGGTTGGTGCATCTTTATCTGTGCCTCCTTTATTTTATCATCATTACATCCCGTGCTTCCTTACTGTGTGTGTGCGAGTTATCGCGGTTTCCCCCTTCTTCCCCCCTTTCTTTATTCGAGCAGCTTTCGACCCGCGATCGCGTATCGCAGCCGTGCCGTCGGTCGACATTAAACTCGTCGCGGACGAGTAGCACCGATTCAGCTAACGATTCGTGCTTTTAAAATTATAGATTGCACTCGTGCAATCCGCAGTGAGCCGCATTTCGCCTTCCTAAATTTGCCCCCTCCCTGAGCCGATCTCAGCCGAGCTTGAGCCCGCGTAACGGACGCGACTGGCACCCGTAATTATTATATGAATCGCATCGGATAATAAATTAAGTTATTCTACATATTCCTTATTTTTATTATCCCCATCACCTGCACCCTAATCCCCAGTGCAGCGTGACAACCAGTTTTATACGCATGACTCTAAATGAAAATCTACGTATCTGCGATAATGACAATATTTTCATACAATGGTTATTAGATGTAGACAAAGAAAAACGTAATAAATTTAAAGACAATGAATTAATTAAAATTCCTATTGATATAATAGCAAATAAAAATGATATCATTAAAGCATCTTTTGCTGAAGAAATAGAGTTAAATAACATCAGTAATTTAAATGATAAAATTATGTTAGCTCCTACAAAACGCAATGTGATTCAAATTAATAGTGGAATTTTGACTATAACGGAAGGGTCAACAGTTGAATATTGAAGTATAGATACAGCAGAAGATAATAATGGAGAACATCTACATGTTATGCTGCATATAGAATTTCTTAAGTCACTGACTTCTAATGGGCTTCCTCCGCATAAATTAAAATTGAAAGTTGGTGCAATAATAATTCTTTTAAGAAATCCCAATATAAACTAAAAACTGTATAATGGAACAAGGTTATCAGTGAAAAAATTAATGAAACGTACAATTCAACCAGAAATGATAAGTGGAAAAATAAATGGAAAATTAGTTTTCAGGCAGAAAATAATTTTTTCGCGACCTAAAGAAGAAATACCATTTAATATGCGTTGAAAACCATTTCTTATTCGATTAGGATTCGCATATTATCATGTTGGTATCTATTAACCAAATCCAATTTTTAGCCATGGTCAATTATACGTTACTATTTCAAGAGTTAAGAGCAGAAAAAATTAAAAAAGTTTAGTGCAAACAATGCAAAAATAGAAATTGAATAATTAAAGAATAAACACAAAATTTACACTAAAAATATTGTACATAAAGAAATCTATATAGTTAGCAGTCAACAGTTGAAGTGTGCGGACGTGCCTCGAGCTCGTTCGCTTAGTTCATTGAACTGCTAAGTTTGCAGATTTTCCATGCAATTTTAATTCAAGTGTACAACATACAAAAATATTGAATATAAACTCTTTTAATAATACCGGCACACAAAAAAAAGCATTCTGACATCGGAAACAGACCACCATACCTGTATTTTTTTCGGGACACTGAATCCAAATCCGATGTCAGTTTGACCCCATCATATCAGGGTCAATGTCAGTTCAAGGTCAAATTGGGAAGAATACGTTTAAACCGAGCAAAATGCCATACCTTTATATTTTTCAGATCGCTGAATACGAATCCGAGGTCTGTTTGACCTCATTGCCTATAATTTTGCCACAATTCATATAAAACATTAAAAACGACCGAAACAGTTTTTTCGTCATTATTAGGTCACATATGCATGTATTTTGACGTGGTATTTTGGTTACTTTTTATCTTTCTTGTAGTTTTATAAGACTCAAGTCTCTTCTAATCGAAGCGATGAATATTGTAGTTGAGAAAACTGCTTAATCCTTCATTCGCTTGTAACGTTCTCTTTTGTTTTCAAAAGATCTATGTAGAGGATTTCTAATCCTTTTCGAAAACTACATTTCGAAAACTAAGTCATACAGCTTTTTCTAAATCGTATTTGCGGAATGTTTCCTCTCGATTCCTGTAGAAAGTTGACTTCGTTCCCTATTCTGTTATTTGTGCCAGCTAATATTCGGAAGTCCAATATTGAAAATATGGATACCAGCACGTCAATGAATGAAACTTCAACGTGTATTGAAGCAATAGATACAGAAGAAATTGTAGTTAATGAAGAAGAACCTGAAGTCAGTTGGCAACGAGGAGATAAAGATGAGCAATACAAAAAATAAATCGGTAAAACTATTTAATCAAGACAGTTTGAATAATTTTGTCAGAAACATGTGTCTACCCAAAGATGTTTCTAAGTATATGGCTGCGGAGCTGAAAAGCCGCGGAATGCTAGAACAGGGAACGAAGTTAACTTTCTACAGGAGTCAACAGGAGACATTCCGCAAATACGATTTAGAAAAAGCAACATGGCTTAGGTTTCGAAATGTAGCTAGAAACTTTTTGGGAAATGAGAAAAGTGCTGACTATGAAGCAATCGTAGTACATATAGTGAGTAACTATCAGCGTTTGGGATGTTTGATGAATATTAAACTCCATTTCTTAGCAAGGTGAGCGTTTCTATCAAGATCTGAAAGAAGTCGAACAGCGTTGGCAAGGAAAATTGGACGTAAATATGATGGCAGATTACTGTTGACTACTGAAAAGAGATACTGAACATAAAAGTAATTCGAAAAGGATTAGAAATCCACTACATAGATCTTTTGAAAACAAAAGAGAACGTTACAAGCAAAAGAAGGATTAAGCAGTTTTCTCAACTTCAATATCCAGCGCTTCGATTAGAAAAGACTTGAGTCTTATAAAACTACAAGAAAGATAAAAAGTAACCAAAATACGACGTCAAAATATATGCATCTGTAACGTAATAATGACGAAAAAACTGTTCCGGTATTTTTAATGTTTTATATGAATTGTGGCAAAACTGTACGCGATGAGGTCAAACAGACCTCGGATTCGTATTCAGCGACCTGAAAAATGTAAACGTATAGCATTTTGCTCAGATTAAACCGTTTCTTCTCGATTTAACCTTAAACTGATCTTGATCCTGACGTGATGGGGTCAAACCGACCCCGGATTCGAATACAGCGACCCGATAAACATACAGGTATGGTGGTCTGGTTCCGATGTCAGACTGCTTTTTTTGTGTGCCGGTGTAATAAGAAAATGAAATAAAAGTACATAGCCAGTATAGCGTCGACCGATAAACCACTACCGGATACAATGGATCGTAAATATTATAAACTAGCCATATTACCTCGGTCGCTAACGCTCCCTCGGTTGAATTCCGCTTTTGAGGGTAAATGTTGATTATAAAGTGTAATACATAAATCAGTTAATTATAAATATATTTTAAATGTTTTAAATATAATTATTTTACCTAATTTTTTAACTAATTTTTTATAACTTTTGTCATGTGTTATAATCTGTTAATTAAAATTTATTATTGTTTTATTAAAACAAAAAAAATTATAAAATATATACAACTTATATTACCTTTATTCATCATGATATTTAACTATAAAATTTTATACTTGAATGTTGGTTAATTTTATTTTCTCTTTGTATTTACAGGCTTGAGACTGCCATATTATGAATGTAATATTATCTACAAGTTAAAAAAAAAAAAACAAATAAAATAGAGATTAAAATATGCTAAAACAGTCGCAAAATTTTAAAGACACTTTTGAATAATATATGTTGCAAAATTATTATATGTATAAATTATTTAATTATTTAAATGCCTCGATATAATTATGTTCAAAATATGGCTGCATTAAAAATAAAATAGTACCACATATTGCAGACAATTTATTATTTGTAAAAATGGTGATTTCTGCTAATAATTTTGTTAATAAATGTCGCTAATGGCAGACAAATGATATTATTAATGTTTACAGTTATAAAAGTTATTAGTATTAAAATTGTAGTATAAACAGTTTTAATGTGATGTAAAAAATTTAGTAAATTGAATTAAAATTAATATTGTCTGAATTATGACGCTTGATTCAGACAATTAATTATTTTAAAAATTCATTTTCCTTAAATAATTCATATTAAAAATGTCGCTTTATGCAGACATTTATTATTTCAAACATTTAGTTTAAATAAGGTATTTATATAAAAAATATCGCTCAAAATGCAGAGAATTTGTTATTTCAAAAATGTATTTTTCGTAAGTAATTTAGATAGAAAATGTCGCTTAATGCAGATAATTTATTATTTGAAAAAATAATTTTTTTATGAGGAAATCATATAAATAATGTTGTCTTATGCAGACAGTTTGATACTTTATACATTTGTTTATTTTAATCAACTTTTTTTTGTAACAACATTTTCAGTAGAAATAATGACATTATTAATATTCAATTATTCAATTAATACTAAATTAAAAAATTAAAATCAATTATATTTTTATTTTTTTTATTTTTGAGTTTTTTAATATCAAAAATGAAATTTTTATTTAAAAATTATTAATTATTTTCAAACACTTCAGAAAAAACTACATTAGTCGTATATATTATTGCAGTATCAATTAAATCGTTTTCATTTACATTCTCCTTCTGTATTTGTGACTGTCATTGATGATTTTAAAAATATTATTTTCAAATTTTTTTCATCTTTAACCCTCGATAATGCTACATATAATTGACTATGACTAAATACAGGTTTTGGTAAATATAAACCTACTTTTTCAAATGATTGACCTTGTGATTTGTTTATTGTCATAGCAAAACTTGGTCTAATAGGAAATTGTCGTCTTACCATATTAAAGGGAATTTTATCCTTTGATGGACTTAAATCTATTCTTGGAATCATTACGAATTGGCCTGAATTTTGTCCTGTTATAATTTAACCATATATAGTATATTGTTTTAATTCGGTAAAAAAGAGTCTCGTGCCATTACATAAACCTCCATTTAAATTCATATTTCTAAGTAACATAATGATCATTTTTTTCTTTAACACTCATTTATGGGGTGGTAAATCATTTGGCATTAAAGAATTTAAAAATTCAATCGTAATTGATTCGTCTAATTTATTATTTTCATCATTATTAAAACTATCGATGATCAAATATACTTTACTGTCACCTTTAATTCTTTCAACAATTTCATCATTAATAGCTAAAACGTCATTATTTCTTGGAGAAAGTATAACTTTGTATTTAAGAGTAGATAAATCGTTGATGTTTATTTTATGTCCAAATATATCATCAATCGAATTATTAAAAGTAATAAATTCATTAGGAATTTTTGTTACTTTATTATCAATTTCAAATTTTGTATCGTTTTTATTTTCTCCAATATCTAATATAACCACGTTTTAAAAATATTATTTTGATTGATTAATCGTAAATTATTATTTAAAGTTAGCTTTTGGAATAAACGCCATAACGAACTACTTTTAACGCATAATTCTAGTATTTGAGTTCTGTTTCCATAACGAACTATAGGTAGTGTTTGTCGAAAATCACCAGATGTTACTAATATTTTACCACCGAATGGTTTATTATTGCGACATAAATCTTTGAAAAAAATATCTATAGTATCTAGTGCATATTTTGAAGTCATTGATATTTCGTCCCAAATAATTAACTCAATATTTTTTAATATTTTACCTAATTTTGAATTGGAAGAAATATTACATGTTGATTGTTCATTAAAATTGAACGGTAATTTAAATGTCGAATGTATAGTTTTACCACCTATTAATAAATTTGCCGCAATATCTGTCCAAGCAACAGCTAACTCTGGTATTTTATTCAATTTCACAAATTTTATTATAGTATTTAATAAATAACTTTTTCCACTACCACCAGGACCATCAATGAAATATAAATTGTTTTTACTTTTATCGTTGCGGGCGTTTATTACTATATCAAATATTAGTTTTTGTTCAGTTGTTAAAGATTTTAGTAATATTTTTATTTCTTCAATTTCATTATTGATATCATCAATAGCATTCGAATCTAAGTAAATTTCATTATCAATTTTTGGTAGTTTAAATTGTTCCAATGTTAAATGGTGCATTGATAAAATGTTGTCTATAATTCTTACAGCTTTTTGTTCTCCTAAACTTTCAGGTAATATTGGGTCAAAAAAATGTTCTTTATATTTGTTATAAAGTTGCAATCCATCACAGTTGCAATCAAAAGATAGAATGAAAGCGAACAGTTTACATAGTGCGTGTGGAAATTGAAAGCAACAACTTTCTTGTAAACATTTATCCCATTCATTATCAGTAATGATTAAATCTCTCTTCATGCATGCTTCATAAAATGTATCATAAACAGTGCCATTAAGTGATCGTAAATCTTCAAATGATTCGGCACCACGTACATGTAGTAACAATAATCTAAGGAAAAATCGTTCTCTATCTTTAGGATTTACATGAAACATTCTTACTAATATAGGTTTATTGAATTTTTTTCGTTGATTCCACACTTTCTTCATTTTATTGTAAACATAATATTGGGGGATTTTAGAATACAAAAATTGCTTTGCTTTTGCATTAGATTTATTTAATAAAAACCAACTTGTCAATGTTGTTTCATAATTTTTGTTAATTAATTTATGTTCAGATCCTTCTTGAAAATAAACATATTGTTGATCTTCAAGATGTACAGCCATTCTATATATTGCATGAGACTGAGAGTGCAATTTGAATTCCTTCAAACGATAAATAGCCTCAGGCGGACAAACGTACCTCGTAGAAATATATTCTGAGATTTCATCATAATTTGTTATATTTTGTTTTTGCACCTTTTCAACTTCTACATTGTTAGTTTCCATAACTTGGCGGAAACCCGCTCTCAGATTTCCTGAGTTGGGTGAGGGTGAGTGACTCGGCCCCCGATTCCGAGAGTCCGATATAGACCTCCTACGATAGTGGAGGAAGAGGATTGCCACTAGTGCGCCTCGAAGTCGTGTTGTTCCGCCGAGCCTGTGTTGGCGATCAACTGCCCAACATGCTATATGATTGATACACTACACGCTTAGTTATTGAACACATGCCGTTGGCGGCTATACAATTCATCAGAGCAACCGTGGTCATGGAAGACCTTACCCCAGACCGCAACCGCCAAGATGTCTCACAGAGGTGTGTTATCGAATGACGGGAAGCCTTCCATGCTTTTAAAAGTATTTCTCCCGACGTTTCCTTACGTAGGTTCGATGCACCATAAACTCGCACGAGAAGGCATTAAGAGCGTCAAGCTCCGAAAGGGGCGAAACCAACATTGTGCAGAAAGTTGTTTCGTGAAAATGGTCCAGGTAACTCGGGTTTGCTCGGGTAGATAACAAATTTCCGCCTATCGCCTAGCAAGTGATGGGTCGACCACTGTGGGTAAAGGGCCTCGGCCGGAGTCATAGCAGCTCCAAAAAGCAAGGAACCTCCGAAGCACAATGTAGGGTTGAACAGCCAAATACAGGTCGATTTCTTTAAGCAAGGGTTAGTAGGTTCGCCGAAGGCCCTCGAGAAGAAGTTAGCCTTTCAATCACTCAGTAAGAGTTGGGCTCCCTTATGGGCTCCCGTAAGGGTGGGTTTTTCCATTTCAGGAGATTTTTCGAAAGTAGCATAAAAGGATAGTGAGGAGACAGACCAAGAAGTAAGGTTAACTCAAACTGAACCAGTTTAGCACTTGGAAATTTCGAAAGCATGGAAGTCGATGGGTATTACGTGGACCCTGTGGAGATTCTCGAACGCCAACTAAGGAGAATCTCTATTCCATTCCAGTGCGATCTAAAGCCTGAGCAGTTTGCCAAGGCGAGTCTTACCAATAGAGTACCACATAGAGAAACACCCGATTATGACGCTTAAAGGCAGTCAACCATACCTAGCATGAATCTTGTACATAAAAGAACTGCCAAATGCAGATAAACTCGAGATGCAATTGATCCTGTAAATAATAGAGATCCGGGGAGCGGCAATCAGCCGTGACCCGGTTGCGATAGCGAGATTGGCCTAATGCCTTGTAAATATAAAGATTTCTATGGAGAGCATTCTATGATAAAACGATGGAATATGAATCAAGATGATTATCCATCAGTGCACTATATGAACCCTTTGGATAATCCAATCAAACTCAAAAATAATTTCCATTGGGTAATGAAAAGAAATGCACGAAGTAAGATTCTAGATTCCGTCTCAAAGAGATGAGTAGGTGTAAGTGTAGATAGTAGACGTAAGATAATATATAAGGCTTGTAAATATTGTGCATAGTAGGGAACGATAAGTTTAGTATTAAGAAGAATCTCTCCGCCGTACGGACCCGGCACTCGCGTATTTTCACGCTATTTTCGATATCTTGACCCTTCATTCGAACGGCCTCGTGAACAACGAGAACAAAGGGATCTAACGCTTCACGGAATGCAAAGGAGTTTCTCCTGTAAACTGCATTCATTCGAACGTTAGGCCACCTACCGCAAAACCTCCCCGGGGATCCGGGGAGTAATACGAAGATGTGTTTCGGCATGTCGACAGTTGGACCAGGATGACTTTACTCTGGTACGCAGGGCTGGGAAAACCGAGCCCCACGTTGGCGTACCTCTAAGCCGAAAGTGAAACGCCAGCGTGTCCCCAGTTTTGGGTTGGACTCCACGGGGTATGTGGTTGCAAGCAGACTTGACGGGTGAAGCGAAGTTGACCCGGATGCCGCTTATGTTCGAAAGCGGACGACGGCGGTGAGCTAAACACTGCCGCATTCACACCGAGAATTACGACTCTAGGCTAGCCGTCGCAAGGCGTTGGGCCTTCGTAAGGAGTTTCGATACACTTAGTGGCCTCTCATCGAGGTTAATCGATGCCATAGAAGGCTCTCAGAGAGTTTCACTTTTTGAACTCATCGGGGAAGCTTTAGGCACCATCGCCGACAAGGGGAACCGACCAACTGTGAAGCTTAGATGACGAGGGCTTCCGGGGCAGCAAATACTGCGGATTGATGCGGTGAAATTGCCCTAAGGAAAGACTCTAAAACAGTCATATAATACATGTTAGTTTCCATATTACTAAATTTTATTAAAGCTGTGTCTGGACCTTTGTAAAGATACTTAAATAAGTATTTTACACATTTTATTGTACTAAATATTTCTACATTTATATGACATTCAAGTTTTAGAAGTAAATGTGGATTATATGGAACAACAAAAGTATTATCCGCAGTTTAGATTTTGGAGTATATAATTAGTGATCCATCATTCCGTCTGCGATAAATAGGATAACCATTATGAGATAATTCTGTTTGTGAAGTAAAACATTTTGGAAAATTCTTTGTGCAATACGTTTTAGTTTCGTGCATGGAGACACTATTTTTATTCTGAACTCCACAAGGGCCATGAATCATATTTTGTTTTACTAACTCATATAATCTTGGAAATTTGTTTCTATTAGGAATTTCAGCACATATGAGATTATTAATTTGATCTGTGTTTTGAATTTTATCTTTTTCATCTAACCATAATAACATATGAATATGAGGCAATCCGCGTTTTTGAAATTCGATTACATAAATGTATGAATTCAATTTACCAAGAATTTCTTCCTACAGTAACTCGTTCATTAATACCTTTACTTTCTGATCAAATACTCGTACTATTAGATCTGGTCTTTCGAGTGTATCTTCGTGTTCTAATAAGTTTTCTGTAATTTCTTTCCATTTTGGATTACATGTCATTGTTACAAAAATGTCCGGTTTTCCATTATTTGCATTATGGTTGTTGCATCTAAAAAGTTCTGTTGCATTGCTCTTGGGCTGCCTATAAAACTAGATGGAAAAATAACCATTTTACTAATAGAAATATTTTCATTACTATATCTATTGTTAAGTTGATCCATTAAACCTTTATATTGTTCTGTTCGTATATTATGTTGATCTTTGCTTATAAAATATAAACGATTATTTTCAACTTTCGTCCACGAATTGAGAATAAATTGGTTGGATAAACTTTTGAGATTTAAACATGGATTAAATTCTTTTCGTATACTAAATATGTATGAATAATATTGTAAAACAGTTATATTATCATATTTTCGTTCACCTGAACTTTTCATAAATGGTTCCCAACCTGAATCACCGTATGGAACTATTAATGGATATACCATTGGATCAATATCTTTGTTAATAATTGCAATTGTTTGAGGTTTTTTTCCTTTTTGAAAAATACATATATCTCTATTGGAAGGTGGTTCTCCATTTTCTTCAACATATACGATAGCACCTTCATTATAAACCGCTATTTGTGATTTATTTTTTAATGTTTTATCTCTAGTTAAATACATTTTAATTTCTTGAACTGGACGATTTATTTCAGTTGAACGTGCATGGTCTTCTTTTTCGATTTCATGCATCATTTTATTTGCATTTGCAAACGGATTTATTTCACGTAGCACACTATCTAATTCTTGTATTACTTCGTTGTCTAAATTGTTCTGATGATATTGAGATAATCTATATTAATTTGCTATTTTATTGTCTAGTAAATATAATTCGCCAAATTTTGGACTTTCAGATTTATTTGGATGTAAAGCATACGTATTGTGGTAAATTTGATAACAAATTTTTAATACTTGCAGTCCAGCAGTAGTAAAATGCTAATTTTGCACCAAAACTTGCAAATGCTAATAAATTGTTGTCAATTCTTATATTTTGTTTAAAATTTTTATCTTTAATGGATTGTCCTAATAAATAAGTTTTAAAAGTTTCAGGATACGGAGTGATACTTTCAAGTTTTATTTTATTTCTATGAAAACAATCGGCATAATTATTATCTTTTTTTATTTCGTTTCTGAAATGTATTGCTTCGCAAAATTGACATTCGTAAATAAGTTTTCCAATGTAATCGCACTCAATTGTAGATTCATAAAATTCTGCCAACTTATGTGCTTTGGTCATTTGTTTTCATTTTTACTTTTAGTTATTAGAATTTACTTTTTTCTAGATTGAGATACACTACATTTTCGTTTTCGGTCTGTTTCACTCTTCATTTTAAAGGTTTCATTATTTTCACCTTCAAATTGAGAAGCCCGAAATTTGTGTATTTGTTCTGGTTCAGCTATTTTGTGTGCCTTAATCAATTGTTTTCTTTTCTCACTCTTTATTCTAGAGATTTCTTTTTTTTATCTGCAGATTGTGATGCTCTAAACTTACGTTGTCGTTCTGCTTCGGCTAATTTTTGTTCTTCAGTCATTTGTATTCTTTGCTTGGTTTTTATTACTGAGATTTCTTTTTTTTTATCTGCAGATTGAGATGCTCTAAACTTACGTTGTCGTTCTGCTTCGGCTAATTTTTGTTCTTCAGTCATTTGTATTCTTTGCTTGGTTTTTATTACTGAGATTTCTTTTTTTTTATCTGCAGATTGAGATGCTCTAAACTTACGTTGTTGTTCTGCTTCGGCTAATTTTTGTTCTTCAGCCATCTGTATTCTTTTCTTCGTTTTTATTATAGCGATTCCTTTCTTTTTATCTGCTGATTGAGATACTCTAAACTCACGCACTCGCTTTGCTTCAGCTAATTTGTATTCTTCAGTCATTTGTTCTCTTTTCTTGGTTTTTATTACTGAGATTTCTTTTTTTTATCTGCAGATTGTGATGCTCTAAACTTACGTTGTCGTTCTGCTTCAGCTAATTTTTGTTCTTCAGTCATTTGTCTTCCTGTCTTAGTTTTTATTACTGAGAGTTCTTTTTTTTTATCTGCAGATTAAGATGCTCTACACTCACGCACTCGCTTTGCCTCAGCTAATTTGTATTCTTTTCTTGGTTTTTATTATTGAGATTTTTTTTTTATCTGCAGATTGAGATACTCTAAACTCACGCACTTGCTTTGCCTCAGCTAATTTATATTCTTCAGTCATTTGTTCTCTTTTCTTGCTTTTTATTATTGAGATTTCTTGCTTTTTATCTGCAGATTGAGATGTTCTAAAATTACGTTGTCGTTCTGCTTCGGCTAATTTTTGTTCTTCAGTCATTTGTATTCTTTTCTTGGTTTTTATTACTGAGATTTCTTTCTTTTTATCTGCAAATTGAAATGCTCTAAACTCACGCACTCGCTTTGCCTCAGCTAATTTGTATTCTTCAGTCATTTGTTTTTTGTTCTTGCCTTTTATTATTGAGATTTTTTTTTTATCTGCTGATTGAGATGCTATAAACTCACGCACTCGCTTTGTCTCAGCAAATTTGTATTTTTCAGTCGTTTGTTCTCTTTGCCTGCTTTTTATTATTGAGATTTTTCTTTTATCTTCAGATTGTGATGCTTAAACTTACGTTGTCGTTCTGCTTTGGCTATTTTTTGTTCTTGAGTCATTTGTTTTATTTTTTTGTCTTTAATTGTTGCTGATTCTGTTTTTTCATCTTCAGATTGAGATGGTCGTAATTTTCTTTTACATTCTGATTTATTAATTTTGCTTTGTTGTTTTATTTTAAAGGGTTTGATTTTTATAATGTGTAGCTCTTTATTCTTTTTGTTAAAATTTTTTTTTGATAGCGATACTGTTAAATCTTTAATTTTATATATTTTTTTATACTTCTTCGTCTGATTTTTTCATATCTACATCTTCAATATGTAGTTTTAGTGTGAAAGCAAAAGTAAGTTTTGTTTTTTGTTTTGTTATTTCTGTTTTACTATCATTAATAGTCGTCCTTTTTTCTTTTAATTCTTTATGAAATTGGTTATCTTGTTTAATTGTGATTGATTTTGAGCGTAATCTTGTACAATTGTAATTGATTTTTTATTGGGAAATAATCTGTTTATGTATTTCAAGTGATCATTTCGAAGACCTGAATTTAAGCTATCAAATACATGAATAAATTTTTTATCATACCAAATGCAAATCCAGTGTCCCATATCACTTGGACCACCAAACAATATTTGTATAAATTCTTCATCATAAGAACGCTCTTTAATATTGTTCAAAGCGGATAAAAAAATTGTATCTTGCATTTTAAAATGTGGATTTAATTTCGTAATTCAAACATATGCCTATCAAAGAGGTACTTTGCGGCATTTAATTGTGACTTATAATCAGTTAATCGATAGCTTTTTTAATTATCTATCCATTCAGATAGATTTGCATTGGACGACAGAGAAACGTGTATGTTTTGAAACAACCCTTAACGTTATATTATATAATATAGAGATTATTAATATTATTTAATTTTTTATATTATTTTAATAATTTCAATTTTTTATTTAAATTTAATATTATTTTATAATTTAATTTTTACTTATAGGCAGTCAATCGATAGCTTTCTAAATCTGTTTTTTTTATTAAATCTTAAGGGTTATTTATCTTGTTTTAAACCCCCCTTTATCTGAATTGTTAGATAATTAAAAAAGCTATCGATCGACTGCCTATAAGTCAAAATTAAATAACGCAAAGTACCCCTTTTAGTCGGATAACGTTAAAGGTTGTTTCAAAATATACATGCTTCCCTTACATGGAAGCTTTCTACTGTGTGTGTCCCCATTGGAATCTAGCTGAATGGATAGATAATTAAAAAAGCTGTCGATTGACTCCTGTTGGAAATAAGACGAGATAGTCTCTCTCTCTCTCTCTCTCTCTCTCTCTCTCTCTCTCTCTATCGTTACCAACTGAGTAACGAGGAGTGGTGAGGATCCCGGAGGAAGCGACGCAAGCGGCGGCGCGGTGAGATCGGTTTCTCCCGCTACTGCACTCGAGCCACGGATCCCGACACGGTCGGATGTACCAAGGCCTCCCCCAGTGTACATACGTTTTAATATATATAGAATAAATTAGTTTATCTTTTATAATATAAACGGTAAGTTTATCATTAAAGCCAAGCCCTTCCTCTCCTGTTTTTATTCCAACAACTCCCTATAAGTCAAAATTATATACTGCAAAGTATCCCTTTTAATCGAATAACGTTAAGGGTTGTTTCAAAATATTCACGTCTTTACGCATGTTATTACGTAAATTTATGAATGTGCGTGTGCGTGAGCATACATACACATACGTACATACATACATGCATGCATGCACATTTATGAACATTTATATTTGTTGAAAAAACAATATAATTTAATTAAACTATGGTATTAGCAAACAGTTGAAATGCTGGTGTTACCAGTGACGTGTTGTTATTACAGCGTTGAAATTACTGGTGAAATATCAAACGTATTTTTTAAGTCCATAAGTATTAAATTCTTATTCCACATTAGTTTTTGTGAAATTAATAATGATTTAACTAAGAATAACTGTGTCCAGAGAAAAAAAATACTTTATTTAGTTCTTTTAAAAACGAACGCAGTATTATCATCATGATATTCCGTAGCATGAAGGTATTACTGCAGTGCATCATTATTTTACTCTTTATAAAATATACTGATTGTTCTCTAAAGTACAAAATTAATTATTAACAACTTGTATTATTCTTTAATATACTTATGTTAATCGAATTTAGTAAATCACATTTATTTTACATCAACGTAAAGCAACTTTTGCAAGAATCGCAGTAATACGCAGTAAAATTTTTCCCAGAATTTGTTCAATTATCCATAATTTATCTAAAACGCCGCATTAGACAAAGGTAACTACGGTTTTTTTGATATTTTCCATTTTTAATATTTTACTTCAAATCTACTGGAAAGTCCACATTTCAAATTCCTTGGATTTGAAAAAAAACACATCCTGGAGACGATATCCAGGTGGTCAGGGTGCCATCCAGATCATCCGGACATCGTCTACAGGAAAGTCTACATGTCATTACCCCTAGTGTCAACCACTCACAGGTAAAACCAAATGTGGTAAACGATAAATCTAATCGAACGTCAATTCCGTACGCCGTACGCCTTACACCGGAAAAATTTTACTTATATAATTTTACTTATAGTATGATGATTCCTGGAGATGATGTCCAGGTGGTCAGGGTGAACTCCAGGTCATCCGAACATCGTCTACAGGAAAGTGTACATGTCATTATCCTTAGTGTCAACCACTCACAGGTAAAACCAAATGTGGTAAACGATAAATCTAATCGAACGCCAATTCCGTACGCCGTACGCCTTACACCGGAAAAATTTTACTTATAGTATGATATGATGTCACCCTAAACAACTTGTGAAAACTGTGATATGTGTGGTATGTGACAATGGATACCATACAAGTGATTATGATAAATTAAAAAACCCAATGTATGTGAGTGACGACATAATAATCTGCCCAGAACATACAATAAGTGATACAACAGCTATAACTGAAAACATATTTTAGATGATATGGCAAAAAGAGTGATCGTAATGATAAAAATGAAACAGAGGAAATAAGAGAAAAATTGTTACAAGATCTATATAATAAAACTACCGAGAAACTAAATAAATCCATAAGATTTGAGGACAATGACATGGACAACATAATAATAGAAAACATGTTACTAAAAGAACTTGTTGCTGAATTACAAGATAAGAACAATGTGTAAAATGAAATAATTGAACTACAAAGACAAAAATACACAGATCCACAACCAGTTAAAAAAATCTTTTGCTGAAATAATAAGTGATCTCAAATCAAAACCGAAAAAAATTCCTAAAATCACGGTCAAATGCACAGATACCGAACAAATACCATAGAGCTGCTTACAAACAGCATAGTTTCTCAAAAAAATATACAAACCAGATACATTAGACAAAAAAGCAACATCGAAATCGAAATAAGTTGCATGAACGGTAAAAGTGTAGAAGCTGCTGAGCTGGCACTAAAAAATAATCTGAAGTAGTGTGATATAGTATTAGAAAAACAGTCTACACCAGAAATAAAAATAATTGGTATTAATAATACAACTCAGATGAAAGAAAGTGAAATTGAAAATGACATTAACATTAGGAAATTTGAACAAAAGAAATAAAAAAGATACACTATTAATGGAAGTTACACCAGAAATTTACAATAAGTATTTACGAGAAAATGGAAATAAGATTTTTGTAGGTCATCAGTGCTGAAGAGCATATGACATCATTAATATATCGCATTGTTTAAATTGTGCAAGATATGGTCACAGTACAACTAAGTGCAGAAATAATACAATCTGTATTATGTGCTCTGAAAACCATAATGTAAATAAGTACAAAAATACTAAAATAGAATGTGCTAACTGTATATATAACAATGAGAAATATAAAACTAATCTACCATCTGAATACTTGCCAACAGATAGAATTAAATGTAGTGTTTTAAAGAAAATGGTAAAGAAGTGTATCGAATCTGTATTACCTGGTTTTTTGCCTAGAAAATTGTCGAAAAAAATATTATAACCAAAAGCACTTTTCTGAAATAAATTTTCCGCTTTTTCCCGATTTTGACGTCTGAATTTGGTGAAAAATCAGAAATATATTTTTGAACATTTTGACATGCTTGTTTAGAATAAAACGGTTTAACGAAGATCGTGAGACGGATTCATGTTGCAAATGATATTATTATTGAAACATTTGAAGTTTGCGAATTTTCTGAAAAATTTTCCAAGATGGCGTCTGTGACATCATGAAATAATCGGAAACTTCTTATTTTTTTTAAAAATTTTCTAATTTAAACCAAATTTTGAATACTTAGGTTCTCGGGGTCGCTGATAACGAATCTGAAATCAGATTTGAAAAATTCAAGATGGCAGATCCAACATGGCGAACATTTTTTTTCAAAAGTCAACCAATTTTGGCCAAATTTAATATACGGGGGTTTTCAAGGTCGCTGATTACGAATCTAAAATCAGATTTAAAAAAATCAACATGGCGAATTCAAAATTGCCTAAATTTTTTTCAAACATGAACCGAATTGGATTCAATTTTGAATATTTACTTTTGAAATAATGGTGGAAGAAATTATTCATTTTTTTCAATGTGGTAAGGGTCAAAACAACTTGAACATATATACTCCTCACATTCATTACAATAAATATTTGTCCGTTTTTTACAATGAACTTAAGCTTTACAAATTCTTTGTGATGATTTTGTGGATTTCTGGTGTATATGATGGTTTTGTCTAAAACAAGAGTCGCAAAAATGTTTCTTGCATTCGAAGCAATAAAATATCGTTTTCATGCTACAGTTTATACAAACTCTTCTAAGATCAGGTATTGCAATATTCAAATGCTGTGATAACTTCTCTAAAAATGATTCTAAATAAGAACTCACAACACTTTCTGCGAAATCTTCACTGGGCATTTTCTTCTCATTCACCATATTGTACAAAATCAAAGCATTCGTCAATGAAGATCGAATCAACCTGCACAAAATAACCCATTTCCATTTCTTTGAACCAATATTCGTTCTCATGTCACTGCAGTATTGATCACGAAGGTCAACCCCACCCATAAACTTATCATACGTCTTGAACGCTCCAGGAAATTGAATTAGTACTCTACCTTTAGCTGTTTTATCAAATCTTTCCATTGAAATTGTAGGAGTAACGCCAAAAGCCGTAGATAATATAGACACTGGTTTTGAGTCCATTACTTCAATATAATTTATACCACTATTTTCCTCGTAACTTACTACATAGGAACCTCTTACGACTTTATTTTTATCCATTTTATGTTTGTTCATCCATTTTTCTTTTTCAGGATTTATCGTTTTTTGTTTTAATTTTTTATTTGCAAGTTAAGTATCTATAGTTTATTGTAAAAATCATTAAAATATCATATTAGTAAGTTTGGTATACACAAAAAGTGTGAAAACGTAATCATGTGCGAGCGTGAGTGCGTACATCGAGTTTGGAGTTGTCATTTCAGTAAGCGTCAAATATGCGTCACGCTAAATTTACAATAACTTTGTAACTAATAGGGATATTTCAACAAACCAAAATTGAGCATATTTGCCTTGACATAAGCTTTCTTTTCATCTGGATTAAATGTTGTAATTATTATTAGAATCAATTTTATACCGTTATAAACAAATCAGTTTCCATATTTTTAGCTTAATTTATTGCTTTTTGCAAGTTATAATAACATTTAGTACATGCATTTAATAACATTTTTTCTTTTGCATGTTAGAATAATAACTATTTTATCGAAAGCAAGTTATAAAATTCAAAAATTTGTATTTAAACCAAAGTTACAACCGAGAAAGTGAGCGCACATGAATAAAACCGGACATTTTTGCATTATATTTGCAATAACTTTTGACCTAATCAGGATATTTAGTCAAACCAAAATCGAGAAAATTTGTAATAAAAATATCTTTGTTTTTCTATAGTTAAAAGGTTTAAAATACTGTTAGAATAGCTTGTAACGCGGTTTAAACAATTAATTTGTTAATAACAATTTATCTACAACTTTTTCTGGTAGGCATAGAGTCAGTAGGCAAAAATGCTTTAAAAATACTCGAGTAGAGTCGTGGCATATGAAAAGGCGACGAAACCATACCTAGCGCCTAAACTATATGCAATATGCAAACAAATACTCTTATACGCCAAAGGAAGAAAAAACCAACTATAACAGCATGAAGAACAAATAGTCAAATCATCTCAACATAAACAACGAAAAAAGCAGCTACTTAACAATGGATACGCAATTATGTTTACTTGAAGAAATATAAAGAATCTACAAAACTGTAATTGCGAATATATTGATTATGATACCTTTAATAAAGAAAAGAAAAATAATATAAATTTAATTTTATTAATGAACATTAGAAGCCTAAAAGCAAATTTTGAAAACCTCCAAATCTTTATTAAGGGTCTTAAGATTAAACCGCATGTAATTGTTTGTACAGAGGTATGGGAATTAGAGTATTATGAATTTTATAAAATAAATGATTATAAAACTTATTACATCTATGAAGGTATAAATAAAAATGATGGAATAGAAGTATACATAAGAGAAGATGTAATGCATACGTGTGAAACAATACCTATAAATAGACTTAAAATAATACATAATATTTTTGCATAAAGTAATAATAAACAGTTGCGAATATCTTCGATATATAGGTTACATGACCTTTCTTGTGCAGAATTCATACACAATCTTAAAACTTACTTAGACATTAAATGTAAAGTATATAAAATGAAAAGCAATAACATAAGTTTAAACTTTTTAAATAACCTACTTAAAAAAGGTTTTTTACCTAAATTCTACTAAAAAAGTTTTACTAATATCACGAGGCCAAAAAACATAATGTCAGAAACAGCAACTTGTGTAGATAATATTCTTATTAAAACAGGCTTCATGACTACTAACGCTTTAACATTAATTATACATATAACAGACCACTAACCGATTTTCGTAGAATTAAACAATAGGAAAATCACAACTAAAAGTAATGAAAGACAAGAACGATCTTACTTATATAACTACGACAAGTTATTATAGAAAGCGAATATGGTGGACTAGTCCAAATATTTTAATATGAATGATTCTAATAAAATTATTAAAGCAAATTAAAATTAATGATAAATTTTTTTACTGCAGATTAAGGGAGATTCTAAGTAAAAAAATAAAAACACCTAATCAGAGATTGCTAGAAATGCCGAATAATAATCCAAAAACAATCTTCTCTAATCCTACAAACAAATTGGAGATTTTAAAAACGGCGGAATTGATGGGTTTAATGCAAAAACTCTTAAGACTATTGCAATAAACATTGCAGACATTTTTACCTGTTTTCAACCTATGTATAGAAAAGTCAATATGGTTTGATCAATTAACAACAGCAGAAGTAATCCCAATTTATAAGGGTGAAAAGAAAGATAAAATGGGTAACTACAGACCCATATCCTTGATATCCAACATTGCCAAAATTTTTGAAAAAATATTACATAAGAGAATTACTGATTTTATATACAAAAGCAACATACTGACAAGGGGAGTACTTGACCTGCGGGAAATGGATCTTGTTCTAACTTTCGTATGTCTTTTATAATATAAAAATATGAAAAAAGCCAAATTATCTCATGCCAATAGCCTCTTTTACGACAGTTATTCGACATCTAATAATAATAGCAGTAAAAGTTACTTCTAATTTGATCGCTTATAACTCGGAAACAAATAAGGATAGGTACTTAATCTTTTGAAGAAAGTTGAGTTCAAGTAAATATGATTTAAAAAAGAAACTCAAATTGCTTAATTTCGAATAAAGTTATGAAGAAAATAATCAATTGAAGAAATTATAACTAAAATTTAATATAAAAAATGTATTGTTTTTTCAGCCTAAAATTTTTCAATTTATTATTTTCTTCATAACTTTGTTACAAATAAAGCAATTTGAACTTCTTTTTTTTAAATTATATCTACTTAATTTTAACTTTCTTCTAGTTTTCGGTTAGAGTGTCTATCTTTATTTGTTTCCCAGTTATAAGCAATCAAAGTAGAAGTCATTTTTATTGAAATTATCACTAAATGTTGAAGAACTTTCGTAAAAGTGGCCATTGGCAAGTAATAATCTGGTTTTCTTCATATATCTACATTACAAAAGACATACCAAAGTTCGGATAAGATCCGCCGCCCGGAGGTCAACTATTTCCCTTGTGAGTAAAAATCAGTTCGGATTTATTAAAAGTATAGGAACAAAGGATTCATTAAGCATTATAATGAATACAATATACGAGAAACTTGATATATATAAGATATTATTAAATAAATTATATGCATACGGAGTGAGATGAAAGACTCACAGTTTGATTAACAACTATCTAAGCAACAGGAAACAAAACTTAAGAAGTAGCACGCAAGAAAGTGACTATCAAATAATTAAAACACGTGTTACTCAAGGAACTATCCTTGGGCCTCTATTTTTTATATTGTATGTAAATATTTTACTAACCAAGACGCCAGATAACTCCATACTATTATATGCTGATGTTACAACTATCACTGCCACTGTAGTAATATGGAAAGAGGTTGAAACAAAGATGAATGAATATTTAGAAAAGATTAAACAAACTAACACTAAACATACAGAAAACTGTTTATATCACCTTTGGGAATTATTATGGTAGTGTTCCAGACAAGATAGATATTAAGGTAAACAAGAAGATATTAAGTGACACAATGAATAATAAAATGACAGCATCAAATATTGATTGTCAGCAGCTTAAGGTTTGGCTTTTAAATATAAATGCACAAGAGATCTCGAAATTTACTAGTTATACTGTGAAAATACAAGAATTATTACACACTGTTAATCTAGATATAAACAAATATAGTAATTTTAGCACTGAAATTAAACAAAGTCTGTCATCATCTCACAATATAATTCTAGATATAACAACTTATATTTGTGGAAATGGTAAATGCAATCGTAATGTAGATTGCGAACATCATCGAATTTCAAATAATAACAATAAAATGAGTAACTTCTATTCAAAAACAAATATAAAACTAAATAATATCACTGAAGAAATACTGTATATATAGATGCAGGAAACATAAAGTGAAAAAAATAACATAATGACTAAAAAGTTTGAGAAAGAATATGCAACAAATACAGAATATAAGAGAAACACTAGTATTCAGAGATATAAGCCGATTGGAACACTTTTTGGTATGATAGATAATATGGTGTAACGTCATAACGGTGATGACAAAATGTATGCGTTCAGGTATAGAAACATTAGAGAAGAGTAAAGGAAAATTTCGGGTAATTGCATTTTATGACCCACGCTAGGCAAGCATGGCCAGGTATAAAGCAAGTACAGACATCCCCTTCTGGATTTTTACGTAGATTCATTATCCCTATTATCTTTCTCTCTCTGTATCGAATGTTCTAGAAATGGAAAATGCGCGACTGAAATTCTCAACATAGAAGTTTCTTGAAAATTAAATACATGCATTATATTTTTATGTATATGTTTAAATTATTTTTAAAGATCAATTATATTTTTTATAGATGATTAAAATACGAAACAAATAATTTAATTTTATATTTGTTTATTTATCTAACAAAGTTGAATATATGCATAACAATCTATCGAGTAATATTTATAAATTAGCATAAAGAGCAATATAGGAATTTATTATTATATTAATTAACATTAAATTTTTAACTAAATTTTATTGACAAAATGAATGATTATTTTGAATAATTATGTTAATTGTTATCAGTTTTATATATAATTATAGAATATATTTTTTTATCATAGTATGCGTAAAATTCGATTTTACGCCTCGTTTTTAGTGCGTAAAACGACGTGTTAAAGCATAGTATGATGAAATATTAAACACTACGCACAGTATGCGTAAAATAATAAATTAATATATTTATTTTAATTTTTTATTACGAACTTACAAATTGATAAATTAAATACAGAACAATCTCAAAATCATCTACAACTACTGACACCTACAATCACTTAATTGTCTATTGGGTATACGCAGTAGAAATTCGTATACAAATCAATTAGTATGGTTCAGGCAGCCTTCTAGGGTACACGTATTTATACATATAAAAAATCATTTTTTTTAAATTGTATATATTTATTATAATTTTTTTTATTACAAACGTAAATGTTTATTTACGGGGGGGGGCTCCGCCCCCCAACCCCCCGGCGGGGGCTTCGCCCCCCGCACCCCCACCAGGGCCTGCGGCCCTGGACCCGCTGCCTCCCCATACCGTTTGCCCTTTCATTTCCACAATCTGCGGTACTCTCTCTTTTAAAGTGTAGATGAATTGTACAATTACGAATTTTCCGCATACTATGATAAAAAATATCGTATGCTACACGTGCGTACGATTTCCGCACTTGTAGCGATCTTGTAAGCACTCGTGTCCGGCTTCGCCGGCCACTCGTGCACTCGATCGCTACGCGTGCGTGAAATCGCATTTTACGCACTAGTTGTATAATATACTATTAAAATGGTTTTATGTAAGATATATTTAGGAAATTTACACTTAATTATTGCAAAAAATTTACTAACAAGGGGAGTACATGACCTCCGGGAAACGGATCTTATTCTAACGTTGGTATACCTTTGGAATGTAGAAATATGAAGAAAGCAAAGTTATTGCTTGCCAATGGCTACATTGATAAAAGTTATTAGACATCTAATAATAATTTCAATAAAAATTACTTCCAACTTAATCGCTTATAACTCCAAAATAAATAAAGATAAACAATCAAACTAAAAACCAGAAGAAAGTTGAATTTAAGTAGATATAATTTAAAAAAAAAGCTAAAATTGCTCTGTTTGGAGCAAAGTTATGATAAAAATAAGAAATTGAATATGAAAAGTTTATTGTTTCTTTTAGCTTAAAATTCTTCAAGTTCTTATTTTCTACATAACTTTACTCCAAATGAAGCAATTTAAGCTTCTTTTTTTTAAATTATATCTACTTGAACTCAACTTTCTTTTGGTTTTTAATTCAATTGTTTGTCTTTATTTGTTTTGGAGTTATAGGCGATTAAGTTGGAAGTAATTTTCATTGAAATTATTGTTAGATGTCGTATAACTTTCGTCAATATGACCATTGACAAACAATAACTTGGCTTTCTTCATATTTCTACATTACAAAAGATATACCAAAGTTAGGATAAGATCAGTTTCCCGGAGGTCATGTACTTTCCTTGTAAGTATTTTGGTAACAGATAAATTAAGTATTTAATTTGCATAGATATTTTGTGACAAGGTACTTGATACCTGTCAATAGAATGAAGCGAGCAAGTCCCAACCTAAGCTGCCCTACCTACCCTCACGTTGCTAAAACTGCCTAACGTACCTCAAGCCAACCCAGATACCCAACACTTCCCAATAAGCACAATCCCTCAGCATCGCAGGAGAGGTAAAACAAGTAGCCTATGACGGCCCAGGGTGTCATACTGAGCAGCATGGACAGCAATAAAAGACTTCAAGCAGCTGTAAAATATTACTAATTAGATGTGATCCTAATTAGGAGGACATAAGGAAGCATGTAGCTACACACAGATACTGACAGCTACATGCAAGGAGAGGATTGGAAGTGAGTTCATGGTAACCATAACATTACCATAACTTTCAAATATTAACTATTTATAAATACAAAGCACTCCCTCGAGAACTAGCTAGTTACCTAAGAAGCAGCCAGAAGTCCCCGCAGCAACGTAGCACCGAGGAAAAGAAGTAGTAAGTGATCCGACGCGCTCCAGCTGATCGGGCGCCGTGAGAGTGAGTGAGCGCGAAGATCCGAAGTCGGCAGTCCCTTCTATACCTGGAAAGGAAATAACTAATTAGCCGATTATAGAACATCAATGGAACGATGTTAAATATTTATCTCGTGGACAACATCACCAGGAAAATCGTTCTCTTCGTGGGAAGCAGCAACCCAGACAAGTCGTCCGCTTTGTGTCAATACGGCCGCGAACACTCACTATATGGGGTACAGACATACAGTACCAAATAGGAAATTTAGTTTGTCGCTGTAATCGTGTGCTATCGTCAGCCGACGATAATTTCGCAGCTAAGCACTCACCCAAGTATATAGGACACGAAAAATTCGTTAAAGTATTCTCACCTAGCATATACCTAGTGGAAGATAAAAGCAGCAAACGACAAACGAAAAATCACAGTAGTGATTTAAAACGGTATGCCTCTCCACGAAATGTAATTCCTCCCAATGTTCCCAAATGCAGCAGCAACAACTATTGCAAAGTACTCGAATCACGAAACCACCCAATAACCCATCTACCCGTAAAAGAGGTCGTCCCAAGAAAATTATACCTGACACCCATATATCCCCTAGCAGCCCGCCCAAACGTCAACTTAGACCTCGGAAATAAGCAAACCCTAGCAAATAATAAATGACATGACAGCGATGAGTAAGCGTAAACCAAATTCAAAAGCAATATAAAATAAAATACTTGCAGCATGGATAGCACGGGCGGGATGGTCTACGCGTTACGCAGAGGACGAGACAGGGGCCGCGCCCAAATCATAAGCGGCCGCCGGCCGGTTATTAAAGATCTGGAGCAAATATTCCAAAGACTGGCTCTCCCACAGAGTCTAATCAACCGACCGGCGGAATGGCATCCGCCAGCAGTAGCCACAACACCAGCAGCAGCAATCACCCCCGCCGCCCCAATATCCCATATACCCTCCACTTCCCGCCTCCCAACTACCCCAAAATCCCTACGCCGCCCCAAAACAACATCCCCTTCCATTATCCGACCGCCCTCATTTTCCCCAGAATTCACGCCGCAGCCAGTCCTCACCCATTCCGTACATAACCCAGTCACCGAGCTGTATACTTACATACATGTCCCAGTGACTGTTCCACCTTCAACACTCCTACTTCCCAAAACTCAAACCCTTTCAACCTCCAGTCTTAATGCAGCATCCGAACCCTTCCCTCCACCATTTCTACCCGAACAATCCACAACAGCCCCGCAGCCAAACCCAAGCCCCCAATGTCCCTCAAAATTCTCAGACCCCAAACCCAAGCAATCCCATCCCTTCTAAACCTTTCCGAACTTCCCCCGTATATATATATATATATACACAAGGGGGGCTTCGCGCGCCAACCCCCTATTTTTAATTTCAAAAAGGTTTTTCTTAATTAAATCACTTAAAATAATGTTTTAAATTGTATTATTTTTTCACTACCATGGACACCTTAGAAATTAAGCAGATTTACACAACACCTTGGAGGTACTGTTATGGTGCATTGGGTTTTATAACAAAAATGTAATTAAGCGGCCATCTTCAGTTGTAGCGTCGTTTATACGTTTAACAATATGTAGCCTCGCTGGCCCGACGCACTATGTGTGTGCATAGTTATGTGTTGTCAAATATTTAACTTTGGCGTTACTTGCCAAATATCCAATCCGCGTAACTGGGTTTTGCTTCTACCTAAGCTAACCGCTAAAGCACAAAACCGGATGCTAAAAGTAATTCCTGTCTTACTTTGACCAAGGAAGCACTACAGAGTTTAAATTATTTTTAGCAAAATTACCATTAAATTTTCAATAAACTACTGCCTGGCTCTTACCTTGCGCTAACTTAACGGTACTATATAATAAATAATAAATAAATCAATAAATAAATTAATTAAATAATTAAAGTTACCGCGCGCTTGACCTCTTACAAAAATATAACCTACAATACAATTTGTAAAGGTCTGAGCCAGGTTATGAGCTTCCTGTTTTGTGCCAGCAAAAGCCAGTTAAACCTTGCATACGCTTGCAAATAATTTATCTTTACCGATTAATTGCCACCAGATTATGTCGCACTGTGTCGCGTTCTTCCATTCCTCTAGGTGGCGCTAGTTACTTGGTTTGGTCCAAACTATCCAATTTCCAAGTAACGCTGGTCGGTCTATCGATTTCGTTCGAAAACCCACCAAATTCCCTATTAGTGCGACCTGTTTCTCGTGGCGCGGGATAGGGCGTTTTCCAAGCAAGTTCCGAGATAGACTGTTCTTCCACTCAGCCGATGATATGTTATGTTTAAAGTGCATATCGAAAAAAGTTACAAGTTATAGTACATTTACTGTATAAATAATTGTTCTTATTGTAAGTCTGTGCATTCTTTATACTAAAGATGTAAAAAATTTTAATAATTCAAACATATATATGACATTAAATAAACTTTTATTTTTTGATATATATAATAAAACAACTACAATTTAAATATAATACCACTGAATAAATTAAAATCATTTAAACTGCACTAATGTGCTAATTTGAAACAGTAAAGTGTTTAAGGGGGTGTCATACTCAATTAAAAATTCAAATTTCGCGCCAGAAAATAGCAGACGAAAAAACAACTAATTTACTTGTAACAATTAATAAAAACAAATTTACGCAAAACCAGGAGTTGGTTGCCATTCCTTATGTTATTATCACGGTCGTATATACAGGTCCGGAAACTCACGTGGTGGGGGTATGTCTGAAACTGAAGACCAATTGTTTCGCAAAACTGCCACTACACGTTAAAGCGCTAGTATCTAGTCGACCGTCTGACACTTGTAAACAATAAATACATACATAACCTGCATTTAAGCAAGTGTTATATATTTTTAAATTTAGAAAATATGCCATCGTATTGTTGTGTTCCTAATTGTGCAACAAATAAATGCAAAGATAAAAAACGTCCTTCAACTTTTAAAGTGCCAAGTGATAAATCTATTCGAGAGAAGTGGTTAGTTTCTATTCCTGACATAAAATGTTTAAAATCAAGCGATCGAGTGTGCGAACATCATTTTGATTCGAATTATATAATCAAAGAATATAGAAAATATGATAATAATGGCAAAAAGATAGCATGGATAATTTTATATTTTATTTTCTGTTTTTAATTGTATTTATAATAGCTTTAAAAGACGCAAATTACTTGTTAAAGATTCCTTACGCAAAAGCGAGATTACGACCTGGAGGTATACCAACTGTATTTGATACAGTCTGTTATATAGCAACTGTCAATAACATAAGCACTGATCATACATATGCAATACCTTATCGTAAGTATTTTTAAACAATGACTTTTAAACTAAATTTTATTCATTTATTTCTTTTTTTTTCAAGATACTTTATTCCTTTTTATTAGATCTATTGTCTATGATTTCAGAAACTGTGAAGCAGCAAAATTCTACCGATAAATCAGATGCCAATATTTTAGAAGATGAAGAGTATGTAAATGCTCCTTTAAATCAAAATCGGCGAAAGAGAATAAAAATTCTGGATGATTTTGTACTCCCTTATAATAAGCGTCTAAACATTTTAAATTTAAATCAAGAAACAAACTTATGTAAGTTAAATTATATGGTTACTTAAATCTACTATTAAAAAGATTTTATTTTATTTGTATTTAATTAATATTTTTTTTTTTTTTTTATTCTTGATTTGTGCTCTCTTTTTCCTGGCACTTCCTACCGTTTATCCCCCTGGGGACTTTAACGGTGTCCACCTACCACCTATGTGTGGGTGCTTTATCCCTCCCTTAAAACCCCACCATCTCGCATTCGCCCGGGGTTATGCCCGTGGATGAGGGAAACATGTGAAGCAGGGAAAACCTCATCCGAGATGGCCGGTGTATTCGAAACATTCTTTTTGGGTGTCAAAGTCACATTGCGTAGGCCTTGACACCGAAACCGAATGTTTCACACCTCCCGCTCACGTTGTGAAGTGTGAAAAAACACCTAACCCGCCACAAAAGCCAAACCCATCCAAGTGCGAACCGCACTCAGTGCTGCTTAACTTCCGTGACCGGCCGAGGTTCGTCTCCGCCACTCCGCCACCGTGTCGGTTGTGTATTTAATTAATATTATTTGTTAATATAACTTAGCGGACAAACTAAAAATTGAATCGACACCAATTTCGCATATGGAATGTAATGATATCAATTTTCCAAATAGTAGTTCAGAGCTCACACAAATAGAACGAAATAGTTTTTCACCTACAGTAATGTTGAACACAGGATTCTACAAATTTGTATCGTAAGTGTTTAATTTAATTTCATTGATCTGATAGAAAGTTGCTGATTAAGGTACTTTATAAAATCTTTATTTTATGCTTTACATTATATAAAAAAAAAGAAACAAACATTTTTTAAAATATAGACAATTACATGTTAATTATAAGGGGTGACCTTTTGGATTTATGTATAAATTTGTGAAAATGTTACTTACAACTACAGAAGCAAGAATTCAATAGTTATAGAGCCAAAAATTGTCGTTTTTCACCTATTTCTAGACAATTTTAGATATTTTTTCATTTTTATTTTTTTTTATAATGAGGATTGTATTATTCATATTAAGTTTAATATTTATATTTAAATATAATATATTTTTAGAGTTATAATTAATATATTTATTTATATCTATTTAATATCTTTAATTTTTGTTTCAATTGTTTTATAAATTAGTTCTATAATTATGTTTTTTACAATATTTCTTCCTCTCAAAGATATTAGGATTTTAAAAATAAAAAAAATGAAAAAAATCTAAAGAGTATTCCTAGAGTTAACCTTTTCAATTTATAATGAATTACTCTTACGTAGTTATGAATTAAAACTAATGATTTAAAAATTAATCTTATAACTTAATCTATAAAAAATTTAGTAATTTTGTTCTGATGAGATAAGTAAAGCTTATAGTATTTTTTTTCTTTTAAGAAATATGTACGTTTGAACCAGATTTTAATAATTAATTATATTTATTGTGTGTAGATTTAAAACCTTTTCCACTCTAAAATTTTAGCGTTTTTGTCAAGGTTGGGATACAAATTTTGTGTAATATCACGATTTTAATAATAGAGTGCTAAAAACATACTTGCAAATAACAAAATAACCTCTTCGAATATTAATATTATGCTATTATCACAATTATCTTAGCTACATTTGGAAAATAAAGTGTCCCATAGGTAAGTTGCTCAATCAATATTCTTATAATTCATAATAATAAAATTAATAGTATAGTTCAATAGGTATTTTTTTCTGCGAATATGTAGAACTACCTTACTAGATTAAAAAAACGTGCCTAATAAACAGAGAGATTTTAAAAAAAGTAATTGTGCACTTTAAAAAATATAATTTTTATTTAGTACTGAATTATGTTTTCTTTTATTATTTTTTTTTAATTTATCGTAGGATCGGTATTAATGAGTTAAGCAAAAGAAAAAGAAAAGAAAAGTTATGTACCAAAAGTACGTAATAAAATTACGTGCCAAATCTACGCGCCAATATGCACGTAACAAAATGTTCGAATTTAGCATGTAACAATACGTACTTTTGGTACGTAATTTTGGTACGTGCTTTTGTTACGTAACAAAATTACGTATTTATTTTCAATAGGGTAATGTGATATTTAAATTAATATTTAAATAATTTATTTTCTTTCACTATTTATTTATTTAGTCTCCCATGCATCTTGTTCAAACGTAAGCGGGTTATGTGGTACAGACAATAATACTGAATATGAAATGTCAGATACACAATACACAAAGAATGTAATTTATTTTGATTCTACTGCATTCACGTTAAAATATATAAGTAAGTATGTTTTTAATATTTTAATATAAAAAAGGATCATCCATTAGAAAAAATTAAAATAAAATAAAGTGTTAATTGTATATCTTTGTTTACCTTATAATTGATAATGAGCAAAAGACTGTACATATTAAATTACCACTGTCATGGAGTGCCAATAAATTAATAAAAGGAAGTGAACAATGCCTTTTATTATCTTGCATTTTACCATCTGATGGCAACGAAAAATATATTCTCGAAAAGGCAGTGATTATCAAAACATCACGCGAAATAGCTTATGAAGTTTATTCTTCACCTGTAGATGTAACAGGTGCCAAGTTTCCTCGAGTTCTTCATGATCCTCTAATGTTACCGGAAATATTAAAAAAAATTAAAGACGTTCGCATATGCAAAGGAATTCCGGCTACGAATTTAGCAAATAGTAATGAAAAAACTGTATTGAAACGCAGTAGTTATTCTACAGTACGTCATGCTAATAGTTCTCTCGTGTCTTTAAATTGCAAACGATGTTTATTTTGTAAAAAATATTATAAAACTTCATTGCAAAAAATGAAGAGAACAAAAAAACGTATGGGCGTTACACTGAACTCGAAACATCGAATGCAACTAAAAACATTGAGATATAAATAAAAGGCAAAAGCAAAGATGATGAAAAAATAAACTAACGGAGTTAAAAAATACATTATCAAATGGACAATGTAATGTTGCTAATGTCTGAAGATGTTTTAAATAGAATTTCAAAAAACGAAAAAATTGTTATTAAAGAAATTATTTCGGCAGCACAAAAAAATGATGCAAGAGGACGTCGCTATTCAAATGATTTCATAATGCTTTGCATTTTAATGAATATTAGATCTTCAAGTTATTACGAATTTTTACGAAAAAATGATTATTTATCATTAATGGGAAACAAATACGGATTCGACGAACATTTTTTTAAGATATTTCAAAAATCTCTGTATGCAATGAAAGAAATCCAACGACATGGAGTAATTCTTTTAGATGAAATTCATTTGAGAAAATCTATCGCCGTATCCTCAAAAAGCCTCACGTATTCTGGTTTAACTGATATGGGCGATGATGGATTTCAAAGTAATAATATTGAAGATTTGGCTACGCATGGACTCGTTTTTCAATTTCAGTCTATAGGTGGTAGCTTTACTCAGCCTATTGCTGTATTCGCATCAAAAAGTGCCGTAGGCGGTGAAGATTTAGCAAAACTACTTGTAAAAGCAATATGCTTATTAGAAAATGCTGGTGCCAAAATTCACGGTATAATCGGTGATGGTGCATCATCCAATAGGAAAATGTGGAAAACATTCGGTGTTACAGGAAGCATGAATGAATTAAAAAATTCATTTGTTCATCCATTAGATGATAAAAGAAAAATATTTATGTTTTCTGATACACCGCATTTGTTTAAGTGCATACGAAATCGGTTATATAACAATCGTCAATTAAAGGTTACTTTATCAACAGTTATATTTACTGTTAAAAATTCAATATATATAATATATTTCATGGAGATTTTAATTTTAGATTTATTCTGATGAAAATTACATCAAATGGGAATATTTTAAGTACCTGTACGAAAATTTGTTCATTCATTAGATGATAAAAGAAAAATATTTATGTTTTCTGATACACCGCATTTGTTTAAGTGCATACGAAATCGGTTATATAACAATCGTCAATTAAAGGTTACTTTATCAACAGTTATATTTACTGTTAAAAATTCAATATAATATATTTCATGGAGATTTTAATTTTAGATTTATTCTGATGAAAATTACATCAAATGGGAATATTTTAAGTACCTGTACGAAATAGATATTTCTCATCCAGCGAATGCTCGAGTTTGTCCTAAATTATCAAGACGTCACCTTGAACTCGATAATACGTCCAAAATGCGAGTACGATTTGCAACTCAGGTAAAATTTTCTTTCAATTACCCAGATTCAAGAAACAATATATATTTATGTATGTACTTTTTTATTTGTTTTATTTTTTGGGTTTTGTATTTTCTATGGGTATACAATGTGATATGTAGTTTTGTTATTTTATGACTTATTATTTAAAACAATGTGTATTAGGCCTACTGGGCATAAATGGATTAGTTAAAAATATGTTGTATGCAGGTATTCAGTAAATCTGTCGCTATTGGTTTAAGGTTTTATGCTGCCCATAATTTTAAACAATTTGAAGGTTGTCAAGCCACAGTCAATTTTTGTTTAAGAATGAATGATACATTTGTCACTCTAAAGACACCATTAAGTGGCTAAATAAATGGGAAAACGAACTTGAAAATGGAAAGATAACAAAAAATGAATTTCTGACAAGAGAAACAAGTGAAGGATTACGCGTAACTTTAACATCAACTGTACAATTATGCGAATATTTAATTATTGAAAACTTTAATTTTGAATATTTATTAACTGGAAAGTTGAATCAAGATAATTTAGAGGTATACGTTTGACAAATATGTTTAGTATATAATTTAGACATTGCTTATTAATTATTTTTGACAAAAGTAATATTAATAAATCTATGTACGTTAACTAAAATTGTTGAAATTTTTTGGAATTATTCGAGGAGCTACTGGTAGTAATGAACATCCTACCTGCCCTTCATTTTTGTCATTGTATAAGTTACTTTCAGTCTATAGTGTTATTAAATCCCCGGCTTATGGAAATTGTACGGTGAGCCAATATAAAGTTGAAAATGTAATTACCATTGCGGACTTGAAAGAAATTTATAAAAAATCGGAATCAAGAACATCGACAGTCTTAAACGATTTAAAATCTAAATTGGATAATATTATAAAACACGAAGATTGGGAAGCTGAGGAAGTAATCGAACACGATTATTCTTTGGCCCCAGTATTGGACTGTATTATTTATTATGTGACAGGTTTGCTTAATTTTTTTTTATTTAATCGACCCTTAATTAAAAACGCTTTTACTAATCTTGATTACTAACATAATGCTTAATATGTGACTAACTTTTAATAACACATGTATATATTTAGATTATGCCTATATATTGTTTTCTTAGCACATTATTGTCAAACATTCTTTTTTACCGAATGAGACGGTTTTCGCCTGAACTAAGCTAGGGAGAAAAGTCGAATGAGGTAAAAAAATCTTTGACCCTATCAACTGTATTTTTTTAAACGATGGCTGAAAAGCAGTAACAAAGTTGCGATTTTAATAATAGAGTGCTAAAAACATACTTGCAAATAACAAACTGTTTGCATCATGCGCATTAGAGTTCGGTCTTTTGGGATGAGAGTCAGCGTACAAAGAAGTTTTTATGTAACTTTCATGAGAAAACTTTAACATCAAGCCAAAAATAAGCCAAATTATAAATTTTAATAAAAAAATTTAATATATTAATAAAATTATTTAAAAACTAGGATTAGATACCCTATTATTTATTTTAAATCTTAAAATTTAAATGATTAGTAATATTAATAAATTAAATTAATTATATATATTGTAACGGGGTGGGTACTGGGGATATGTAAGGCCCACGGTCAGGCCCAATCTGTCCCAACTTACCAACCTTAAGTGTGCAGTCCCACGATGCGACCGGGAATCCCTTTGATTCCCGTGCAATGCCGTTAACAACGTCAAACACCTCGTTTGACTTATATACCGTGTGTTGGGCTCTATGCCCCAAAGTTGCCAACTAGGATAAACACCGGAGAGGGCGGTATTCGTAGGATAGGACGTTAACCGGTAAAATACTATCAACAATCGATATTATTGTTAATCGGCGAGAAAGATTGTCTCGCCGAGTCAATTTATTAAATTAACAATTAAATATTAATAAATTAAGAACAAATGAACTTTAACAATTTACGGGGAGTCGTACCGAAGACTACCCCCGAGGTCAGCGCGAAAAGAATCAGTTAAAATCTATTTAACAGTAGATTACTAGCAACCGATCTGGATATGATCGGCTGCTTAACCTGATGGCATACGTCACACCGTGTGACGTATGTATCTCCGACGTAGAGAGCGGGTCTAAACGTGGTGCACCACTTACCGCATATCTGAATATCTCGCTTCGGCGGGAACAGTCTGTGCCACTGAGAGAGAGCTCGTACTCGTGTATCTCTCTCTCTCTCTCTCCAACGGTCGAGAAGGTTGGACACACCGTACCTCTTTTCTCACTGCCTGTGAGAGGTGCTGCTGCACTCGTCGACGTGGAGGTTAGTGGGGAGAAGCTTCTCACACCCACACACAACGCACAACAGTCCTTTCGCTCGTTTATCTCGTAAAAAACAGTATATCTCGGACACCAACACGTTGTTGTTGCCGATCGCGCGCGAACTCTCTCGTTACTTCTGGCGCACGATTCTCGCGCGCGTTCCCTGCGCGCGCCGCGCTGCATATCCTCTTTCGCGTTGCTTACCTGATCGGTAACTCGCTTACCGTTACACCCCCCTTCCAAATTCCACATACTCTGTATGTGGATTCTGTTCCTCAAGGAACGGGAAAAAGGGTTAACGAGTTGCTCTTGATCAGGTTTATCAGGACACGAAGAAACTGTTTCAGACGCTTGATCTCCTTGCAGTGGCAGAGCGGACACCTAGTTCGTGTAGATAACACCCGTGTTCGTCAGAACCTCCCGTTCCGCTCGATGAAGGCAGGGGCTGCAGGTTAATCTGTATTCAAAGGCAGCCTCTTGGAAGGCCGCCTCAGCCTTCGGCCGCTGCTGGCGCTTTACGTCCGCTTCGGTCTTGAGCCTGGAGGACGCCCTCGTCCTCGTCTCGGAGGAACTGGTTCAGAATCTGCATTGGCAGACCGCTCTATGGGTGATCGGCGCTTTACGGTCGCGGTTGCTTTCCGAGGACGACCACGCTGTCGTCTGGTAACGCGGGACCTATCTTGCGCGGATTACACCGAGCTCCCTCGCCAGGGGACTCGCTCGCATTATTCTCCCTCGCAGGGGAGCATTCGCTCGCTACAGGTGGGTCGCACTTCACCGGTTGATCCCTCGGCGGTTGAGGTTGCTCACGTTGATCCTCATCAGTTGAGTCAGCATCATTTTCGGGGACGTATCTCTTCAGATGCTCGATGTGAGATACTTCTTGGTCCCCTTGATCATCTTGTATGACATACGTATTCATACCTTTCCTATTGACGATCAGATATGGCCCTGTGTATTTCGGAGCAAGCTTAGCTGAGATACCTTGTGCGCTGGACGAGAGGATCCGGTTGCGTTTCTACACCAGATCTCCTACCTCGAATTCCGCTGGCCTTCGTCGTGAGTTGAAGATTTCGGCTTGCCGGGTCTTACTGGCAGCCGACTGACGATTTGCGTTCTCGTGCAGTCTTGGCAACTGTTTGATTTTGTCGTTCCAATCCTGCAGTCTACGGAACTCAAACTGTTGCTGGGCAAGCCGGTCTTGCTCTCGACGAGCTGTACTAGGCGCCTCGGGTTGGCGACCATAGTTCAGCATAGCCGGGCTCCATCCAGTAGAACTTTGCACCGCTGTGTTTAGTGCAAAGACTAACTCTGGCAGCTTGTCGTCCCAGTCGCTGTGCTTATCCTGGATATACGACGCCACCATTGTCTTAAGGGTCCGATTGGCCCTCTCGACAGGATTGGCCTGTGCGTGATAAGGGGGTGTCGTCGAATGATACACTCCCTTAGATTCGAGGTACTCGTCTACGAGTTTATTTTTAAACTCGGTCCCGTTGTCCGAATGAAATACCTCCGGGGTGCCGAACCGGTTAATCACTCGTTCGTGAAGCTCGCGGACTATCGTCTTTGCGTTAGCTTTTCGTATCGGGATTGCTTCAATCCAGCGCGTGAATAAATCCTGGAATACGAGGATATATTCGTATCCTCGGCTAGAGCGTGGAAGCGGGCCGGTGATATCTCCTGACACCACCTGCCATGGTCTGTCCGATTGACGGTGACCCATTAACCCTGAAGGAGCACGTTGCTCGACCTTACATTGCTGGCACACTTGACATCGCCTGACGTAATCTGCAACTTCTGCGTAGAACCGTGGCCAATAATAGTTTTGGGCCACGCGGGCGAATCTCTTTTCCCTTCCGAGATGGCCAGCTGAGGGGTCATCGTGACACTCTCTCAGAATAGAGTGACGATTCTCTACGGGTACTTCTCTACGGGCTTCCATGCTTGTTCGTCATCCATCACTTCCTCTAACTCCTTGTCGGGGCGATAGATGTATAGATTTCCTCCAACTATTTTCCAGTCGGGCAAATCACGGGGTCTGTCGGAAACGTTCTTGATCCAGTCTAGGTACCAAGGATCTTCAGTAGTTTGAGCCCACGACATTGCTGCTACTGTAGGCTCGTCATCTTCATACATGCGAGATAGGGCATCGGGAACGTGATGCAGAGCTCCTTTTCTGTGCTCGACGACAAAATCATGAGCTTGAAGCTTTAAAGCCCATCTCGCTAGTCGGCTGGTTGGATTTCTCATATTACACAACCAGCGAAGACTACTGTGATCCGTTATCACTTTGAAGTGGTACCCTTCGATGTAAGGTCTGAACTTATTAATAGCCCAGACCACGGCCAAGCATTCTCTCTCCGTAACGCTATAATTCTTCTCGGGTGCTGTGAGAATGCGACTGGCAAACTCAATGACTCTTTCCTCTCCGTCTATCTCTTGGACGAGCACGGCTCCTATGCCGGTATCGCTCGCGTCCGTGTGTAGGCTAAACAGCCCATCTGCACTGGGACGTTGAAGAACTGGAGCAGTCATGATCAGGGCCTTCAGTTGCTGAAAGGCTTGTTCTCGTCGAAGCTGTTTGAGGTTCTTGGGAGCCGGATAAACCCTTATAGGCTCTGTCTTGGCTGGGTCGGGACGAATTCCATCCCTGTTGACCAGCACGCCAAGATATTACCTCATCTTGACAAAAGACACACTTGTCCTTATTCACTGTCAAGTTAGCTTCGGTCAGTCTTTTCAGCACCATCTCGAGATACTTCTTGTGCCCTTCAAATGTCTCGGTGACTATGATAATGTCATCGAGGTAAGAAAAGGCATTGGGCTCGAGATCAGGACCAACCACTTGGTCAATCATGCGTTGGAAGGTCGCGCCGGCGTATGCCAATCCGTACGGCATCCGCTTAAACTGATACAGTCCCATCACGGGGTCTGTCGGAAACGTTCTTGATCCAGTCTAGGTACCAAGGATCTTCAGTAGTTTGAGCCCACGACATTGCTGCTACTGTAGGCTCGTCCTTCATACATGCGAGATAGGGCATCGGGAACGTGATGCAGAGCTCCTTTTCACATTCCCTCTCCGTAACGCTTTATAATTCTTATCGGGTGCTGGAGAATGCGACTGGCCAAACTCAATGACTCTTTCCTCTCCGTCTATCTCTTGGACCGAAGCACGGGCTCCTATGCCGGGTTATCGCTCGCCGTCCGTGTGTCAGGCCTAAACACGCCCATCTGCACTGGGACGTTGAAGAACTGGAGCCGGTCATGATCAGGGCCTTCAGTTGCTGAAAGGCTTGTTCCTGTTTATCTAACCACTCGTATCCTTGGTTCTTCTTCGTGAGACGGGTAAGCGGCTCGGCAATCGTGGCGTAATCCGGCATAAAACGCCGATACCACGACGCCATGCCGAGGAATCGTCGAAGCTGTTTGAGGTTCTTGGGAGCCGGATAAATCCTTATAGGCTCTGTCTTGGCTGGGTCGGGACAAATTCCATCCCTGTTGACCAGCACGCCAAGATATCTTACCTCATCTTGACAAAAGATACACTTGTCCTTATTTACTGTCAAGTTAGCTTCGGTCAGTCTTTTCAGCACCATCTCGAGATACTTCTTGTGCCCTTCAAATGTCTCGGTGACTATGATAATGTCATCGAGATAAGAAAAGGCGTTGGGCTCGAGATCAGGACCAACCACTTGGTCAATCATGCGTTGGAAGGTCGCGCCGGCGTATGCCAATCCGTACGGCATCCGCTTAAACTGATACAGTCCCATCCCCGGGACTGTGAAAGCCGTATAAGGACGCGATTCCTTCTGGAGAGGTATTTGATGATACGCTGAGTTCATGTCCAGAGTACTAATGTACCGACATTTCTTCAGCTTGCGCAAGATATCCTGCATGAACGGGAGGGAATAAGCGTCTGGTTTCGTTAGCGCATTGACTTTCCTAAAGTCAATGCAAAACCGACGTGATCCGTTCTCCTTGCGTACCATCACCACGGGGCTTGACCAACTGCTGTCCGAGGGCTCTATGATCTCTAAATCTAGCATCTCTCGGACCTGGCCGTGCATCTCCTCCTGGATCTTCTCCGACACCGGGTAATACTTCTGCTTTATCGGACGAGCTGATCCCACGTCAATCGAGTGCTCGATGAGTTGGGTTCGCCCGATTTTGGGAGAAGTATTAGACAGCACTTTGCTTACAAGCGCTCGCAGCTCTTCCCTTTCTGCCTCGGTTGCGTCCGCTATCCCAGCGGACGAGAGGGTGGCCATACCCCCTATTCCAGCAACTTCGAGGTGGATCTGCTGCTTGCTGTCCTTGAGGAACAGGCGGTCGCTATCCGGATCCAATATGGCTCTGAATGCTCGTACGAAATTTACTCCTACGTAGCATTCGGCGTCAAGATTTGGTATGATCGCTATCCGTATTTCACGTGTCTCCTTCCCGACAGCGAAAGGTAAGATCACATGACCGTTTAGCGGTTGGTAACTACCATCCGCCATCTTGACGCGTCCGGCGTTTGCCACAATGAGCTCCTTGTCCAATGCTGCGGCGATTTGCAGACCGCTGGGTCCCATCACGGTCGTGGAAGCTCCGGGATCGTATAAGGCTCTTATACGAAAGCCCTCAATCTCCACGAGAAGCCACCAACGACTCTCATCCTCTGGTTTATAGGATGAGGTTGTTCTGCTGGCTTCTTGAGACCGTTCGTCCTTTTGAGGCCCATTTCCGCTCCTCTCTGGACCATACTCTCGGTTGGAGCGGGTCTGTCCTGAACTCACCTGGGACAGCGGGGACTCAAGCTCTTGGGTCGCGGTGTTCGTCCCGGTTAACCGCTCCCTTTGGCGTTTCCCGAGCACACCGGACAGTACCTGAGGGAATACCCAATTTTCCCGCAGTCCTTGCAGGTAAGAGGCTTAGTCGGATCGAACGTCGAGCCCATTCGGTTTTTCGGCTGTTCCTTTCCTTTTTCCCTTGGTGGACTAGTACTCTTCTTCTCCTGCCGGTGTCCGAAGCTCTTACTCGGGCCATTAGGTCTGCCAGACCTCCTACTCTTCGGAGATCGGTTGGCCGGCGAGCCTTTCTTAGGAGAGCCAGACCTTGGGCTTCTCCTACGGGACTGTCGGGTCGTCGACGCCAATTGGGAGAAGATGGGCCGCAGCGCATCCTCCAGCATCTTTGCGATGCGGTCGACGACGTCTGGCTCGCTTGGTTTGGCTGGGCTTACCTCAGCGGCTGCTACCTTAGCCTTCGGCGAACCTTTTTTCCGCTTCGGCTTATACGCCATTTCGGGAAGCAGAGACCCTTTCTCCGTAGGTGGTGGACGATATACTTTCTCACCTTCTATCGTTTGCTCCGCTTCCGTGGCGAAGTCCAGCATTTGTTCAATTGAGCTCACCTCCGCTCTCTTGAACAGCCGTTGAAGCTGTGGCAGCATGTTCCGATACAAATGATCGAGCTGCTGCGCTTCAGTCGGCGTAGGGACTATCTTTCGTATTATTGAGATAGAGCACGTCATATAGTCCCTAACCGGTTCATTGGGTCCTTGAGTCCGTGCGTTGGACTCGGCGATGATCCTCTGCTGGAAACGTTGGCTCATTCCGTACCAACGTTTAGCCGAAGATACGAAATCTTGCCAGGAGTGCCACTTGTGTTTCTCGTTCTGGTACCACGTGGCGGCAGTGTCTGTCAGAAGTTCCGAGAGTGACGGCAATAACTCGTCCTCTGACAGGTTGGCCAGGATCCTGCAATCCTCGATCCTGGTTAGGAAGGCGTCGATGCTCTGGCTCTTGTCGCCAGAGAACTTGACCTGCCACTTCCTAACAATGCCGCCGACGTTCCGAGGTGTTCCATTCAACCTCGATGACGTCGAGAAGCTTGGTGTTGAGAATGTCCGATCCTTATTTGGCGAGCTGCGCGCTTGAGGAATCCTCTGGGATTCGCGCGCATTCCCCCCCTTCCAAGCTCCATCAGGCTTAGACTGAGGGGCGCTTGCGCGTTGTTGCTCGCCATTTACTTGCGCCTCACCTATCTCGCTCACATCAGGACCATAACACGTATATGTGTCCTGAAATTGCATATGGTGAGATTGGTTGGCACCGTCCAATCTCGTACTGTGAGCGGTTTGAGTGCGCTCGGACATCAGCTTATCTACCTTTACAGTAAGGTCATTCACTTTTTTGATAAGCTGCACCAAGGTCTGGGAGAACGATCGAGGGATTTTAAAAATATTTCCCTCTTCTGAGACCAATGACAGCCATTCTTCCTCTCGTTCGGGTTGAGGCTCTGTGTTGGTCGCGGCTGACGTCGTTTCATCTAGCTCGACGTCATCGAAATCCTGCACCGTCCGGTGCAGGTTATCTTTAACCGCAGCGTTCTCCCGCAGTACCAGATACACTTCCTGATCTTGGCTAGGTTCATCAGACTCCTCGTCTTGATGTTCACCTAGCATCTGCTGCCACCTATTTCTCCGTTGGAGACGGCTGCGAACTGCTGTGGCTTCATCTTCCTCCTGGTTAAACTCCTGGGCCGAATAATTTCCTAATAGCCACTGGTGGAGTCGCTCGGCTTTCCTTTAAACCGAGCCTGCCGATTTTAGGTTCAAGGCGTCCAGGTGTAATTCAATTTGCTCCCTGGTGAGCGTCTCTATCCATGCATCGATTTGACTATCGACGTTTTTCTGCTGCGCGGCCATCTTCAGTTGTAGCGTCGTTTATACGTTTCACAGTAAGTAGCCTCGCTGGCTTGACGCACTATGTGTGTGCAAGGTTATATGCTGTCGAATATTTAACTTTGGCGTTACTTGCCAAATGTCCAATCCGCGTAACTGGGTTTTGCTTCTACCTAAGCTAACCGCTAAAGCACAAAACCGGATGCCAAAAGTAAGTCCTGTCTTACTTTGATCAGGAAGCACTACAGAGTTTAAATTACTTTTAACAAATTTGCTAATAAATTTACGATAAACTACTGCCTGGCTCTTACCTTGCGCTAACTTAACGGTACTATATAATAAATAGTAAATAAATCAATAAATAAATAAATTAAATAATTAAAGTTACCGCGCGCTTGACCTCTTACAAAAATATAACCTATAATACAATTTGTAAAAGTCTGAGCCAGGTTATAAGCTTCCTGTTTTGTGCCAGCAAAAACCAGTTAAACCTTGCATACACTTACAAACAATGTATTTATACCGATAAATTGCCACCAGGTTATGTCGCGCTGTTTCGCGTTCTTTCGTTCCTCTAGGTGGCGCTAGTTACTTGGTTTGGTCCAAACTACCCAATTTCCACGTAACGTTGGTCGGTCTATCGATTCCGTTCGAAAACCCACCAAATTTCCTATTTGTGCGACCTTTTTCTAGTGGCGCCACCTATGTTCGACCAGGAACCAACTTCCTGTGTCTACTACTAGTCGAGACGACAAAAATAAAAAAAAAATTTTTATTTGTTATAAAAAATTTTTTTATTTGTTTATAACAATTCTATTTGTTAATAAACAAATCCCGCCTCGAGGGGGAACGAAAGAGTACCGAAATATACTTCACAATTTCGAAACGCGACTGCTGACCTCGTTATTGTTCGCGAGTTATCCAATTGTTAATTAACAATATTATTAACAATTGAACAACTATATCGTGTTTGTTGATTTTTCCGATGTCCTGTATCCAAAATCCACACGTATTGGGCGCCAGTTTGTGACAAGGCAAGTGTGCCTGTCATGGTGCAAGCGGGCACACACACATTCCTACCTACCTATTACCCAAATTACCTACCTAAACCGTATAGAAAGAAGCCTAACACCGAGCACACATATCCCTAGCTACCTATATAAAAAGATAACCCCACTAAAACCGAAGAAGCTACACCCTGGAGCAGAAGCGGAGCCAGCACACACATGAGTCGAGGAAACCAGTAGCCACCAAGAGGCTACATGCAGGGCGAACAGCACTCGAAGAGCCTGGAGACATCAGCTGAGTGCGAAGGCAGCATAAGAGCATGGATAGGGCATCAAGGTCCAAAATACCAAGGAGACGGCTGTTGCAGCAATGATAACAGCATACCCGTAATAGCCTCAAGCCAAAAGGAGCCATCCAACAGCAACGGACTCGTACAGGGAGATCAACCTGTAAAGCATAATCATGAGTATGTTTTTAAGACTAAGGAGCAGGTAGGAGTACACAAGACTGTGTACAGGAGTAGAGGTGTATAGGAGCCAGGGTTAGAGGTTATGTGAGCATAAACATTGCTCACATATACTAACTAAATAACAAGGCACCTGTCAAGTGACTCCTTACCGTATTATAGCAGCCGCGCCGTAGAACCGAGGAACAGCCTCCGGAGCCGACGTCGTGAAGAGACGTCTCAGCAGCCAAGAAGCCACGAAGTAGAGAGAGACGGAGATAGCGACACGTATGTGCACCCACCGAGCAGCCACGACCCGTCAACCACGGCAGTAAGGCTCGTCGTCCATCTGGAAATAAAACCACGGATCGATTAGCCGATAATTAATTAGGAACGAGGTTATAATTACCAAATAGCAGCCTCGCCGTCGCCAGTCGTCGTCGCCGTCGTCGTCTCACTCGAACCGCCTAGCAGAATACTAACAACAACATCAAGCCGCTCTCGCTGTAAGGCCGCGCTCGCACTGCGCGGAGACGGTCGCGACGCATGCGCGCGGCGCTCTCGCAGGACGAAGCACACACAGAGAGCTCGGGAACACGGCCGTGACGAGACGTATCGAGGAGATTTTTCGTGAGCCGATCGACCGTTTCCCGTACAATAAGCGAGTCCGAGAGTGTGCACCGGGTGCAATTGAGAGCGAGAGATTACGATATAAGGTTGGTGCAAAAGTGCTATCCCTACCGTGTTCCTCTCCTCGTAAGGTGTGTGTGCCGCACTTCCCCTTTTGCGTATTCGCACACGTGGCCGGCGTCGCCATTTTTGTCGATCGAGCGGGTATTCGATCGAGCAGCAGCTATATCGCCGCGCGTGAAATTATACCGATATAATAGTGAGCCCTTCCGCCGTTATACTTAATTAACGTTATTATTAATAATCAGTAGCCGTTAATGTTTAGCCGCGAGCACGACTGGCAACCGTGTATCTAATTTATATCATAGAATAAACTCTCTGTTATTTTATCCGTGATATTAATTTCATCACCCGCACCCTGATCCCCAGTGCGGTGTGACAAGTTGTAACGGGATGGGTACTGGGGATATGTAAGGCCCACGGTCAGGCCCAATCTGTCCCAACTTACCAACCTTAAGTGTGCAGTCCCACGATGCGACCGGGAATCCCTTTTATTCCCGTGCAATGCCGTTAACAACGTCAAACACCTCGTTTGACTTATATACCGTGTGTTGGGCCCTATGCCCCAAAATTGCCAACTAGGATAAACACCGGAGAGGGCGGTATTCGTAGGATAGGACGTTAACCGGTAAAATACTATCAACAATCGATATTATTGTTAATCGGCGAGAAAGATTGTCTCGCCGAGTCAATTTATTAAATTAACAATTAAATATTAATAAATTAAGAACAAATGAACTTTAATAATTTACGGGGAGTCGTACCGAAGACTACCCCCCAGGTCAGCGCGAAAAAAATCAGTTAAAATCTATTTAACAGTAGATTACTAGCAACCGATCTGGATATGATCGGCTGCTTAACCTGATGGCATACGTCACACCGTGTGACGTATGTATCTCCGACGTAGAGAGCTTTGACGTAGAAGCTTCCTACGTCCCGCGCGCCTTCTCTCGTGAAGTGGCTCCCGCGAACCACCGACCTTTCTATCCGTGCGGGTATTGTCACGAGAGGGGGGAAAAGGAGGAACGCTTCCTCACCTGGACCGTACCAGGTAAATCGGGGCGCGAATACTAGATAGACACGCGGGTCTAAACGTGGTGCACCACTTACCGCGTATCTGAATATCTCGCTTCGGCGGGAACAGTCTGTGCCACTGAGAGAGAGCTCGTACTCGTGTATCTCTCTCTCTCTCTCTCTCCAACGGTCGAGAAGGTTGGACACACCGTACCTCTTTTCTCACTGCCTGTGAGAGGTGCTGCTGCACTCGTCGACGTGGAGGTTAGTGGGGAGAAGCTTCTCACACCCACACACAACGCACAACAGTCCTTTCGCTCGTTTATCCCGTAAAAAACAGTATATCTCGGACACCAACACGTTGTTGTTGCCGATCGCGCGCGAACTCTCTAGTTACTTCTTGCGCAGGATTCTCGCGCGCGTTCCCTGCGCGCGCCGCGCTGTATATCCTCTTTCGCGTTGCTTACCTGATCGGTAACTCTCTTACCGTTACAATATATATATAGATATATATATATATATATATATATACATATATATATATTTATTATATTTTTTTATTATTATAATGAAATTTTATTAATATGGCGGTGTTTTATTTATTAGAGGAACTTGTTAATTAATTTGATAATTCACGATAGGATAAACTTTATTATTATTTTTTATGTATGTTCGTTATGAAATAATGTTTTAAGAATATTATTAAATAATTTAATTAGAATTATATTTCAGATAAATATATAGATCTAAGAAAGATTATAATGAGTTACAATAATATATTTCTTTTCCACCTTTTCCACTCTAGAATTTTAGAGTTTTTGTCAAGGTTGGGATACAAATTTTGTGTAATATTACGATTTTAATAATAGAGTGCTAAAAACATACTTGCAAATAACAAAATAACCTCTTCGAATATTAATATTATGCTATTATTACAATTATCTTAGCTACATTTGGAAAATAAAGTGTCCCATAGGTAAGTTGCTCAATCAATATTCTTATAATTCATAATAATAAAATTAATAGTATAGTTCAATATGTATTTTTTTCTGCGAATATGTAGAACTACCTTGCTAAACAACAGAATTTAAGTAAGTAGATTTATTTGTGATTTATATGTATATTGCACACAACAAACAATCCTTTAACTTTAAATGAAATTAGAAATTATAGTGAATAGAATATTCTATTGTTTAACAATATAATTGTTATTTTTCAATTAATCATGTAGACTTAAGGGGATGTCGGACCTTAAAAATAGTAAGTTTATTGATTAGTTTTAATGATTAGCAATTTAATTTATCGAAAAAAGTTGCTCTATGCCCTTTAGTTTTCTTTCAGGATTATTCATGTATTTTTCACAATTTTTCTATTGATATTAGAAACAATCTTTTTCGGTTGAAAACGTACCTATTTTTCAAAGTTGTTTTTTTTACTTTTTACATAATAATTTTTGGATTAGAAAAGGTACATTCCTGTAATTCGGGTCAAACATCCCGTTGATGACATGTTACAATTATTTTCTTTATAAACATGTGTAAATGTTTCGCTTTAGATAAATGTTCAGCAGATTAAAGAAATAATGGTTTTGTGTTTTGTCTTAATATTTTTATTAAAATTTTTTGCATATAATTGTAGGTTATTTATGTAAGCAACTGCTTAAAAATGAAGTTTACCGTAAGTGTGATGCTTGTAAAAAAGCGCTTTTAACAAATACGACCGCAAGCTCAGTAATGCAATTAGTTGATTTAAAAACTAGAGGAGGCTTAATACATGCTAACACACATTTTTTTGCTTTAATCAATTTTGTTGAAAAAATCTTCTCTAAGTTTGCAAGTAATTCAAATGTATTAGATTTGACAATTAATGAACTTTTAGAAAATTTTAATATTTCTTTTCCTTGCAAAGACCACGGCTCTGATATTTTGTCGTATGCAATTTTTTATTATATTCGACTTAGAATGCGTCAATTTACTTACCAGCACAACAAAAAATTTAAAAAACAAACAACTATTTTAAGAAAACACTCGAAATTGTGTGACACATAATGTATAAAAAAAATTGTTTTATTGTAAATAAATATTAATACTTTGCCTCATTATTATTGTCATGTAAGATGTTCTTATTTATATTTATTGTAAATAAACTTATTTTTAGGCACGACCGCTACACGGGAGAGCCTTATATTTTCATCATCGCAAAATGTGTGATGCATCAAAATATACTAGATAATAGTTTGTAAGAAAAATTTATGTGTATTAGAATTCATTTAAGGCTCTCCCTAAAATGTATGTATGGATGTATGTATGTATGTAATCATGTATCAAAGATAACTCAGTCAATTTTTTACCGATTTAGCTGAGATTCACAGGGTAACTTCGTCATAATGTAATTAGATAATGGTCCTATTTTCAGATATATAGCACTGAAACACTTTAAGTTATGGCATTATTTTTAATTCCTTAGAAACGGTTTTGTACATTATCTTGAAATGTATTAATCCTACATAAAAACTTTATACGGACGAAATGTTCGTCTCAAAATAACAAAACTTTTTCCTATTGTATACTTAACGCTCAAAACAATATTTTCGAAGATAAACATAGAAAAACGGTGAAAATAATGAAAAAAGCACAAAAAAACACGTTTTTTCGCAATAAAACGAAATGTATTTACTGAAAAACTTTTAATGAACGAAATGTTCGTCTCAAAATAATAAAACTTTTTCCTAGTGTACACTTAACGCTAAAAACAATATTTTGGAAGATAAACATAGAAAAACGGTCAAAATAATGAAAAAAGCACAAAAAAACACGTTTTTTCGCAATAAAACGAAATGTATTGTTTTTACTGAAAAACTTTTAATGAACGAAATGTTCGTCTCAAAATAATAAAACTTTTTCCTAGTGTACACTTAACGCTCAAAACAATATTTTCGAAGATAAACATAGAAAATCGGTTAAAGTAATAAAAAAAATATGAAAAAACGTTAAAAAGTTGACTTCTATTGTATAATTATTGTTGATGTAATATCATTTTCTTTTATCAGTATTTGTTGTATGTAAATCTTTAATATCTTTCTCCGGTTCATCATTTTCGTCATCTGATAAATGGCTACCATCTTGTAAATCTGGTCCAACTATTTCAGAAATATAGTCAAGTGACGCCTTAACCGCCAATTTTTCAGTCTTTCTTGAAGTGTCAAATTTTGTACACCATTCTAAAATTAATTATATTTATGTAAAAAATGAAAATAAAATATTGAAATTATTATTATTGTTACTAAAAATGATTCCTATCTAACATTTTTATTTTGAAGGCGTACTTTTTTGAAATTCAGGTACCCAACTGGTATGACTTCATCATTTAAATGCACTACACTTTCATACTCATCTTTAAAATAAATTAATTATTTTACAATTATTTTACAAAAAGTAAAAAATTATTTTCTTTTATGCTATAATAAAAACTTACATTACAATACTTTTGATGTACAAAGGACAATTTAAACAAATGTTTTATACTCTCCTTCTCCTTCTCCAAAAATGTTTAAGCCATACTTTTCTTTCTAAAAAAATAATATATGTATGTATAAAATAATATACCTGTTAATAGACAATTACATTGTTATCTATCTTAAGATTTTCTAATAATATATTTTAATATAACAATTTCAAAGTATAAATTTTATTTGTACCGTAAAATACAATTTCTATCTAAAAATTCTGAATATATATCTTATGTAGATAAATGCACTTACCACTTTTATAATTTTTCACTGTTTCCACTTGAAAATCTTTATGAAGTTGTGGCCTGAATTTTTGTTCTATGCCGTAATTATAAAATCAAAACAGATTCATAAGCTATTGTCCTAAATTCTTCGTACATAGTGCAATTGAAATTCTCCTTTAAGAAAAATGACCAAAATTGGAAGAGTGTGTTCACCTCTTGTAACTTCTCTATACCAAGTTGTTTACGCTCTGAAATAAAAAGAGATTCCATGAATTCTAAAATGAATGACTTTATGTAAATTTTATGAATAATGAATATAACAACATGATTTCATTAGCTAAGAAAAGAAAACATATTATAATAATCATCATCACATCAAGAATTTATAACTTAGTTACAAAAAGTAAATTCAAGATTTTTTAATATCTTACCTTTTAAACAACGTGAATGCTATTTATGATGCACTTGTTGAGTGAAACCGTTTACTTTCAATAACAAATGACTATAGGATGTTGGAAAGTTGACAATGATTGCGGAGCACTACCGTAACTACTAGCTAAGAAACCTTTGTTTGAACTTGTATCAGCACTACTTCTGTAAATATAAAATAAAAAGAAAAACCTATTATTATTGTAATAGAAAATAAAGCTAAATATTCAAAACCATAAAAAATATCAGATTAAGTAATAAAAGTTGTTAGAAGATAACACATTAAATATCAGTTAATGGATTGAAAATCTTAATGATGTTCGAAAAACACTTTAATTAATATTGCATAATTACATAATTTAACAATTGTTATATATGTTAAATAAAAATTATGCTGTGCTTAAATTATAAATTTTATAAGCTTATTTCAAAATTAATATCTATGTAATTTATATATTTACACTGAATATGTTCTCGGTCTTAATAATTATAATAATACTAATAGTACTTTAATAGTAAAATAAACTTTAATAGTAAAATAATAAATACAACATCAAATGCAAATTTAATGTAATTTAAAATAAATTAAAAAATGTAATAATAAAATTTTTTGATACAAAATTTTATCGTTCGGTAATAATAACATGTTACAAACCGTTAATGTATACCAGATCAACCTTGAGAAAGATTAAACGTCGCCTATCCCAATAAAAAACAAGAGGCTCGTGGTTATTGTTGAATGGAACCATTATTGTTCCACTCACTACCATTGTTACTCTTGTATTAAAATTGACTAGTAGGTGAATTACTCCTATAATTCATAATTATCTTATATAATTTATCTTTAAATTTAATTATAATGTATTCTACAATTTAAAATATAAATAAAATGTAAAAAAATAAATATTACTTAGTTATTGACAACTTAATATTTTCAAAAATAAATAAAATATAAATCTTATACAATAAATAAATTAACTAGATAATAAATAAAGATTATTTACCATCCAAAAATAGTTATTATTCTATTATTTTCAAACACTGCCAACATTGGACAAATACTGGACAAGAGCTTCTGCTATTTTGTAATGCTCACTTAACTTTATATTAGAATAACTAATATCATACAGTAAAACTACATGAAAATCATATAAAAACTTTGTCTATACGTAATATATATATATATACATAATGTATATGCATAATTTTATATACACAATAAAATAAATAAACTAACTAGTAACAATCCCTTATATTTATTGTCCGTTTAAATAGTGCAATCAGCGCCATCATATACACATAAGAATAATGTATATCGCATTTTATGTAACCCGCGTCCCGTATCCCAATTTGAATTTCAAATTTTTTTTTATTTTTTTACAAAAATATTTATTTATAATAATTATTTTTTTTTTATTTAATTTTTAATACAAAAAAATCGAATAAAAAAACGAATTATAATAAAAAATTTTATTTATTAAAAAAAACTAATATTTTTATAACAAAATTTGATATAAAAAATATAAAACAGTAAAAAATATTTACCATACACAAAAATAAAATTTTTAAAATAATCTAAACCCAGTGAAGCATGTTTTCAATATGTCCAAATTATTCTAAAAGTTGAAATTAAAATTTAATTAAAATTTTTAAATAAAATTAAACAAAAAACTTTGTTCTTAAACTTGAAAAATTTGGACTTGAACGTTAAATAAACATAACGAATTTATTGTGTCCGCGAATTCTAAGAATATATTGATTTTATATTACTTAAATATATTTGTCTTTTCAAATATTATAATTACTTTTTTCTTAATTTTTCTTAATTTATTTAATTAATAAAAAAAAGAAATTATTAATGTTTACATGTTATTAATAACATTGTAATTTAAAATAGAAGTTAATAATTCACTCTTCATGTACATATTTCAATTTATGACTTTGTTCACTGAGTTTTTCACTTGACAAATTCATCAATTTAAATATAAAGTACATATAGGTACCATACACTACTCTAAATATACTACCAAAGAAGGCACCCGATAACACATCTTTGGGATCTAAATTAAATTTATATAATGTTCCAGCAACCATTCCCTCAGCTGCATAAGAAAAAAAACAAAGCTTCATACAAATGAATTTCTTCAAAAATTAACAAATTTAAACAATATACATGAATGCTGCTCTATATCGAATAAATAAATTAATTATATTGTTTCATATAGACTAATTTAAATTGCACAATATTTTATCACATTTACTTACCTTTACTGTCCAAAATATACGTCCCATTAATATTGTTTTACCAAATATTCTTTAGAAGGAACATTAATGTAAAAAAAATAAACTATACGGTTTTATATAAATTATGTAAATTATGTACATATGTATTTTTTTAACGTTACCTCTTCTTTCAAAAATGTGTTTCCTATATCTTTCTTGCCAAATATTTTTTTTTAATTTTTGAGATATTTGAGGAACAACACTTTTCTCTTCAATACATTGATATTCAGAATATTAGAATAATATCTAAAATTTAACATCTATAAGTACATTTTAAATTTATTATTAGAACATATATGTATATGCAAAATAATAATTCTGCATACTATAATTGCAATTCTAATTATTATTATTATTATTTTATATAATAATAAATACCACCAACGGTGCGAGGGCGAAGCGCGAGCTATATTCGGTCGTGCCTTATAAATTTTTGTTCTCAGGTGTAGCCTGAGAACAGAAACTTGCGCGCAATGCGTGCGGGGGGTTGGCGCGCGGTAGCGCGCAGGGGGGCTCGGCCCCCCTAGTTATATATTAAATAAATTATTCAGTGCATTTGTTAATGTATAAATACTTTTATAAGTCCTAAACTAGCAATGTTTAACTCGTATTTATATCTTTATTAGGTTCAAAAAAAAAAAGGTTTCGGTAGTCGCAAACCTGAAACCTATGATTTTTGTGCATAAAGCTTTAGCCAATTACGCTACTAAAAGTAAAAAGTAAGAACTATTTAAACAATATTAAATATAATGTGTAAGAGTGAGATGCCGAATAGTTAAGATGGTGGCATACATGTTCGACGAGATGCCACTGACACCATATGGCGAATTTTAGAAGCTTCGGCAACCTCAGATCAGATAGGGTACTACCCCCACCACGTGAGTTTCCGGACCTGTATATACGACCGTGGTTATTATCTACTATTTTTCAAAGTTTCAAGTTTTTATAACAATATTTCCTTGAGAAAACCTTGAAAAATGCAGTTTTCTTATATTTTTTAAGGTTTTCTCGGGGACGTACTGTTATATAACATGAAACTTTGTAAAATGATATACAATTACATAACGGAAGGCAACTAACTCTAATCTAAATTAGATGTTTTTTCTTCTGCTATTTTCTGGCGCGAAATTTGAATTTTTAATTGAGTATGACACCCCCTGAAAGATGTTTGTTTTAAAAAAAAATTTGTATTTGGTGACAATATATGTTAATGTGTTTGTAAGTAATAAATACATAAATATCTATTATTTTTCCCTAATTAAAAAGACATACTTTGCAAAAAAGGATTTTAATATGTTGCAGGGCTGCCACTGCAAAATTAAAAAATGCATTTGGAATGGAACCTTCTTCAACCAAGCTTTGAGATAGAACCTTCTTTAGCCAAGCTGCAAGATATGAAACTTCCTTCAACCAGGCTGAAAGATATATGGAACACCTTTTTCGTCTTAACCGTCAACATAATATTCATAAAAGGAGAGTATTTTGATATATAATGTAATTTCAGTATCTTCAAAAAGCTATTATTTTTTCTAGTGTGTACGTCATTACAGATACTTATTAAAATATATATCATAAACAAAAATATAATTAATTTATACCACATTATATTTTTTAAGATAATTAGGTATATAGTAAATTATTTAATTATTAAATACTTTAGAAAGACTAATAAAAAAGAGAAATCTTAAAAGTGTTAGTTATATATTCTCATAACTCCAGTAACCTCTAGTCAGACAACAATTATCTTTATAATTTGTAATTTAATTATGAGAGATAGATTAGAGAAAATTTCACCTATATTATTTATGATATAAAGATTTATTTTAATATTTTTTAATAGTGATGAGGAAAATTGAATATAGTCTCAGGTAACACTGTCCATCTCGGAGACGTTTTTAAAACGTTATTAAGCGTTTTAAAAACGTCTAGAAACGTCTTCAAAATGTTTTGTGCTGACTGGGATGAATATAGCCATCTTTTCTTTTCTACACATAATCGAATTTGCTTTATGAATTCACTTTGAATTTTCCAATAATAATGTCTAAAACCATTTTTAGTAGTTTATAAATTTATAATAAATATGTGAAAAATTAAAAAAAAAATTTTTGTAGGTGTTGTTAGTATGCATTTATCAAAATTATAACAGAACAGAAATAGAGATTGAAATAGATAATATAGTTTGCTTGTGCATAGAAAACAATAGCTTGCTTTAATTAACAAATCATTTATTCAAAATGTGCACTTTTATCATATTAATACAACTATTTCAAGTAATGTGATCATAATAAATTAATTTAGTTTACCTCAAAATCCTCTGTATATTCATTCAATGATTTTTTTTGCTCCATTATGAAAACTTAATTTGCTCTAGACTACTTATTCTAAAATTTCAATTTTTGTAGTATTCATGGTATTAACTAATTGCAAATACTTGATACATTAGTACAATTTTTTTAAATTTTAAACTTATTTTAGTAAAAGTTCCATTTTGATATATTGATTATTACTACTTTTAACTTGCTCCTTTGAAAACTATAGAAGTCCTTTATTTTATAATGGATGTTTTAGATTAACTTTAGGTTTATGAAGATATTTTTCAATTTTATTTTAATTTTTTCTGCATTATTGAAGACATATTTGTAAATCAACAGTTTATACTGATAATTTTAATGTTGCCAAGTTTTAAACTACATTGGTGCTATTCTTAACAGATCTATCAAGTAATTGAAAAACTAAGAAAAATTAGAAATGTTTATAATAATTGTATAGTTAATATTTGATACATATAATTTATTATCGAATATTAAATATGGAACATAGCAACTAATAATATGTAGGTGTAATTAACAATCAAGTTGATAGTTGTAAAATTTTTTTAATTTATTCTCTTTTATTTAACATTTTGTGTAAAAATGAGGGTATAAAATTTATTTGTATGATTGATAATATTTTCTTCATTTCTAAACTAGAGTTAATATTTATAAAATCTAAGTCAACTTTGTATGATTTAATATATGTATAAGATAATTTAAATATCAAAATATAATTATTTTTCTTTATTTTAAAATAAATTATTACCAAAAAGCTTAAAAATTACATGATTTAAGTTAGAAAAATGCAGATTTTTGTTATATTTATCATAAGTCTTATTTTCAAAAATATCAATCGTAAACAAGGTTTGCAATTATTACTTGAAAGAAAATTTAATACTTTTGTAATATAATTTAATGAATATAAATACAGTATTATGTGAGCTGAGTAGTGTTAAAAATAATCTTTAACAGATTAACCAAATTCAGGATATTTTATTCAGTATATATTATCAACTTACAAATATATTTTCTTCAAATATTTGACTTAATTAGCTGTGTTAGAAAATAATATCTCTTAAAGAAGTAATAATTATTTTATAACCTTACAGTCAAATATATACAAATATATGTATATATGCAAAACCTATAAGTTATTTTAAGCAAATATAAGCATACTTAAAAAGATGTTCTTAAAACAAATTATTAAAACAATCTAATCATAAGAATTAATCAGAAAGTTAAGTATATCATTAACTAATTCGAAAAAGAAGATATATGTAGATAAATTTCTCTACGTCTGTTCCTTCAGATCTGTTGATTGTTTTTTCACCGGCCTTACCCCAGCCCGCCGACCTACGGAATTTTATAAAAAAAAAATGCTATCCGATGTATTTTTAATTGTACTTTCTAAAAAAACAAGAAATTTTAATTGTACCCCCACCGTTTTTGAGAAAAAAAATGACAAAGTATTGCAATATTAAAACACCGATACCTCACCTTACAATCGTTCCTTCGTCCTAATTAGGGTGTAAAAAAATTGTACCTTTTTCGTACTTAATTGTACCACCCTCACTTTTCCGAAAAAATAACGGTATAACGCAAAAATATTAAAAAAGCAATATCGTCTGATTGACAGTCCGTTTTCAGCTACTGCGCATGCGCGGCCAACGGAAGTGCGAGATTCGCATGCACACGAGATTTTCAACCGCGCGAGATTTTAAAATCGTAAAAAAGGGAAAAAATGCATGGCAGGCATTGATAAAATATCCATCGTCGCATTATTATTATTAATTACCAGAATTTGTGGAAAAAGTAATTGTACCCTCCAAATCATTGATATTTAACTCTACTACTATGAGTAAATAAAAAAATGTACATTATCTGTACGTAATAGTACAATCGTCAAACTTTGTATTTATTAATGGGAATCAATTAGAAACAATAGTAAATAATTAGCTGAACGAACGGGCGCACTATGCGCATGTGCGGTTGTGACGCCTATTTTAAAAACGCGAAAAAAGCAAGTAACGCTCGGTTATTTGACCTTGTAACCCCGTTTTTTGGTTATAATCCTAAAGAAGATGCATTATTATAAGGCTTTTATAGTTTTTTCATAAAAAAAGTCAAAAGTGTTTATTAGTTATGAGGGTTATGTGGGTATTTGAGACTTATATATAGACAGTCGTCTATAACTCTTTCGGGTTGAAAAATTGAGAAGTAAGTACGGCCCCGTCTTAGTCAATAACCTGAGGGATAGTTTATTTTTAAAAACATAAAGCAAATCAATAATAAAGAGTTCAGATAAATACCTTTCCATATAATTATATATATATATATATATAAATAATATTATATACGTAATTTAATATATATATATATATATACATTTGGATATAGGGGGTTATGGAGCCTCGTATGTTAAATTCCAATAACCCTATCTCTTTCCCACTCATTGTTAATATGGCAGGTTTATGGAGCCGGGGCTCCATAATCTTTTCTGTCTCTTTTTATCGTACTAAAGTACGTATCTTCCTTCTCTGTCATGGGCGTCATAAACCCCGAAATTTAAAATTATATGTATGTATGCATAGATAGGGTGGACCATATTTTTATTGTTGATTTGCTTTATGTTTTTAAAAATAAACTATCCCTCAGGTTATTGACTAAGACGGGGCCGTACTTACTTCTCAATTTTTCAACCCAAAACGAGTTATAGACGACTGTCTAGTGTCTACATAACTGTCAAATACCCACATAAGCCTCATAAATAATAAACACTTTTGTTGTTACTTGCATTTTTCGCGATTTTAAGACGCCTGCCTTCATAGGCCCGCTGGTAATTATTTAATTATTTTTGCTCAAATTTAATGTGTAAACCAACAAACTAATGATGGTACAATTAAGAACAAATGAAAAAGAATATTTAATATGTCTGTTAATTGTTAAACAGCTGTTGTACACGCTGCTTTCAACGTTTCCACCTGTAACCTGACAATAACTTTTTTTTTCTCAAAACCTCAGGTGGTACAATTGAATTTTCTGTAAAGTTTATGAAAGATAAATGAATATACATCGTTGACTATTTTTTATAACATCTTTCGAGCATTTTTTGATCTATTCATGACTTTTAAATAACGCGCCATAAGCATGCGTTTCTCGTATTTCCGGTGACCGCGCATGCGCGGTGACTGGAAATATATTTGCATTATGTCAGTACAATTTTTTTGATTTTTTATTTATTGTATTATATTATTTCGCAAAAGTAACGGTGGTACAATTAAGTATAAAAAAGGTACAATTTTTCTGCACCTTTCCTTTAACGTTAAAACCACTTTAAAAGGAGCTATTGGCGGATTAATATTCTAGTACTTTAGGATTTTTTTTCTAAAAAACTACGGGGGTACAATTGAAAATTTTTTTTTTGTTGAAAAGTACAATTAAAAATACGTCGATTAGCATTTTTTTTTTATTATATTTCGAAGGGTCGTCGGGCTGGGGTAGGGTCGGTTGTTTTTTCTCTATAGTAACTATCCCCCCTTACCGCTCGACAGCACTCAGCCCACAATATTATTTAAGCTCAACGAAGTCAGCGATAAACTTATAAATTTCGCTAAAAAAAAATACAGTTAATTGTGGAATCGTTTGCAGGATTTGTAAATGGAAAGTAAAAAATTGCGGGTGTCTTAGTTTTTTTGCAAAAAATTAAAAACTATTGAAGCAGCGGAAAAGTGGGGGTAGGGTATTTTTGCCGTTAAAAAAGCTTCATATTAATATGAAACTAATACCATTCGTTTGCAAATTAATTGCGGATTACGAATTCAATGTCAATTGTACCTAATTTGAAATAATTATGTAAATAATAATTACTTTTATACATGAGTCAATCGCGCCTTATAAGAGTCGGTCTGCGCATGACAGTTCGTTTCGCGTTCCGATTTTCCGACATATGGTCTAGAGAGTTTGATACTATGATTATGCTTATCTCTCTATAATCTATCTTTCATTGTACTTCCAAATGTTAAATAAAAAAATAAATACTTCATTAACTGCACCATTTTTTGTACTTAATAAAAAATAGATCATTCACTCTTATCTTGTTAAATATATATTAGATTAATCTATTTAACAAGAGTATCGATACAATGACCAATATTTATAAAATTAGTAGCTGCAAGAGTAAGATTTTAAAATGTCAAAAGTGCAATAATTTATTATTTCTGTTTGCAAAAGCAGGCTTAAGTAAATTCAATATTTTAACATAATATAACTAATTTTTATTACTTTTGAGAACTAATAACATAAATTAATAAGATTTTTATTCATGCTATTCTGTTTTTTTTCAATAGTGTAACTAAACTTTGTATTATGCACTTAAAATAAAATTAAAACATTAACACACAGCTTTTTTTAATCTCTGACTCAAGAATGTGAGCGGATACTTCTGCAACTCTGTTCGAATGATAGTATTAAGTACTCACAATTTTAATTTCTTGTTTAATTTCAGTATAATCACATTAACAACACTAAATAAATTATCTAAATCAATATATATTATTCCTTAACATTCAGTTACAGTGATCAATTTGCAACTGCAGTTACTGAACTTTAATTTTTAGGATATTAGATCAAGTCAAACAGGATATCATATGTCAAACGAATTATTAAATGTACATATATTAAACTATATTTTATGATTTTACCGTACTAACAATTTTTCTTAATGATTAAACAAATATTCACTTTAATCAAATTTTTTGATCATTATAAGTAGTGAATTCTTTACAAGGAAATAAATGAAATGTAAATTGTATTTGAGTATATCTAATGAATGTACAAAAAATTTTAAAATATATTTGTAAAATATTAATATAAGAAATATGCATAATAAAACTGTAAAAATGGTAAATGTTGACTGTTAAAATTTATAAATTTTTGTAAAATGAGTACATAATTTTACTAATTTCAGACCAATTTTTACTTTAAATTTAAATGAAATGGTAAATAATTAGATAATTTATTGGTATAAAAAAAAGTCATTATATAATATATCTTTATTATAATATAGCTGAGTATATCTTACTATTTCATTATTAAATAAAATTTAAAAAGAAAGAAAGTTGATAAGAAAATTAGTTTCACATGTCGATATGTACCATGTATGATTTTGAAATGTACACTTTCATTTCATATTATAAAAAAAGTAACACGAAAAAAGTAAAAAAAATATATTTTAAAAAATTTCTTTATTCAGAACAAAATATAAGCTTTTTTTAATGGTATGCACAGAGAACAGATTCCAGTCTTCTTTATCAAAATTTTACCATACTTATGACTAAATCAATTTGCGTAATTGCTGCTGAGTTCAAATACATTTTTGTAACTGAATATACTAGTTTTTAACATCATATTATTATTAGATTGTAACCTACATTTAAGCCTAATTTCTTAAAATTTAAAGATTTTAAGCATAAAACAACTATTTTTAATATGAAAAACTTTTCCTATGAAGCTCCTCTTTTGCCTGCAAACTTAGATTGGCTTTATTTGGAGGAGTTGATAAAAACTTCAGTATAAATTTTTTATATAATGTTTTAATAATTAACTGCATTATAATGATTTACTTAGTTATACAAACAAATATGTATTTTAATTACCAATCTTTATTAATAAAAGAAAATCTGCAAAGAAAAATAAGGCAAAACATTACAAAAACAGTATCCGAGGTCTTTTAAATTGCCCAGGGACCGACGATTCATGTCAAATAATTTGTGAATTGTGATAGAATATATTATTTGTAATTACAAAAAAAACTAAGTTATTCAATATTTTGATTAAACCAATAAAAGTTTATGGTGTACTCTTATATTCTTCTTTATTATAAACTTAAAAACATTTAATTGCAAAACGACAATATCTTCCAGATGTTTAATAATAAAAGTTAGGTTATGCCAGAAAATCGGAACGCGAAACGAACTGTCATGCGCAGACCGACTCCTATAAGGCGCGATTGACTCATATATATCAGTATTTATTATTTGCATAATTATTGCAAATTAGGTACAATTGACATTGAATTCGTAATCCACAATTAATTTGCAAACGAATGGTATTGGTCGCATATTAATATGAAGCTTTTTTAACGGCAAAAATACCCTACCCCCACTTTTCCGCTGCTTCAATAGTTTTTAATTTTTTGCAAAAAAACTAAGGCACCCGCAATTTTTTACTTTCCATTTGCAAATCCTGCAAACGATTCCACAATTAAGTGTATTTTTTTTTAGCGAAATTCATAAGTTTATCGCTGACTTCGTTGAGCTTATTATTTATCCATTTAACCATTATCACGGTCGTATACACAGGTCTGGAAACTCAGGTGGTGGGGGTAGTCCTCTTATTTGCCACAGTTGTACTTCCAACAATCACCACGGACCTCGCGCTGCAATCGAATAAAGTAGATTGTGCGTTTACACACGGCATCGCCATAACATTTAAATTATTCATTTCATAAATTGTTTAACTATAAATCATAAAACTTAAGTCAATAATTTGAAGTAGCGTTAAAAGAATAATGAATAACTAATTTACTAATAAGTCGATACTTAAGAAAGAAAAATATTATAAATTGTTAATAAACATTGAATGTTTTAGAATATATATTTTTTATATATATTTTATATTATATATGTTTATATTATATATGTTTTATAATATATATTTTTTAATATATATATATGTTTTATAATATATATTTTAATATATATTTTATATATATATTTTACTTTTTTATTTCAGTTTGAATTGTAATTAACTATGATAGCAGAAATACAATGCAATATGAAGTTAATATTCTATTTCTTTTAATTTGTGTGTGATATATATATATATGCTCTTCTGCTTAGAAAATCGGATGATTTTCGGTTTATTATGCAATGTTATGGGGTGAACCGATCTGTTTACCCAAGGCTGCAATAAAAAATTCGTACAGAATTTTATTAAAAAAAATAATAATTTATTTTAACAGATATCAAATAACATTTTCGTTAATGTTTCTCTAATTTAGCCATTTTTCTTTTAATTACAGCTTGCTTTTTGAGCTTTTGATTTTCTTGAAAACTAAACTGGCGCATTCTTAATCTGATGTAGTAAAAAATGGAAAAAGCTATAATATCAGCTCCATGCTCTCGACACGGAAAGGTGAAATTGTGATTTTCCAATACTTCGTCAATTGTTAAGTCGAAGGCGTTCTTACTGGTTGCATATTTTTTATAAATAGTTCCTTCCTTGCATAATTCGCATTCTCTATAAATCTCATTTTTCATTATTTGTTTACAAAGATAACCTATAATGAATATAAAATATTTTATTAAAAATGTAAAATTTATGATAAAACTGTAATACAAAAATAATTTACTCACAGTATAGCTGAAAAGTATAAATCTAAATTTCTGCGGCTACGTACATAAACTTCCCAATAATTGCGTGATTTTACGTTTACTTGTGATAAGAGACAATCAATTTCATGATCAGTATATTTTATAATATTTTCTAATTTATTTTTTAATTTTTCTACATTTTTAGCTGATTCAGTTTTGGTTTTTGTGCAAATTTCCTTTATATCAGCAACGCTAATAACCGTCTCAACTCCGTTCTCGGTTACAGTACAGTTACCGTACTTGGGAGGTCTGATCATGTTATACACTGTTAACATTCTATACAAAAATAAAAAAGTTGGGCAAGCAGGGTGTTCATTACTACCCGCTACTCCACGTATAGTACCAAAAAATTTCTGTAATATTAATTTCGATTAAAATTATACATTATGTTTTTATTAATACAAAGAAAGATTACCTCTAAGTTGTCCTGATTTACTTTTCCAGTTAAAATATATTTGAAATCATAATTTTCAATTAAATAATCACATAAATCTAAAGCTGAAGATAGTGTAATACGAAAGCCTTGCGCAGTTTCTGAAGTGAGAAATTCGTTTTCGGAAATTAAACCTTTCAACATATTCATTTCCCACTCATTAAGCCACTTAAGAGCATCTTTTAAGATCTGCGGTCAATCAAATAAATAAAAAATATATATAATCCTCCTTAAACCAATATATTAATAAAATTAATATAAAAAGTTTACCTTATAATCAAGTGAATTTGGTGTAAGACCTTCGTTTGGCTGCTTTCGATTCAAAGCATCAAAAATATCATTAAGTTTAAGGCAAAAATTTTCTGTTGCCTCACTGTCTTTAAATTGAATATAATTGCGCGATCGATATAAACTTAAACCAATAGCGACGGATTTACTGAATATCTGTATACATAAAGTATATATAAGTACAATAATAACAATTTGTAGCTGCACTTTTTATATAGTTTTTTAATACAATATATACACTCTCCTTGTAAAAAATAGATATATATGGGTGGTTCTCTGTGACATCGAAGATGAAAAAAATAAATATTGCTATAACTGTGGGAATATGTTTTAGAGGTATCCAGTAGTTCTCCTGAATTTTTTCAGATTTTTTCTGGGCCATTATTTTAAGTTACAGAGAGTCAAAGTTGACATTTTAGCACTTTTTTGCATTATATGCCCATTTTCATGATTTTTTGCTCCCAGGGGATGCATTTTTCACTAAAAACATAAGTATGACTTTTTTTATAAAATTTTCCGAACTTTTCATTAAAAATACTTTTAAAGACATAAATGTATGCTGTCACACTCTTGTAAGCCATTTAAACCTTAAATAGTGAAAATCAGCAATTCTGCTCCGGACTCTGGTAACCTAATACTGTCTAAAAGATGTCTTTTTATAGTCAGAAACTGCCTAAAAATTTCCAGAGTAGGTCTAAATCATTAAGATCACTTATGGTCAAAATATCCGGGAAAAGTGCCCGAAATATTAATAAAAATGTATATTTGTTGCCTTATAACGATGAATCTAGTAGCATGATCATTGCAAAAAAATTTATGCACTTACCTTGGAATGTTAGAAAAGTATCTCCACTTGTTTTAGTATCCATCTAATCCCATAATAAAATGTAAGCTGCTAAAAATACAAATATTATTATAAAATTATAAAAAATTATTTTTTAAACATTTATAATGCTAGATTTTTAGTTTTACATCCCTTACAAGAATTAGAATACTAATCTGAAGGATTACTATAAAAGTATCAACATTATTAATGATTTAGACCTACTCTGGAAATTTTTAGGCAGTTTCTGACTATAAAAAGACATCTTTTAGACAGTATTAGGTTACCAGAGTCCGGAGCAGAATTGCTGATTTTCACTATTTAAGGTTTAAATGGCTTACAAGAGTGTGACAGCATACATTTATGTCTTTAAAAGTATTTTTAATGAAAAGTTCGGTAAATTTTACAAAAAAAGTCATACTTATGTTTTTAGTGAAAAATGCATCCCCTGGGAGCTAAAAACTCATGAAAATGGGCATATAATGCAAAAAAGTGCTAAAATGTCAACTTTGACTCTCTGAAACTTAAAATAATGGCCCAGAAAAAATCTGAAAAAATTCAGGAGAACTACTGGATACCTCTAAAACATATTCCCACAGTTATAGCAATATTTATTTTTTTCATCTTCGATGTCACAGAGAACCACCCATATACTTACTTGTGTTGCATATTTTACACGCATTTTAGCCATATTATCTAATTCAATGTGCCGCTTTGTTATTTTTGGACAAACTCTAGCATTTGCAGGTAGGGACATATCGGTATTAAGAAGATACTTGAAATAGTCCCATTTTATAAAGCTATCTTCTTGCCCAACCTTTGGGGGGAAAAATAGATAATTTTATTATGCTTTATTTACATACTATAGATAATAAACAAAAATAAAATATTTAAATAAAAATCATTGTTTGTAAAATATTACCTTGAGGCAGCTCTTATTATACAATCTGTTTCTGATACACTTAAATAAATGTGGTGTATCTGAAAATACAAATATTTTTCGGCTGCTTTCAAGTGGATGTGTAAAATAGCTTTTACTGCAATCAGCTTTAGAAACGATACCCAAGATTTTCCACATTTTTTTATTTGTAGAAGCTCCATCGCTAATAATACCATGTATCAATGCACCAGCCTTCTCAATTAAACAAATAGCTTTAATGATAATCTTGGCAAGTTCATCACCAGTAACTGGTTTGCTTGATGCAAAAACTGCAATTGGTTGAGTATACTTTTCTGTGAGTGATTGAAACATTACCACAAGGCCATGTGATGCTAAATCTTGTAAGTCCGTACTTTGGGGACCGTCATCACCAAAATCGGTCAATCCACTGTAACATAACGTTTTCGACGAAACAGAAATGGATTTTCATAAATTGATCTCATCTACAGCTAAAACCCCATGGCGATGAAGTTTTTGCTTTTTATCAAAACACTTTTTTAAAAGTTTAAAGAACTCTTGATCGAAACCACATTTGTTACCAATTAACGACATGTAGTCACGTATGGTCTTTGTGCAAGGCAAAGGAATTATGTTGTTGTTTCTTAAAAATTCATAATACCCAGTTGATCTAATATTCATCAACATGCAAAGCATTATAAATTCGTCACTATAACGACGGCCTCTTGGGTCGTGTATTTTTGCAGCTTTTAGAATTTCTGTAATTACAATCCTTTCATTTTTTGAAACATTATTTAAGCAGTCATTGGGCAGACCTGCAATTTTCTGTTGTTGATTGCTTATTGTGCTCCTTAAAAGAGAAAGATTGTACTTTAAACGTAAAGATTGCCTCTTTTGCATCCTTAATTTGTTTTTTAGTACCTTTAATTTTTGTTGTTCATTACGGTTTTTCGATGAAGCCACTCGACAAATTTGTTTGCGTTTTTCAAATTTTTTTTTACTTTTATTTATGGACGTTTCATAAATTTTACACGATCGACATTTTTGGCCTTATAGGATAAAATAGTACAATCTTTGTGACGAACATCCATACCAGTTAATGTTTTTGACGCTGTTGTTTGAAACAAATGTGAGATACTTGAAACACCTTTACAAACTTTAAAGTCTTTAAATTTTTTTAAAATCTCTGGTAAAGCTGCAGTATCTGTTAATATTTTAGGAAGTTTCTCTTGCGGTAGATCGATTTTCCTTGAAAATACTTCATAGGTGATTTCTTTTGAAGAATTGATAATTACAGATTTTTCAAAAATATGATTATTTTTGCCATCATCAACACATTCAACGACATATGTAAAAATAATGACATCTTTTTTCCCAATGATCGTCTTTAGAACACCCCATGGTTTGGGTATTTTGATTTCGATATCTCTATCTACAGTATTAATACCTGTTGTGCATAAAAATAAGTTCTTGAATCATTGATAGGGTAAGTGAAACATATTTTCGGCGTAAGATACTAAATCAATAAAATTTTAGTTAATTGTACTTTACGTAACTATCAAAACATGTTGTAAATTATGTGTAACATTTTTCAATTTGTTTTATAAGATATAATATACAGAAAAATAAATTTTAAATAAAAACCGTGTGTAACTGTCTTAATTTACTTCATTATTAATGAGTTTGTTACAAATTAACATTTATTATTAAGGGTATATCCCACCTTTAAAGAAACTTGAGACAAGTTATTTCCACAAATTTATATATTCTGTACAATATTTTCAAATTTTTTTATTGTGACAATAAATAAATTAAACTTTATCTATATCTACAATTAAAGAATTTCAATTTTGTTTTTCAATATAGATTTATAAACATTTAGGGGTCCGAAATCCGCTTAACGATTCATAGATTATTACGTAACAGTTTATTATCAAATAAAATAAAAATCAAAAACATGCATTGACGCATTGTGATTAATACTTACTTGGAGTTTCAAAATTAAATGTTATATTAGTAGAAAACTGACATGAAGTTATCTTAATACTATTTACTACAGGAACACTTAATTGCAAAGCATCTTCTGACTTATGATCAATTTTCGTTTTACTATCTACATCTGGAAATTAAAAAACCGAGTGACTAATTATTACAAAACATATAATTTTCTTTTAAACATTTCAATAACTAAAATACAATTTATATTACCATCATGCCTAATGCTTGGATTTAGTATACTTTTTAATTTTGACTGAACAATAAAAGTGCTACTCGTATCCCGGTGTACTATTAAAAATAAAAAGTAAAATTATTATTCATATAAGTACAAAAATTCAAATCTAACTAATTTTTCGAATAAAAGATTTATATATGTACAATTAGAATAAAAAAATCGGATTGTTGCAACTTGCTGTGTCTTCGCATTGATCGGTTTCTTGAAAATTTTGTATCAAGTTAGTAACAATTAACTGCTTGTCTTCTACAAAATTAAATAAGTTGAAATAATCTGCATTAAAATATTTATTATTCAATATCTGCAAGTAAAAATAAATAATTTGCTTAAACTTACGAATATCGGTTTTACTATTATTTGCTTCGGTTTTTGATCCAGAAGATGAAAATGTTTGCAAACTATTTGCTACAATGGAATCACAATAAATGTATATAATATTTCGATTTAATAAAATTATTATAATTTTTAATAATTTTATATACTATAATTTAAGTTATTTATAACTTACTTCCTACAGTAGGACTTTGCAAACATGTTGTTTCAAACATTCTAGTGGCATAACAGTGTTCCAAATTTATCCTATTTTCAGAATTTTGGATATTGCAGGGACTTCTTTCTCTAATTAAATTTGATTTTACATCTATTGGTAAAGTCCCAGGTTTTAGCCGGTGATGTTTCAGCGGGACCTAATCGTTTATAAAGATTTTATATTATATACCTATATACATGCATATAAATAAATAAAGTAAACTTTAATGAAGAAATAAATAGATGACTTGTGCTATGATGTCTCCATCCTTTGTTTTGTGAATAAAATATTTCACAATACAATCATCATCGAAATGTTTTTCGCAGACTCTATGTGATGATTGCAAAACAGTTGCTCCAGTTGCCAATCTCCACTTTTCTCTTGTCTTTTCATCGCCAGGTACCTTAAAAGTTGAAATTTTCTTCTGCTGTTTTTCCCGATTTGTAATACAATTTGGAACGGCACACCAAGGCATTTTAGTTTTTTAATAATTTCAAATATAAACCAAAAGAAAAAGGTTATATGAACCCAGTGCCCTTTGAGACACGCAACGCGTAATACACTCGACAACAGCGCACCACGATGTGGTAAAAGTTGGAAGCTTAACTCGCAGGTTACACGCGGCCTACCCCCACCACCTGAGTTTCCAGACCTGTATATACGACCGTGACCATTATCCATCCCTCCAACCATAATATAAAAATAACGTTCGAGAATCTCGAAAATTGAAACTCGATCACGAAATTACGTAAATATCTCGATCTCGTTATAGTCCAGTAAAAATAGGTCTGAAATCGACTTTTGTCACAAAAATGGCAGCATTTTTGATATTTGGTAAATCGAGGTTGGAGAAAACGATTCTGAAATTTGCAGCTTCCTAGGTCCAGGGGTTCTACGCGAAATAAGCGTTTAAAAGTTATTTTAAATTATATCTCAATAACCGTTGGGTCTACAGCAAAACGACTAGTGCCAAATGAAAGAACGTAAAATTTAGCATCGGAAACGATTTTTTATTCGATTTTTGTAAGTGTAAAATTTTCAGATAATAAAAGAAAAAGGCATAAAATTCATCCGAATAAGGAGTAGAGGGGAAGCGCAGACGACATGGCCGCTGCTCCCCGCCCCCATAGACTTAAGGTAAAAGTACCTATTGCGGAACGTGCCGTATTATCACTGAAATACTTTCGGTGTAGCTCCTACTCTGCAAGTGCAAGCCTATGCACTACTCTGAACCGTGGTAGCCGACACTATACAAACCATCGGAGTAGCAGCTACTCCGATCAGCGTAACTCATGTATCGTATTAGTATCCTAGCTACGCCATCTAGAATGTATATCTGCTTTCTTTAAATCGGATTAACTGTTATTCCGTATAATGTGTGCGCGATAATCATACTTTTATGCATTTAAAGTTTTACATTATACGGAGTTTAGACTAATGAAAGTTCTCCAAAAAAATGGAAGATTTATTTGAAAAAGCGACAACATTAATTAGATTTAAGAATTTATTTGTTGAAGTTAAGTTTGTATGCATAACCTATACCTAGACTCAAATTTATATACTTTTCTACAATTTAAATATTGTTTAAATGACTCGTTGAATACGTTATTGCATTATAGCATGTTCGGGATCCGTAGACATACTGCTACGAGTTTGTTCCGACAATCGTACGGCGCGTTCGCCACTACTCTTACAGTAAATCAGCTACGCCGAAAGTATTTCAGTGATGGAACATAGAGTTAAATTATTATATTTTAACAAAACTTTCAGTCTTTTATAAGTGAAAAAAATAAATCAAATTTCAAATAAGTTAAGAAATGTAGATTTATAAATATAAGCACGTAAAAAATATGTAATCAAGTAAAAGAATTATAAAAGGGTCAAAAGTTAACTAATTTGAAAGGTTATGGTGACAAGTAGTGCTGATTTCCGAAGCCTTGTTTTAAGCTATTTAAACATATTTCATTCTACTTTATAAGCATATATTACGTATATATATGTAGTACAATCAAATCTATAAAATACCTATTTAAATTGTCACGCTGCACTGGAGATTAGGGTGCAGGTGATGTTGATAATAAAGATAAGAGATATGAAAAATAGTTAAATATATTATCCGATCAATTTTATACACTCGCGGGTGCCAGTCGCGTCCTTTACGCGGGCTCAAACTCGGCTGCAATCGGGGAGGGGGCGAAATTAGGGAGGCGCAAAGTGGGCTCACTGCCGATTGCACGGGTGCAATCTGTAATCTAAACGTCGAAAATTGCTGGCTAGAAGGGGTAATACTCGTCCGCGACGAGTTTAACGTTGACTGAAATAATTTGGACGACGGCTTGCTGTTTATTATTAATATTGTGTGTGTGAGTACTAATAATGCTCACTTAACCTCTTACAAAGCCCTCTCCTATACACACTTGTTTAAGTAGGTTTCTCCTGTCTGCTTCCTTAGAATAAACATTGCTACATTAGCTGGTGCTTACAGGTTTCTTAGATTGTTGCTGGGCTGACTGACTTCCTGGCTACATTGGCTCCTTCTTCTGGCTCGGTCTTCCTTGGCTTTGCTGGGTACGCTGCTACCAAACTGAGGATTTGGCAGCTCGCTGCCATCCAACACCTCAGCATGCTGCTTCATTGGCTCTTCGTCAGGCTCATATTTAGATTACTTCAAGAGTAATCTGCACTTTATTGAACTCCTGATGTGTCCTGCTCGGCTGCTCCCCTGTGCACCTTTGTTTGAGGGCTCGGTGGTCTTTTATTATGTGTTAAGGAGCTTGGTTACTGGGAGGGTGTTATTGTTTATTTATTATCGGTTCTTAGGGTAATTGGATAAGGGTAGGTTTGGTTAGGCTTGTATGTGTGTGTGTGTGTGCGTGTACCCTGTTGAAAAAACCTTATAAAATCCGATAAAATAATGGCTCATTGTATCGGGGTGTCGATAAAAATTTTATAGTAATATATAGGTCGATTTCTTTTTTATCGGTACCTATAATGAATTCCCCACAGCTACGAATCACAAGTTCTGAAATTTAGTTTTTATAAGTTTTACCTGGTAAAAGATATATCGGTTTCCATGAGACTAATAAACTTATAGGCTTTTATAGAGATATGCTCATATAATTATTTATAGAAATCTATTCACTTTACCAATATGAATTCAGAATCGGCACATATCGTAATAAATTGATTGAAAAATTATAAGCCTGTATAGATGTTTTACTACATGAATTACACAAGTACATCCAAGAAAATATTAATCGGGTTCTATAATAAAACAAATGACTTTGAAAAGGTTATAATTCATACAAATTTCCCGATAAAAAATTTAATAATTATCATGGAATTACTGTATATGTTTATGTCTTTTTTTGCTTTCTAATGGTAGGTTTATAATTCGAGTCTATAATGTATCCCGGGTGCAAAAACCTCATACCATACTATACAATAAATGCCTATAGTATTTTATAAGATAAACCTCACAAAAGAAAAAAACATTTTATAGTACAATATGATGATCAACAAAATAAATAGGCGGTTCGTTTACCGGATCGTATGAGCTGAGACATCCATAAAAACAATCTCAATCAAATTGTTAATCGCATTCTACCAGGCAATTCCGTATTTATTATTTATAACAAATAGTCATGTATCCGGTTTTCGAATATTTGACGTCTTAGTGTGCATTGAATGAATAAGGTTCTATAGGGCTTTTCACTATATTGTCCACTAACAGCTATCGGTGTCTACCGTTAAAGTTCATAATTTTAAAGCAACCATTACAGATCTTTTATAAGGTTTTACGAGGATCGACGCATGTATTGGGCATACGACCTATCCGTTACTACCGGCTGCGCCAGTAATAACAAATCTTAATCAAAATGCTAATCCCATTCTACCAGGTAATTCCGTATTTATTATTTACAACAAATAGGCATGTATCCGGTTTTCGAATATCTGACGTCTTCGTGTGCATTGAATTAATCAGGTTCTACAAGGCTTTTCAGTATATTGTCCACTAACAGCTATCGGTGTCTACCGTTAAAGTTCATAATTCTAAAGCAACCATTACAGATCTTTTATAAGGTTTTACGAGGATCGACGCATGTATTGGGCATACGACCTATCCGTTACTACCGGCTGCGCCAGTAATAACAAATCTTAATCAAAATGCTAATCCCATTCTACCAGGTAATTCCGTATTTATTATTTACAACAAATAGGCATGTATCCGGTTTTCGAATGTTTGACTTCTTTATAAGGTTTTACGAGGTTCGACGCATGTAAGGGACAGACGGCCTATCGGGTTGTATCGGCTGCGCCAACAATAATACGAATTGATTAATTTGAGACTCTGGTGGTTGAACTATCAATTTTTGTTTATTCGTCAAATTTTTTTTTTTTTTTACAAAAACGACGTTTCGGTCATCTCGGCAATTATACACCATGACCCTCTTCAGGTTCACTGTTATTCGAAATATATGAATAGTTATAAAATAAAATCAATGTAACAATAATTGTAGAGAAAACCAACTTTTTCAGGCAGATATCTTAATTTCAATTCCCACCATCCAAAGTTGCAGAAGGCGGTTATTGTTAACACTTTGGTTGATTGTAGTATTAAACTTTCAGATCCGGTTTTTCACCAAAACAATTTAAATCTTATTAGGAATTTTTTAATCAATAATAACTATCCACTTACATTTATTAATAGACATACGATGAAAAGAATTAATAAAATAAATAAAAATTGTAATAATGCTTCAGCTCAATCCAATATCATAATCAATGAAAAGAAAACTTTATTAATTATACCCTTCACAAAACATTTTTCAGATAAATTAAAATACACATTAAATAATTATAATATTAAAATTGTTCATAAAACATGCAATAAATTCAATACTATTATTAGACTTGGTAAAGATAAAATTAACATGACTGAAAAAAGCAATATTTTTTGTAAAATTAATTGTTTGGATTGTGAAATATCATATGTTGGACATTCATCTAGACCTCTAAAGATTAGAATTAATGAACATAAGAGAGATTGCAAAAATAAAAATGATAAATCCGCCTTAGTGTCACACATTAATGATTCGAATAATTCTTTCGATTTTAACAATGTAAAAATTTTAGACGTAGAATGTACACGGAAAGAAATTTTTGCATGACACAAGCCCAAAAATTTGACATATTACATCGTAGCATACAATTAAAATCATATAATACCAAAAAATAAATTTGTATTGACCAAGATAGTTATCCCTTAATTCCAATATAATGTTGCTTCCGGTGTTCCAGAACTTTGGAATAATTTATGCAAAAATAGTAATTACTTCTATTCCACAGTATCAGGAAATCCTCTAATACAACGGTTGTAAACGCTGCTTTCCACTAATGGTCGTGATAAATGCCAACTAGAGACATTACACATATTAGAAAACGTGTGACAAATGCGATTTCACTGTTGGGCATGTGAAGCGCCCAAACTTGGATTGCCACATGTAAAAGAAACTGTATAAACTCTTGACTTGATCATTGGCATGTATGATTTCAGTTTTGGGTGCGTGAGACGCCCAAAGTTGGAATAGGTACAACTGAGGAGTATGAACTTGACTAGCGAAGGAGGGGTATCGAGAACTCGAACAAAGAGGGTTCAAATCACCTCACTCCCATAATTCTTTTTTTTGTATAATAAAATTATTAATTTATTTTAATTGTAAATAATAATTTAATTAAATAATGATTAATTACCCTATAATTCGAACTCGCCTTCACGGACCGAAACTTATATATAAGTTCCGATATAAATATGAGTACATGTCACGGTAGACGTGAGCGCTAAGGCATATATGCATTATGCAGTAACCATGGGGTCTCGTGTTCAAATCCTGAGACTCAAATTCTTATTTTTTATGTATATAACACTTTTATCACATAAAATCCATAAATAATAACTATTTTAATAATTAATTATGTAAAATATTTTACACTATTGATTATTAAAATAATTATTATTTATTGAATCTATGTAATAGAAGTGTTAGATATTTTTGTGTTAAACATTAGAGTTATTTTTAATTTTTATTTTTATATATTTTGAATATGAAAATTTTAATTATTTTTATATATTTTTTTTATTATAAATTACACAAAAATAATACTCATATTTATATCGGAACTTATATTTAAGTTGTGCCGCCTGGAGATAGCGTAGAATTATAGGGTAATTAATCATTATTGAATTAAATTATTATTTACAATTAAAATAAATTAATAATTTTATTATACAAAAAAAAAAGAATTTTGGGAGGGAGGTGATTTGAACCCTCATTGTTAGGTTCTCGTTACTCCTCCTTCGCTAGTCAAGTTCATACTCCCCGCCGGAGTAGTAACCAAACCTCTTGACTCGTATGATTTCAATCTAGGGCGTGTGAGGCGCCCAGAATTGGAATAAGCACAAGTCGAGCAAGTTACCTCACGTGCAAAATATGGGAAATCTCGATTACTCTCTTAATATTGCATTCGGGGATATCAAAATTCTTATGTTACATATACAACTTTTAAATCTACTATTAAGTATGGGTGGAAAGTGACATTTACATTTAAATTGGTATTATGCGATTTCCAATTTTTTCTCGTGCGGGTCGAAGGTTTTCGAATGTATTGCATAGAACAAACAAAATGTAGTTGGAAACACCACATTTCGCTGCTTGGGCGCTTCACGTGCAAACTTTGGAACTCTCGAATACTATATTAATATTGCTCGTAAGAATACCAAAATTCGTTCGATGTATGCCCATCATTGACACGTACTATTAAGTACGGTTTGGCATGTGACTTTTACATTTAACTTGGTATTATACCATTAGTTCTTTCCGTGTAATAGGAAAAAAAGACTTTTCAGAAATGTTACTGTTGAGGTGTGGATATAAAATGGAGAGAATTTTATTCTATAATAATGTGGATTTATTTAACTATTACTTCTTGTATACAACGACATGTTTATTCGACGAAGGCTCAAGCCAGAGAGATCGAGTAGCAGAGAGAGCGTCGTCTTGTCCGGCGTCTCTCGCACTACATTCATACTCACATACATACTGGAGAGGGGAGACTTACAAGTGTGTCTCCACTCACACTCATTATTAGCACGCTCACTTATTTCGGCGTGCTTCACATTATACACGATTTACGTACAATATTGAACTTGTCTTGATCTTGGGTATATAACATGAACTTGGTTTGAACTTGGGTATATATAACAATATAAATGTACATATTATATTTCAACTCGCCTTCTTACATTTATATTGTATTATTTATTTAAACTTATTTGCTCTATATTATATTCAATTTCATTCTGAATTTTTCAAACTTTTCTTTGCATAATGCTTTAGTAAAAATATCCGCAACATTTTCATTTGAATCAATTTTACACACTTCAATTAATTTTTCACACTTTAATTAATTTTTCACTTACACTTTACACTCTCATGTACAAAATGATAATGTATTTCTACAGGGTGATCCAGAAACATAGGTAACATATATATATATTCCGATTCAGCAAATTAATTCGAGTATAACCCCGTCAAAGATTTTAAAAAATATTAATTAGGCGAGGCGTAATTAATTTTTGAAATGGGCCAATCAGAGGCCGGATTAGGGAAGAAAGGTGAGCGGCGTTGCCGCGCGAGACTAATGCGACAGGTCAACGAGCGAAGCGGCCGAGATGTCTGAACATAGCTAATGCGTATAGCAGAAGCGAAGATCGCGAAAGCGAATGAATCGCAAAATATATTTTACGAGATTGATTGTATGAATAAAATGTACAATCAAGGAAATGATTTTTATTTAAGTTTGAATTAGACCGCAGACTAATAAATTCATTACTACTATTATTAATTTACTTACTAAATCTATAATACGCGTGCGTTATAAATATGAGATTATTACAGTTTTTAATCTCATCATATTTACATTAATTTATTGAAACCTTTATGACGAATTTTAAGACAATAAAATTTTGAATTGAATTAAGTTTTGTGTACAATATAGCCAATAAATACGTTTACCATAAAGATATATCGCTACATATTGGAAATATATTAATTAATTTTGCAAATATATTGGCAATAATATTGCTAGGTAAATAATTCCTACTCCGTGTAAAATGAAATTTAGCTCAAGCCTCAATTCTCCGTTTAAAAAACATAATGCTACCGCGAGCGCTCTCCGATGTTCGCGCACATCAAATTTTGTGTTCGCGGAGTAAGCCCGTCGCGGACGCTCTCCCACGTTCGCACTGCAGGAGCAAACGTGCTCGAAAAAAGTTACTTCGTTAAAATTACAATTCATTGTGTTTTAGACTTAATAAATATTTTGGAAAACTCGTTCCAAATGATTAGGATAATAATTGCAATAGTCTGGCTGTTGAATTGAATTGAGTGTTCAATATACAAAATGCCAATGAATAACTACCATAAATTCGCAATATATTGGTAACATATTAGCAATAATATTGCTAGTAAGTTAATTCCGAGTCCGTGTAAAATAAAATCTAGCTGAACCCTCGATGAAGTTTTATAATAGTCTGGGAATCATCTAGCTATAGTATATCTATAATATGTTTACGTTTACCAAATATTTTTAAACTGATTTTTTATAATATATTAGTATATGCTGAACAAATCGATATCATCAAAATTAATTGGATCATATCTTTACTAAAAATCGGTATTATGAGAAATCGTGGATTTATGTCACGCATCTTAGTAATTATTCGGATGACCAAAGACAGACGTTCATTCACGTTTTCATCCACTTGAGGTAATAAAAGATCAGCGATTCGTCGGTAGTATTCATAATTTGGAAGACACGAAACATATTGGCGATATATTGATAATACTTTGGCAATATGTTGGCAACATATTGGCAACATATTGGCAATATATTGACAATACTTCGGCAACATATTGGCAATATATTGGCAACATATTGGCAATACTTTGGCAACATATTGGCAATATATTGATAATACAAATAATAAATACTTAACGAAATACACTTTTAACTGCAAGATTTAAGCCAGACTTTAAGCCATACTTGCGCAAACACTTTCAGAAACACATACAGTCATACAATTAGCCATACTAAAAGATCAACTTTTCATTCCCTGTAACTACCCTCTGTATTGGTTGGTAATAAAAACCGACATAAGAAAAATCAACGAGTTATTTTGTTATTCTAAAATATCTGTCTTTGTTGATTGCTTTAAATCGTCTTTTCGTTCTTGCATTAGTAGCACAAACTGTATGAGAAGCTTCATCAACCACCTAAATACAGGAGGGTAGTAATGAGGAATGAAATTTGCTTTTTTATCGAGAAATGGACATTTTCATGTTATTTTCTTATCTAAAATATCTGTCCTTTGTTGATTTTTCTTAAGTTGGCTTTTCGTACCAACCAATATAGAGGGTAGTTACAAGGAATGAAAAGTTGATCTTTTAGTATGGCTAATTGTATGGCTGTATGAAATGTTTGTGAAAGTATGGCTTTAAGTCTGGCTTAAATCTTGCAGTTAAAAGTGTATTTCGTTAAGTACCCACGTAAAAAAATTAAAGTTTATATGAACTTTATATAAACTTTGGTTTAGCTAAACTTGATATGGGGTTGGTCAACGAGACTGAGCCGAACTTGTGTAACTGACTGTTCAAGTTTGGCAAAAGTGTATCAAAAGTTCATCTGAAATTGATATAAAGTTTTTATAAGGTTTTGTTACAATTACTGATAAATAAAATATAGTTTATACTAAGTTTAGCTGTACTCAATATTAACGTGATAGCAAGTTCAGGTTTATAAAGTCATATAACGTTGATATCAACATACCCAAAGAAAAATTTAAAAAATCTTCTTTAACTGACATCAGTAAGAATACATCGGTTAGAAGACAATTTAAAGCAATCAACAAAGACATTTTAGAATAACAAAATAACTCGTTGATTTTTCTTATGTCGGTTTTTATTACCAACCAATACAGAGGGTAGTTACAAGGAATGAAAAGTTGATCTTTTAGTATGGCTAATTGTATGACTGTATGTGTTTCTGAAAGTGTTTGCGCAAGTATGGCTTAAAGTCTGGCTTAAATCTTGCAGTTAAAAGTGTATTTCGTTAAGTATTTATTATTTGTATTATCAATATATTGCCAATAGGTTGCCAAAGTATTGCCAATATGTTGCCAATATATTGCCAATATGTTGCCAATATATTGCCAATATGTTGCCAATATATTGCCAATATGTTGCCAATATGTTGCCGAAGTATTGTCAATATATTGCCAATACGTTGCCAATATGTTGCCAATATGTTGCCAACATATTGCCAAAGTATTATCAATATATCGCCAATATGTTTCGTGTCTTCCAAATTGTGAATACTACCGACGAATCGCTGATCTTTTATTACCTCAAGTGGATGAAAACGTGAATGAACGTCTGTCTTTGGTCATCCGAATAATTACTAAGATGCGTGACATAAATCCACGATTTCTCATAATACCGATTTTTAGTAAAGATATGATCCAATTAATTTTGATGATATCGATTTGTTCAGCATATACTAATATATTATAAAAAATCAGTTTAAAAATATTTGGTAAACGTAAACATATTATAGATATACTATAGCTAGATGATTCCCAGACTATTATAAAACTTCATCGAGGGTTCAGCTAGATTTTATTTTACACGGACTCGGAATTAACTTACTAGCAATCTTATTGCTAATATGTTACCAATATATTGCGAATTTATGGTAGTTATTCATTGGCATTTTGTATATTGAACACTCAATTCAATTCAACAGCCAGACTATTGCAATTATTATCCTAATCATTTGGAACGAGTTTTCCAAAATATTTATTAAGTCTAAAACACAATGAATTGTAATTTTAACGAAGTAACTTTTTTCGAGCACGTTTGCTCTTGCAGTGCGGACGTCGGAGAGCGTCCGCGACGGGCTTACTCCGCGAGTACCAAATTTGATGAGCGCGAACGTCGGAGAGCGCCCGCGGCGGGCTCTACTCCGCGAACACAAAATTTGATGTGCGCGAATATCGGAGAGTGCTCGCGGTAGCATTATGTTTTTAAACGGAGAATTGAGGCTTGAGCTAAATTTCATTTTACACGGAGTAGGAATTATTTACCTAGCAATATTATTGTCAATATACTTGCAAAATTAATTAATATATTTCCAATATGTAGCGATATATCTTTATGGTAAACGTATTTATTGGCTATATTGTACACAAAACTTAATTCAATTCAAAATTTTATTGTCTTAAAATTCGTCATAAAGTTTTCAATAAATTAATGTTAATACGACGAGATTAAAAACTGTAATAATCTCATATTTATAACGCACGCGTATTATAGATTTAGTAAGTAAATTAATAATAGTAGTATTGAATTTATTAGTCTGCGGTCTAATTCAAACTTAAATAAAAATCATTTCCTTGATTGTACATTTTATTCATACAATCAATCTCGTAAAATATATTTTGCGATTCATTCGCTTTCGCGATCTTCGCTTCTGCTATACGCATTAGCTATGTTCAGACATCTTGGCCGCTTCGCTCGTTGACCTGTTGCATTAGTCTCGCGCGGCAACGCCGCTCACCTTTCTTCAGCGATTGGCGTTAGATCAAATTTGGAAGACACGAAACATATTGGCGATTATATGATAATACTTTGGCAATCTGTTGGCAAATTATTGGCCAACATATTTGCAATATATTGACAATACTTCGGCAACATATTGGCAATATATTGGGCAACATATTGGCAAATACTTGGCAACACTATTGGCAATATATTGATTAATACAAATAATAAATACTTAACGAAATACACTTTAACTGCAAGATTTAAGCCAGACCTTTAAGCTCTACTGCGCAACCCACTTCTCAGAACACATACAGTCATACAATAGCCATACTAAAAGATCAACTTTTCATTCCCTGTAACTACCTCTGTATTGGTTGGTAATAAAACCGACATAAGAAAAATCAACGAGTTATTTTGTTATTCTAAAATATCTGTCTTTGTTGATGCTTATAAATCGTCTTTTCGTTCTTGCATTAGTAGCACAAACTGTATGAGAAGCTTCATCAACCACCTAAATACAGGAGGGTAGTAATGAGGAATGAAATTTGCTTTTTTATCGAGAAATGGACATTTTCATGTTATTTTCTTATCTAAAATATCTGTCCTTTGTTGATTTTTCTTAAGTTGGCTTTTCGTACCAACCAATATAGAGGGTAGTTACAAGGAATGAAAAGTTGATCTTTTAGTATGGCTAATTGTATGGCTGTATGAAATGTTTGTGAAAGTATGGCTTTAAGTCTGGCTTAAATCTTGCAGTTAAAAGTGTATTTCGTTAAGTACCCACGTAAAAAATTAAAGTTTATATGAACTTTATATAAACTTTGGTTTAGCTAAACTTGATATGGGGTTGGTCAACGAGACTGAGCCGAACTTGTGTAACTGACTGTTCAAGTTTGGCAAAAGTGTATCAAAAGTTCATCTGAAATTGATATAAAGTTTTTATAAGGTTTTGTTACAATTACTGATAAATAAAATATAGTTTATACTAAGTTTAGCTGTACTCAATATTAACGTGATAGCAAGTTCAGGTTTATAAAGTCATATAACGTTGATATCAACATACCCAAAGAAAAATTTAAAAAATCTTCTTTAACTGACATCAGTAAGAATACATCGGTTAGAAGACAATTTAAAGCAATCAACAAAGACATTTTAGAATAACAAAATAACTCGTTGATTTTTCTTATGTCGGTTTTTATTACCAACCAATACAGAGGGTAGTTACAAGGAATGAAAAGTTGATCTTTTAGTATGGCTAATTGTATGACTGTATGTGTTTCTGAAAGTGTTTGCGCAAGTATGGCTTAAAGTCTGGCTTAAATCTTGCAGTTAAAAGTGTATTTCGTTAAGTATTTATTATTTGTATTATCAATATATTGCCAATAGGTTGCCAAAGTATTGCCAATATGTTGCCAATATATTGCCAATATGTTGCCAATATATTGCCAATATGTTGCCAATATATTGCCAATATGTTGCCGAAGTATTGTCAATATATTGCCAATACGTTGCCAATATGTTGCCAATATGTTGCCAACATATTGCCAAAGTATTATCAATATATCGCCAATATGTTTCGTGTCTTCCAAATTGTGAATACTACCGACGAATCGCTGATCTTTTATTACCTCAAGTGGATGAAAACGTGAATGAACGTCTGTCTTTGGTCATCCGAATAATTACTAAGATGCGTGACATAAATCCACGATTTCTCATAATACCGATTTTTAGTAAAGATATGATCCAATTAATTTTGATGATATCGATTTGTTCAGCATATACTAATATATTATAAAAAATCAGTTTAAAAATATTTGGTAAACGTAAACATATTATAGATATACTATAGCTAGATGATTCCCAGACTATTATAAAACTTCATCGAGGGTTCAGCTAGATTTTATTTTACACGGACTCGGAATTAACTTACTAGCAATCTTATTGCTAATATGTTACCAATATATTGCGAATTTATGGTAGTTATTCATTGGCATTTTGTATATTGAACACTCAATTCAATTCAACAGCCAGACTATTGCAATTATTATCCTAATCATTTGGAACGAGTTTTCCAAAATATTTATTAAGTCTAAAACACAATGAATTGTAATTTTAACGAAGTAACTTTTTTCGAGCACGTTTGCTCTTGCAGTGCGGACGTCGGAGAGCGTCCGCGACGGGCTTACTCCGCGAGTACCAAATTTGATGAGCGCGAACGTCGGAGAGCGCCCGCGGCGGGCTCTACTCCGCGAACACAAAATTTGATGTGCGCGAATATCGGAGAGTGCTCGCGGTAGCATTATGTTTTTTAAACGGAGAATTGAGGCTTGAGCTAAATTTCATTTTACACGGAGTAGGAATTATTTACCTAGCAATATTATTGTCAATATACTTGCAAAATTAATTAATATATTTCCAATATGTAGCGATATATCTTTATGGTAAACGTATTTATTGGCTATATTGTACACAAAACTTAATTCAATTCAAAATTTTATTGTCTTAAAATTCGTCATAAAGTTTTCAATAAATTAATGTTAATACGACGAGATTAAAAACTGTAATAATCTCATATTTATAACGCACGCGTATTATAGATTTAGTAAGTAAATTAATAATAGTAGTATGAATTTATTAGTCTGCGGTCTAATTCAAACTTAAATAAAAATCATTTCCTTGATTGTACATTTTATTCATACAATCAATCTCGTAAAATATATTTTGCGATTCATTCGCTTTCGCGATCTTCGCTTCTGCTATACGCATTAGCTATGTTCAGACATCTTGGCCGCTTCGCTCGTTGACCTGTTGCATTAGTCTCGCGCGGCAACGCCGCTCACCTTTCTTCCCTAATCCGGACTCTGATTGGCCCATTTCAAAAATTAATTATGCCTCGCCTAATTAATATTTTTTAAAATCTCCGACGGGGTTATACTCGAATTAATTTTCTGAATCGGAATATATATATATATGTTACCTATGTTTCTGGATCACCCTGTATATGTTTCGAATTTTTTGTAAAATTACCATTATTTGCAATGTTTATTGCTCCCGAATTGTCTTCATAAATTTTTATAAGTTCATTTATACTTATGTCGAATATTTTACTAATTCTTTTATAAATTTTATTTCACTAACTACATCAGATAATGCTACATACTCTGCATACGTCGAAGCTCTGGTTATACATTTTGTTTTCGAGATTTCCAATCGATCACATTTTCATACATTTTTACAACATATCCAGTCGTAGTTTTTCGATCATTATTATCGCCTGCCCAATCGGCATCAACATAGCAAGTTATAGTATCGCAATTTTCATTTCTTTTCTAGTGTAAATTTAAATCTTTTGTTAAGTACAAATATTTCAAAATTCGCAATGCGTATTTCCAATGTGTTTCGCTATAACTATTTTGATATCTACTCAAATAATTAACACTATAACTTATATCTGGCCTTGTATTTGAACTAATGTATAATAAAGCACCTATTAAATTTCTATATTTTGTATTTGACTCACAGCTTTCAGATTTTTCTAGCTTTAAATTTGTCTCCATAGGAGTACTATACAATCTACTACTTCTAGATAATCATAAGTTATATTTATTCCAAGATACTCTTTGATTTCTTCTAAGTCTTTCATTTTAAATTTGTCTGACAAGAGTTTCTTAACGCTTTGAATGTTTCCTTACTTTTACTACAAATTAACAAATCATCTACATAAATCAAAATATAAATTTCATTTTTCTCTTTACCTTTTTATATAAACATAAATCTACATTATTTCTTTTGAATCCTAATTTTGTAATACACTTATCAAAACACTCATACCAGTCTCTCGGACTTTCTCGTAATCCATACAACGCTTTTGACAATTTGTATATTCTATTTGTTTTATCTTCGTAACCTTTTGGTTGATTTACATATACCTCAGAGTTTATTTATCCATTAAGAAATGCAGTTTCTACATCCATTTGTTCAATTTTTAATTCATATTGACAACAATAAGAAAGTAAAATTTTTAAGGTTTGATTCTTTGCTACTGGAGCGTATATGTCATCAATTTTATCTGTTTGTTGAAAACCTCTTACAACTAACCTAGCTTTATATCTATCATCAGATTTTCTCGTATAAACCCATTTAACATCTAAGACTTTTTTGTCTTTTATTCTTTCTACTAATATCCAGGTTTTATTTTTATTTATGCAATCTATTTCTTGATTCATTGCTTTTTCCCAATTTTTACTATCTTCACAATTTATCGCCTACTCAAATGTACCAGGCGTATCTACTCTACAGGAATTTACACATATGTTATAAGAACTACCATTACTAAATTTTCCCGAAGGTTGATTTAGTAATGAAGTTGAAGCGCTGTTATTCGGATATCTAATCGGACTTTTCTTTTCGCGTGTAGATCTACGCGGCAATGTTAGCTTTTCATATTTTTTATTACTTTGTTCTTCTACATTTTCATCCGCGCTTTCAAAAACACTATCATTTAACTCGTTTTCTGTATTTTCATCGCTTTCTTTTTCATTTTCATTTTCATCAAAACTAATACATTTAATATTTTCTTCGATAAATTCAACATGCCTTGTAACTAATATTTTATTATTTAACAAAACTCTATAGCCAACATCACTATAGCCTAATAGAATTCCCATATCCGCTTTTTTATCCCATTTCGAAAATCTTTTTTGTTCTGGCCTTTTTACAAAACTTTACTCCCATATAAGCGTAAATGTTCAACATTCGGTTTCTTCCTAAAGAAAATTTCATACGGAGTTTTTCTCTCAATAGTATTAGCGAGCGTTCGATTTCTCATAATACCGATTTTTAGTAAAGATATGATCCAATTAATTTTGATGATATCGATTTGTTCAGCATATACTAATATATTATAAAAAATCAGTTTAAAAATATTTGGTAAACGTAAACATATTATAGATATACTATAGCTAGATGATTCCCAGACTATTATAAAACTTCATCGAGGGTTCAGCTAGATTTTATTTTACACGGACTCGGAATTAACTTACTAGCAATCTTATTGCTAATATGTTACCAATATATTGCGAATTTATGGTAGTTATTCATTGGCATTTTGTATATTGAACACTCAATTCAATTCAACAGCCAGACTATTGCAATTATTATCCTAATCATTTGGAACGAGTTTTCCAAAATATTTATTAAGTCTAAAACACAATGAATTGTAATTTTAACGAAGTAACTTTTTTCGAGCACGTTTGCTCTTGCAGTGCGGACGTCGGAGAGCGTCCGCGACGGGCTTACTCCGCGAGTACCAAATTTGATGAGCGCGAACGTCGGAGAGCGCCCGCGGCGGGCTCTACTCCGCGAACACAAAATTTGATGTGCGCGAATATCGGAGAGTGCTCGCGGTAGCATTATGTTTTTTAAACGGAGAATTGAGGCTTGAGCTAAATTTCATTTTACACGGAGTAGGAATTATTTACCTAGCAATATTATTGTCAATATACTTGCAAAATTAATTAATATATTTCCAATATGTAGCGATATATCTTTATGGTAAACGTATTTATTGGCTATATTGTACACAAAACTTAATTCAATTCAAAATTTTATTGTCTTAAAATTCGTCATAAAGTTTTCAATAAATTAATGTTAATACGACGAGATTAAAAACTGTAATAATCTCATATTTATAACGCACGCGTATTATAGATTTAGTAAGTAAATTAATAATAGTAGTATTGAATTTATTAGTCTGCGGTCTAATTCAAACTTAAATAAAAATCATTTCCTTGATTGTACATTTTATTCATACAATCAATCTCGTAAAATATATTTTGCGATTCATTCGCTTTCGCGATCTTCGCTTCTGCTATACGCATTAGCTATGTTCAGACATCTTGGCCGCTTCGCTCGTTGACCTGTTGCATTAGTCTCGCGCGGCAACGCCGCTCACCTTTCTTCCCTAATCCGGACTCTGATTGGCCCATTTCAAAAATTAATTATGCCTCGCCTAATTAATATTTTTTAAAATCTCCGACGGGGTTATACTCGAATTAATTTTCTGAATCGGAATATATATATATATGTTACCTATGTTTCTGGATCACCCTGTATATGTTTCGAATTTTTTGTAAAATTACCATTATTTGCAATGTTTATTGCTCCCGAATTGTCTTCATAAATTTTTATAAGTTCATTTATACTTATGTCGAATATTTTTACTAATTCTTTTATAAATTTTATTTCACTAACTACATCAGATAATGCTACATACTCTGCATACGTCGAAGCTCTGGTTATACATTTTTGTTTTCGAGATTTCCAATCGATCACATTTTCATACATTTTTACAACATATCCAGTCGTAGTTTTTCGATCATTATTATCGCCTGCCCAATCGGCATCAACATAGCAAGTTATAGTATCGCAATTTTCATTTCTTTTCTAGTGTAAATTTAAATCTTTTGTTAAGTACAAATATTTCAAAATTCGCAATGCGTATTTCCAATGTGTTTCGCTATAACTATTTTGATATCTACTCAAATAATTAACACTATAACTTATATCTGGCCTTGTATTTGAACTAATGTATAATAAAGCACCTATTAAATTTCTATATTTTGTATTTGACTCACAGCTTTCAGATTTTTCTAGCTTTAAATTTGTCTCCATAGGAGTACTATACAATCTACTACTTCTAGATAATCATAAGTTATATTTATTCCAAGATACTCTTTGATTTCTTCTAAGTCTTTCATTTTAAATTTGTCTGACAAGAGTTTCTTAACGCTTTGAATGTTTTCCTTACTTTTACTACAAATTAACAAATCATCTACATAAATCAAAATATAAATTTCATTTTTCTCTTTACCTTTTTTATATAAACATAAATCTACATTATTTCTTTTGAATCCTAATTTTGTAATACACTTATCAAAACACTCATACCAGTCTCTCGGACTTTCTCGTAATCCATACAACGCTTTTGACAATTTGTATATTCTATTTGTTTTATCTTCGTAACCTTTTGGTTGATTTACATATACCTCAGAGTTTATTTATCCATTAAGAAATGCAGTTTCTACATCCATTTGTTCAATTTTTAATTCATATTGACAACAATAAGAAAGTAAAATTTTTAAGGTTTGATTCTTTGCTACTGGAGCGTATATGTCATCAATTTTATCTGTTTGTTGAAAACCTCTTACAACTAACCTAGCTTTATATCTATCATCAGATTTTCTCGTATAAACCCATTTAACATCTAAGACTTTTTTGTCTTTTATTCTTTCTACTAATATCCAGGTTTTATTTTTATTTATGCAATCTATTTCTTGATTCATTGCTTTTTCCCAATTTTTACTATCTTCACAATTTATCGCCTACTCAAATGTACCAGGCGTATCTACTCTACAGGAATTTACACATATGTTATAAGAACTACCATTACTAAATTTTCCCGAAGGTTGATTTAGTAATGAAGTTGAAGCGCTGTTATTCGGATATCTAATCGGACTTTTCTTTTCGCGTGTAGATCTACGCGGCAATGTTAGCTTTTCATATTTTTTATTACTTTGTTCTTCTACATATTTATCCGCGCTTTCAAAAACACTATCATTTAACTCGTTTTCTGTATTTTCATCGCTTTCTTTTTCATTTTCATTTTCATCAAAACTAATACATTTAATATTTTCTTCGATAAATTCAACATGCCTTGTAACTAATATTTTATTATTTAACAAAACTCTATAGCCAACATCACTATAGCCTAATAGAATTCTCATATCCGCTTTTTTATCCCCTTTCGAAAATCTTTTTTTGTTCTGGCCTTTTTACAAACACTTTACTCCCATATAAGCGTAAATGTTCAACATTCGGTTTCTTCCTAAAGAAAATTTCATACGGAGTTTTTCTCTCAATAGTATTAGCGAGCGTTCGATTTTTCAAATAAGTACCCGCATATATTATTTCAGGCCAAAACCGTTTGTGTACTTGTGCCTCTGTTAGTAAACATCGCGACATATCCATGATCGTTCTATTGAATCTTTCCGCTGTACCATTTAACTCGTGTACATAGGCTGGACAATTAATCAAAATAATGCCTTTCTCTCTCGTAAATTTATAGAAACGATTATTTAAATATTCTTTTCCGTTATCGCATCTCAGAATTTTTACTCGTTTTCCGGTTATATTTTCACTTTCATTCACATATTGAATTAAATAATTATATACCTCATCTTTAGTCTTAATACAATAAATCTTAGCTATTTTACTATAATCATCTATAAAAGAAACAAAATAATTTTCCCCATTAAATCCAGTAGTTTTAAATGGACCGCAAACATCAGTATGTATAATCTCCAAAATATCGTTTGCTCGTGTTCTATTATTTTTAAATGGAAGATTATGCATTTTATTCTCTATGCAAATTTTACATTTCATATATTCCGATTCAAATTCATCAGGAATTCCCGTTAGCAACTGTTGTTTACATAATGTTTTCAAATAACTAAAGTTTACGTGTCCTAAGACTCTATGCCATCGTTCCTTTTGACTCATATTATTATTTTTCTCTGCACTATTTACATACGTCTCATATTTCAATTTACTTTTCATTTTGAATACTCGATTTTCTTTGTAAGCTACCGCTATTAATCTATTATTTTTATCTATAACTTTTGCATAATTTCTTTTTGAAACAATCGTATTTTCGTTATCGATTAATTTCCCAAAACTAATAAGATTCATGTTCATTTCGTTAGTATAGAATACATTTTTCATATTTACTTCATTTTGTTTTCCATACGCATTAAAATAACTAACAACATTTCCAATCTTTGTTGCTTTTATAGACCGATTATCGCCTAAATAAATATTTATCGGTTCTTTCAAGACAATACATTTTTCAAAATACCTTTCATCATTTACAATATGATCCGAACACCCGCTGTCTAATAACCAATGTATTTCGTTACCTGACCTAACGTCACCTTGACTATGTTGTGCTGCATGAGCTCCGCACCCTCTGCTGTAGTTTCCTCTTGTGCCTTGCCGTCCTCTGTCTCTACTGATTCGACCTCGAGTTGAAACTTGCCATGTTCCGCTGCTTTGTGCTGCTTGGCCTCCATCTTGGCATTCTTTTGCGCAATGTCCAGCTTTCCCGCATTTATAGCAATTTCCTTTTTGACTTTTCTTCGCAGTAAATACATTTGATCTTTTTTTATTTTCTTCATTTTGATTTTTCAATTCAGCTAGTTTAATTTTATTCTTTACATAATCTGTCGTTTGATCTTCTTCTTTTAATGTATCGATCAAATCACCAATATAACTGTATGATTCTGGCAACGTGTTTAGAATATAATTTAATTTCTCTTTTTCACTTATTTTGGCTCCTGCGCTTTTCAATTCGTTCACAGCTTTTTCAAAGTCGGTGAAAAATGACGCTGTATCACCATAATTATTCAATCTTATTTTTTCAATTCTGTTTCTGCACACAATTTGTAGTGCTGTAGATTCTTTCAAATACATGCCGTCTAATTTCTTTATTATCTTATAGGCTGTTGTCTCTTCACAAACAAATTCCAATTGCCTATCTGAAATCGAGCTGTATATTATATTAATAGCCTTTAAATCTTGTTCATCCCAATTTGCTGCATCTGTAATAGCTTTTTCCCTTGTAATCACTATATCACATTTTTTCATCTTCATAAACATTGTGATTCTCTTTTTCCACATGCTATAATTTTCTCCGTCAAACACTGGGATATTTATCTCTTTTCTCTCTATATCGTATTCTTCAATATCGAACTTTCCTTCGTGTTCAGATATACTTTCTTCTTTCTTTACCTCTTCTTCAACAATGTTGTCTTTATCCATAAACGTCTCGAATGTTCCTTCGGATTCGGACTTTTCACTTTACTCAGACAAGTGGCTTCCTTTCTTCTTTCTTCTTAAATATTTCCTTATTTTCCCGAAGGTCGATAAGAAAATAATTAAAAATACTAACCACGCTCTGCTACCATGTTGAGGTGTGGATATAAAATGGAGAGAATTTTATTCTATAATAATGTGGATTTATTTAACTATTACTTCTTATATACAACGACATGTTTATTCGACGAAGGCTCAAGCCAGAGAGATCGAGTAGCAGAGAGAGCATCGTCTTGTCCGGCGTCTCTCGCACTATAGTCATACTCACATATACTGGAGAGGGGAGACTTACAAGTGTGTCTCCACTCACACTCATTAGCAGTTACATATTCATGCTACTCCTTGTACAGTAAATCGTATGTTGAATACAAATAATTTGAAAAATTGTTATAAAATTTTTATAGATGATTTAAAACATTGCATATATAAACCTTAACATAGAGACGGTTTGATAGTATGTAAAATTATACACTTTGTGTTGGTTATGATATACGTATGTTTATAGTATAGTAAAATTACCCCTCTCTTATATTTCGACTTATTTTCGGAACTAAATTTGAGATTTCGACTCAATTTGATGGTTGTCACCTTGACAAGTAGACGCTTATAAGATAATGTGCAAATTATGGTGTCCGTGTTCATTAGAACTAATGTTGTAAGTTTTTTCTTTTATAAATTTCTCTTCGTTTTGCTACGATACAATTATTGTTACATTGATTTTGTTTTATAACTATTCATATATTTCGAATAACAGTGAACCTGAAGAGGGCCATGGTGTAATTGCCGAGATGACCGAAACGTCGTTTATGAAAAAAAAAAAAATTTGACGAATAAACAAAAATTGATAGTACAACCACCAGAGTCTCAAATTAATCAACTCATTTTACTATCACCAGAGTCAATATACTATAAAATAATACGAATTACATAAGTATACTTAATAACCCTACTAGCACACAACGTTGTAGCAACGTCGAGGCAACGTTGTTTTGACAACGTTACAACGTTGTTTTGACAACGTTACAACGTTGTTTTGACAACGTTACAACGTTGTTTTGACAACGTTACAACGTTGTTTTGACAACGTTACAACGTTGTTATAAAAGTTGTTGAAATGTTGGAGCACCGTTGCTACAACGTGGGATATGTCCGCTGAGATTTATGTAAGTTGCCGCGATATGTGGAAATAACGTTGTGACAACGTTTGAGCAACGTTGAAAATGCCTTTTAAAAATGTATTTCATATAGAAATTTAAAAAATGTCCTGGGCAAGCGAAAAAATACATTTTTGAATGCACAAACTTTTAATTAATAAAAAAGAAATAAAAAAAATTTTCAAGCCGCGGTAATTGAACCTCGGATCTTTAGATCCGGCGGCTTACTCTCTATCAACTGAGCTATTTTGTTGTTCCTGTCATTAAATTAACTTTTGGTTATAAACTATTATCAAAATATGCTTCGAAATTAATAACCTAAAGTTAATTTAATGACAGGAACAACAAAATAGCTCAAATGGTAGAGAGCAAGCCTTCGGAGCTGAAGATCTGAGGTACAATTCCCGCGAATGGTAAATATATTTTTTATTTTTCTTTTATTAATGAAAATTTTGTGCATTGAAAAATGTAGTTTTTAGCTTGCCCAGGACATATTTTAAATTTTTATATGAAATACATTTGTAAAAGGCATTTTCAACGTTGCTCAAACAATGTTACAACGTTATTTCCACCTATCGCGGCAACTTACAAAAATCTTAGCGGACATATCCCACGTATCCTTCAACGTTTCAACAACTTTTATAACAACGTTGTAACGTTGTCAAAACAACATTGCCATAACGTTGCCACAATGTTGTGTGCTAGTAGGGAAACTAAAGGGCATAAAACTAAGAATACATAGAAATATTGTATAATTGAAATATTTTTTCTAATATTCAGGTTACTATATTTAATTATTTGAAGAATAACGAAGCAAAACTTATCTAACAAATGTAAACTAATTAAAGAATAGAAAATTTCACTATAAAGTCGAGCATTATTTATCCGAATCTACCGGTATATTCTAATATTGTCAAGCAACCTATGTGGTTCGTTTATAGGGTTTAATCAGTATTATCACATAAATGAGCGGTTTGATTACAGGATCTTATCGGTTACGCCTGTCGTAGAAGCAACCGCTATTGAATCGTTTATCGTATTTTATGAGGTATTGCTGTATTTTCTATTTATAACGAATAGGCATGTATTTGGATTTCGAATAATTAATGATTTTTCATGATTGCAATTTATCGGGTTGAATAGGACATTTCACTATAAAGTCGAGCATTATTTATCCGAATCTACCGGTATATTCTAATATTGTCAAGCAACCTATGTGATTCGTTTATAGGGTTTAATCAGTATTGTCACATAAATGAGCGGTTTGATTACAGGATCTTATCGGTTACGCCTGTCGTAGAAGCAACCGCTATTGAATCGTTTATCGTATTTTATGAGGTGCTGTATTTTCTATTTATAACGAATAGGCATGTATCTGGATTTCAAATAATTAAATCATTTTTCCCCGCGTAAAAAAATTAAAGTTTATATGATCTTTATATAAACATTAGGTTTGGCTAAACTTGATATGGGGTTGGTCAACGAGACTGAGCCGAACTTGTGTAACTGACTGTTCAAGTTTGGCAAAAGTGTATCAAAAGTTCATCTGAAATTGATATAAAGTTTTTATAAGGTTTTGTTACAATTACTGACAAATAAAATAAAGTTTATACTAAGTTTAACCGAACTCAATATCAACGTGATATCAAGTTCAAGTATATAAAGTAATATAATGTTGATATCAACATACCCAAAGAAAATTTTTAAAAATATTCTTTAACTGACATCATTAAGTATACATCGGTTAGAAAAATGGATATTTGAGATGTAACCAAAAAATTCGAACCTGCCACTGAAAAAGTGTTGTCCATTTCGTTAGTCTTGAAGACATAACCTGAAAGAAGAAAATTAAAAAAACCACATAGTATCTATGTTTACATATTAAAATATTAATTAAAACATAATGAAATACATAAAATGTTCAATTTAAATAGAAAAAACTTATCTGATGCAGCGGTACAAAATGAATCTTCATGTGTAGTATTTTCTATCCTGACATCCTTGTCCAGATTACGCCTTAATACGTACACCGATCGCGCAACGATGCTCTGTCAACTCGTTTACACACTCAACGGCGACTAACGATTATTATTATTAGTAGTGTCAATTGTTTTAATCCACATCCACATCCACATTATATTAAAATTTTATACTGTCAAAATGACGATTTAAGTATAAATTATGTTATAATTTTTTAAATAGTTTGTAAAAATTAATATTTTTTTAATTCAATATGATCGCGGCACCCAAAGGAATAATTAGACATAGTGTTTGACTTTTTTTATAGGTATTTAATTAATTTTTTAATGGTTTTAAAGTTTACGTCTGAGCGTACGTCCGTACAGGCAGACTTTTTATTTTTAACACTTCTTATATCTCTTTTGGATTTTCGAAAAAATGAATTTTATTTAATGAAAGTGATCACGAAACCACACGGATTAATTAGTAATAGTGTTTAACTTTTTTATAGGTGTTTAATTACTTTGTTAAATGGTTTAACCTCGATTATTTAAAACGATTATTTATTTGTTTATCTCGATCAGTTATAACTGAAGATATCATTAAGGACTGGACATCATCAACAGGAAGGGAATATTTTTTTTTAATTTCGTAACATGGGTTCCAGTAAATGATGCCCCGTCGACCTGGAGGTAACAGTAGGGACCTGGACATCTTCTACAGGAAGAAAAATTTTTTTTTTATTTCGTAATATGTCATCCAGTAGATGTTGCCCCGATGACCTAGAGGTAAAATTAGTAACCTGCACATCATCTACAGGAAGAAAATTTTTTTTTTGGTTTCATAATAGGCCTTCCAGTAGATGATGCCCTGTTGACCTGGAGGTAACATTACAGGCCTGGACATCTTCTACAGGTAGAAAAAATTTTTTTTTTATTTCGTAATATGCCATCCAGTAGATGTTGCCCCGATGACCTGGAGGTAAAATTAGTAACCTGCACATCATCTACAGGAAGAAAATTTTTTTTTCATTTCTTATAGGTCTTTCAGTAGATATTGCCCCGATGACCTGGAGGTAACATTAACGACCTGGACATCTTCTACAGGAAGAAAAGTTTTTTTTTTATCGTAATATGCCTGCCATTAGATAATGCCCCGTCTACAGGAAGAAATTTTTTTTTTGGTTTCATAATAGGCCTTCCAGTAGATGATGCCCTGTTGACCTGGAGGTAACATTACAGGCCTGGACATCTTCTACAGGTAGAAAAAATTTTTTTTTTATTTCGTAATATGCCATCCAGTAGATGTTGCCCCGATGACCTGGAGGTAAAATTAGTAACCTGCACATCATCTACAGGAAGAAAATTTTTTTTTTCATTTCTTAATAGGTCTTTCAGTAGATATTGCCCCGATGACCTGGAGGTAACATTAACGACCTGGACATCTTCTACAGGAAGAAAAGTTTTTTTTTTATCGTAATATGCCTGCCATTAGATAATGCCCCGATGACCTGGAGGTAACATTAACGACCTGGACATCTTCTACAGGAAGAAAAGTTTTTTTTTTTATTTCGTAATATGCCTACCAGTAGATAATCCCCGTCGACCTGGAGGTAACAGTAGGGACCTGGACATCTTCTACAGGAAGAAATTTTTTTTTGATTTCGTAATAGGTCTTTCAGTAGATATTGCCCCGATGACCTGGAGGTAACATTACCGACCTGGACATCTTCTACAGGTAGAACAATTTTTTTTTGATTTCGTAATAGGTCTTTCAGTAGGTATTGCCCCGATGACCTGGAGATAACATTAAGGACTGGACATCTTCTACAGGAAGAAATTTTTTTTTTGATTTCGTAATAGGTCTTTCAGTAGATATTGCCCCGATGACCTGGAGGTAACATTACTGACCTGGACATCTTCTACAGGTAGAACAATTTTTTTTTGATTTCGTAATGGACCTTCCAAGATATATAGTAATTATTATAAATTTATGATAATAAACTAAGTTTTGTTAATAAACTAAGAGATATTAAAAACATTACTAGAATGTAGGATGTAAATAGTAGATCAATTCTCAGAAATTCAGGAAAATTCAGTTCATTAAGTAGCTATTAAATGATATTATCCACATCCACATCCATCCACATCCATCCACATTATATTAAAATTTTATACTGTCTAAATGACGATTTAAGTATAAATTATGTTATATTTTTTTAAATAGTTTATAAAAATTAATTTTTTTTAATTCAATATGATCGCGGCACCCAAAGGAATAATTAGACATAGTGTTTGACTTTCTTTATAGGTATTTAATTAATTTTTTAATGGTTTTAAAGTTTAAGTCTGAGCGTACGTCCGTACAGGCAGACTTTTTATTTTTTAACACTTCTTATATCTCTTTTGGATTTTCGAAAAAATGAATTTTATTTAATGAAAGTGATCGCGAAACCACACGGATTAATTAGAATAATGCTTAACATTTTATAAAAAAATCTCGATTATTTAACTCGATTATTTATTTGTTTATCTCGATCAGTTATAAGTGAAGGTATCATGAAGGACTGGACATCGTCAACAGGAAGAGAATATTTTTTTTTTAAGTTCGTAATGTTTGTTCCAGTAGATGATGCCGCGATGATCTGGAGGTAACATATGGGACCTGGACATCATCTACAGGAAGAAATTAATTTTTTTTTTAATTTCGTAATGTGCGTTCCAGTAGATAATAATAAAAAAAATAATAAATAGTAATAAAATAATATAAATAACATAAATGCCATAAATACTATAAATACCATAACACATAATAATAGAAACTACCTAATATATAAATAAATTATAATTATATATGTATGATCAATATTTAATTATTTGGTTGAGTTTTTATATAAATTAGTTATATATATAGACAAAAATTATTAAAATATTTATACTATATTTATTTATTTTATAAAATTTATAAAATAAAGTTTTACAATATTTAATATGTAATGTTATAATCAATCTTACGTAAATAGCCAAATTTTAATATCAAAATAACAAAAGTTCTTACATCATATATAGTGAAATGTATATACTACATATATTAAAATTTGTATAATAAGTATTGTAGAAATATTTTATATACGCTTATACGTTCATTTCTTTTTCAGTATTCAATTGTTTTGCGACGACTTTTTAATTCAAGGCTATTCTATAATTACTTCATTCGTCCAATAGGTGGCGTGTATAAAATTTTCTATTTTTCCAGTTCTTCTCGCAAATGCTCAAAAATGTGTCAACTATTATATAAGAAACAACAAGATATTTAATTATTATGCGAAAATATATCTTCCGTTCAGCGTATTGCAATGATAGCGATTGAAATAATATCTAAGTTTGTGACTAATAAGAGTCATGAATAAATATATGCGAGTGAATAAAAATTGCGATCAACTGCGTAAGAATAATAGTATATAATTAAATCTCCAAATATTAAATGTTTCTGTAGTACTTAATTGACAAAAGGAATTGCCCCAATATATACATTCTATTTCGAATTAATTAAAAACAAAATATAATTCATTTTTACTTCCTTAAATTCGCATTTAAAAAATACCAGATTGAATAATAAAATTTGCTGACTTATATAATAAAAATTACTATATTGAATATCAAAAATTACGATATTGGATATTAAAAAACATTATCTCTAAATTTTACTATATAATATAACAAAAATTATTATATTGCTGAGATGTCACACTTTTCCTATACAATATAGTAATTTTTAATATAGATTATTTTAATATTTATTATAATATATTTCTCAGTGTATAAAAAGTGCTATTACCAAATTACCAATAACACACAAATTAATAAATACTGCTAAATAAATAAAACAATTATTTGCAAAGGATGTATACATATCACATGACAATAAAAAATCAATAATAATTCCTTTATGAAAAGTGCTATTGCAATAATAATTAAACTCTATTTCATACAAAAATAATTATTTTTATAGATAATTTCTATTTTTTTAATATTATCATTTTGATTCATCGTATAATAATAATAAATTCATTAATTATTATACATATGATAATAATTGTTAGAGTTATAACAATCTAACATTTACGCCTATGCATATGAGATATATATGGGGTATTCCACGTGAAGTGGTCCGATCAAAATTTTAAAATGCACCAAATTTTGGGTACACTTTGCAAATGTTTTTCAGAATACAGAAAAAAATTTTTAGGTACTGGAATCTATTTGCTCAAAAGTTATTCTAACCTCAAAAAGTGAATTTTTCCATATTTTTTTCAACACCAGCTGGGTTTACCGCAATATAACTCAAAATCTATCAACTTTTACTATAGAACATTATATGTAACATTCGTTGCTAATTATATCTAGAATTTATTCTTCTGGGTTAGAATTTCTAATCTCAAGGTCAATGTTACATAAACTACATGTCAATATTCAACTTGAAAAAAGTGCAAGTGCGCCACCTTTGATTTTTTCATCCAAAAGTCTAAAAGAAAGCTTGGAGCAATACCTTTCAAATGGTCTGTAGCATTTTTATGGCCTTCAATTCTGTAAAAAGTTATGACAATTTAAAGAAAGACAAAAAATTCACAAAAATTAACATGGTAATTCCCATTTAAATTTTTTAAAAAATTTCGTGTTTCTTTAAATTGTCATAACTTTTTACAGAATTGGAGGCCATAAAAATGCTACAGACCATTTGAAAGGTATTACTCCAAGCTTTCTTTTAGACTTTTGGATGAAAAAATCAAAGGTAGCGCACTTGCACTTTTTTCAAGTTGAATATTGACATGTAGTTTATGTAACATTGACCTTGAGATTAGAAATTCTAACCCAGAAGAATAAATTCTAGATATAATTAGCAACGAATATTACATATAATGTTCTATAGTAAAAGTTGATAGATTTTGAGTTATATAGCGGTAAACCCAGCTGGTGTTGAAAAAAATATGGAAAAATTCACTTTTTGAGGTTAGAATAACTTTTGAGCAAATAGATTCCAGTACCTAAAAATTTTTTTCTGTATTCTGAAAAACATTTGCAAAATGTACCCAAAATTTGGTGCATTTTAAAATTTTGATCGGACCACTTCACGTGGAATACCCCATATATAAGATGGGTGGTGGCGCTGTGCTCCGCTCAGCGGCGAGCTGCACTCACTCCGTGTTCGACCTCCGACCAGTTCGAAACTCTTTATATAACCTCGCGTGTGGTCTTTATATAATAAACTATTTTATTGCAACCTGCTGTTCTTTATTGCACCTACTCGATCGGCGTTAATCCCAACAGGTTATAGGCCCTGCTACGCGTTCCACCGCGCGATTTTAAGAAGTTTAAAGTGTGTAAATAAGTGTAAGGATTTTCAGCCTTTCGAGTGCGACGTGGTAAGCGTTGGTGCGAGATCGCTTGGTAGGTTGCACAGAGATTTCCAAAAGAATAAAGAAGGACGCCCTTATCAAATCGAGAGAGGTGAGGAAGGAGAAAGGCTGCAAATATGCAGAGATCGTCCGCCGATGAAGGTAAAGCCAGCAAAGGCCAAAGTGAGTAATAGAATAAGACTTTTTACAGCTTAGCTTGTACATAAAGAATTTCAAGTGTCGCTAAGAGAAAAATTGATTAAGATAGAGTCATTTAATGAGAATTAAAATAAATCTAGATGTAATAAAAATAGTTTAAGAAAAGTGAATTTCCGAGAATTTTCGATGATAGCGTCCAAGATGGCGGCTAAAAGCAGTTACTTTTTGGCGGCATCAAAAATGGCGTCGGCGTCACCTCGCAAAGAAGCGTTTCCCGCGTTTTTGTAATAAGACGTAGTAAATGCGCGCGCACAATAATTTTATATATACGTATTAACTAACGTTTGCGGCTGATGTTTTTGAGAACGCTTTTTAACTGATGCGTAGTATCATAGCGTGTAACGTTTCAAAAAACGTAATTTGATGCGCAATTAAGAATAATTGAATTTAATTTTGATATGTACAAAATTGTTAACGTGCTGGTGGAGCTCTAACATCTAATAAACATACTCAATCATTCAATCAATCAATTCAATGGGAATCATGAACTCAGTACCAAAAAAATGGAAATTTTACATTACCCGTCCTTATTTGCATGGAGCCCTATTTTCAAGACATATATCAAAATTCCTATTAAACCACTAGATACAAGATATTTGGGAATTACATTGATCAAAATGGTAACTATAGTTAAGTATCGAGGATAATATATTCCACACCCAGAAAAAGCTAGAAATGTGACAAAATTATAAGCGTCGGATCAAAACGTGGTACTACATGATTTTTGATCCACCATTCCTTTCCTTGTAATATTGTCATTTCAATAATACAAGGAATTTACAAATGGCGCCCAACTCAAAAACCCACTTGCCAGAAGAGACGAAGTAGTTTATCTTCGCCTGGCTCATCTTGGACCGAAGTCGGTCATAAACTCCTATCCCCACCACCACAGTCCCGGTGGATTTCCCCGCGAGAACGTCAAAAAGTGCGAAGGTACGACTGTAGGAGAAAAGCCTGTGGGTCTCCCGGCACAGTGAGTATACGTATACGCAGTACACCTCCAAGGTAGGCACTAGACGTAGGGGAGCTTGAGTTTCTGGGATCTCAAGCGTGGTGGTGCAAACGCACGGCTATCCCTAACGAGGCTCCCGGTGCTCAGAAAACGGTCTTCTTGACACCGGTCGAGCAGGGACAACTTTCGCCTCTCTAACCCAGGTGATCGAAGTGATCAAACAGCTCCCCGAGGGCGTAGGTCGCGTTTGGGTGGGCGATATAACGGGTACGGATTTTCGAGTGTCGGCGCAGGTTAGGTCCCTGGATTATCGGCGACGTTCGTCGAAAGGACCAAGTTGACTAGCCGGGATAATTGCGAATGGTAGCGCAGTGGTGAGGCTTCTGCCTCGCGCTCCCGGGATCGTGGGTTCGCGCCCCGATACCTTCGTTGATTTTTTTTATTCCTTATATTCAATCCGTACCCCGTTACAAATAGAGTCCTTACGTTTGATTTTGCGGGTGATTCAAGGTAACCGCAGTCCTCCTCTGCTTCACTCTTTGCCGGTGTCGTTCTCCCTTTGTCAACAATTTACCGCTGTCCTCTGGAGTTCGCCTGACTTGGGTATGCCGCACGGAAGCACTTCACCGTTCGGCAATACATGATTCTATTCCTCGTCAACTCACTAAACGTTCCCCCTCCCTTCCGCTTCTACCACACGATCTGGTCTGATAGCCGTACGTCGAACCATGCCACGGAGAACTACAGCGAGTGACCTCGTACTATGTCATTTGTTACAATATATATATATATATATATATATATATATAAATATTGTCGATCATTATAGCGAAGGGTCTTCTTGACTTGGTGTTTGATCGTCTTGTTGTTCATAAAATGGCTTTAAGTCACTAATGTGCAAATTTCCAACGTTATTACCGTCATTGTTTGACAGTTCGACAACATTTGAGCCGAGCATCGCAGTAATTGTATAAGGGACAGTTTATTTTGGCGCTAATTTTACAGCAACACCTTGAATGGCAGATGATAGCACGCGGTTTCGCTTCGAAACTTTCTGCCCTACTGCAAATTCTACATCTCGGCAATTCAAATTGTAATATTCGGCTTGATGGTTTTTGCGCACGTCGCTCGTCCTGCAGCTTCTTCTTGAAGCTCAATCAAGGTATATAAATCTTCTATTTTTCCTATTCCCTATGCATTACATCACTCTTTTAGATTTCTCTTACTGCGTTCTTTAGAGGCACTTTTTACCAAAGCACTAGTTTGATCAATCTCTTAAGATTTATCAATTTTATTTTTCTTGTTCGTCTTTCTCTTCAATGCATTCTTGACACGGAAGAAGAATTTTTCAAAAGTTATTTTACTAACTATACGACAAGCTGTCATCATGGCTAACGTTCGGTTGTCCGCGGGTGTTTTGTCAGAGAGCATTCAGGAAAATTCATATTCAGGTAAAATACGATCAGCTTTACCTCTAACTCCATTTTTATGGCCATAAACTAAATCATGTTTAAGACATGCCCCATCCAATGGGTTAATACCACGTTCACCTCCTTCGGTGCGTCCCGCTGGTTTTGTACCTTGACTATAAAATCGGTATCCAGGCAAGTACATTTTTAAAGGTAGTAGATCAATCAATAATGCGACGCCTTCAAAAAAATGTCTACTATTTTTGCACTAAATGACGGTTCACGCATCAAATCGTCAATTATGATAAGTTTACAATTAGGATCAGCGGACCAGTCGCTAGTTTGCGGATGACCCTCGCGAAACTTCACTTTCTTCCCTTGAAAATACTTGTAGCCTGATTGCCACTCTGCATAATAGAAAATGATGCGACAGATAACTGTATCACACATATAATCCAGATCTTTAAGAAACGTTTTGACAAAGACTGTTTTACCACAACCTGTAGGACCACACAGAATTGTCGTGAATGGATATTTTCAGGGTGTTCCTGTAAGTAGAACTGACATCAGTACCAGTGTTTGAATCGTACGAATCGTTGCTTCTTTGTGCAGCTAGAGAACTTGAATGATTACTAGTAAAGGTTGCAACAATACTTACACTATTCTGCTATCAACCAATCAGCTTAAATATGGTTTAACATCACCTAGGATGTGAAAGGATAAACTTATTACTCAAAACAAAATACAGAATTCTTTGTTTTTTTTTTGCAAATGTATTTCGTGGGTTAAAAGGTTTTTGCTTTATACTCATTTCATTTTCGCAAACAAAATTCTTAACTCATTTTGTTCGATTTCTTTTTTGAACTGACAGTCCCATTTTTCAATAACTCAATAGCTGACGATTTTTAATTTATGGGCAATTACCAATGTCTTTTCGCATCTGACATCCATTGGTTCGCCGTTCGTCATAACTGTGACTCTGTTTATTCAGTAACAGCGAGAGCAATCGTGCCAAAACAGCCATGAAATTGAAGTGCAATACTACGATGATTATCTTCATTGTGTTGAACGAATATGAAAAAACACCTTTTTCCAATTCGGGTAGTCTGTAGGCTTTGGGTAACTACTGAGCGGCATGTGGAAGCAATTTAAACTGTGTATAAATTTTGTTTCTAGAACTTCCACTGAAATAATTTTTGAACTGTTCATGACTACAGATGGTACGACTCGACCTACGTTAAAATTGTCCTGAATATAGTTAAATATAAATTGTACGGTGAATCCTTGTGAGTTGTGCGCTATGCAAACAACTTGTTGAAACTGTTTTCTCAGTGTTAACGGAAGTTTGACTATATATATATATATATATATACACTACCGGCCAATTGCTTTTGCTCACTTCGACTCAATTTTACCCGTTACAAAAAGTATCATAACTTGGGTAAAAATTGAAATAAATAATCGTTCGACAGCTCATTTAAAAGCTTGAAGCAAGGGCTTTTTAATGGTTTACCGTCCCTATTTAAATTTTTTGTTTATTAATGTTTTTAACATAAAAATCAAAATGTATAAAATTCGGATTTTCTTGTTCGTCTTCATTTTAAAACTGCACTTCAACCAAACATCGGAAAATAATTTTATAAAAAAAATTGAAAAGCTTGAATCAAGAGCTTTCGAACGCACTATATAAACATTGTTTTAAAGTCCTTTTTACGTTTTGACTGGTGGTTTTCTTTACTACCAAATACAGAAAATAATTATTAAAATTCTATTAACTGTATAGTTTAGAAAAGTCTTTATAATCAATTCATTTATTAAATTAAAAAAAAATATTCTAAACGATCTGAAAAATGTGTACATAATCTTAAAATAAAATCAAACATTTTTTCTCCTAGACATTTTTTTTTTAAATTTAATCCTTCCGAGATACATAAAGTTGAAGAAAAGACGTGTTTTAAAAGAAAACCACCAGTCAAAACGTAAAAAGGACTTTGAAACAATGTTAATATAGTGCGTTCGAAAGCTCTTGATTCAAGCTTTTCAATTTTTTTTATAAAATTATTTTCCGATGTTTGGTTGAAGTGCAGTTTTAAAATGAAGACGAACAAGAAAATCCGAATTTTATACATTTTGATTTTTATGTTAAAAACATTAATAAACAAAAAATTTAAATAGGGACGGTAAACCATTAAAAAGCCCTTGCTTCAAGCTTTTAAATGAGCTGTCGAACGATTATTTATTTCAATTTTTACCCAAGTTATGATACTTTTTGTAACGGGTAAAATTGAGTCGAAGTGGGCAAAAGCAATTGGCCGGTAGTGTATATATATATATATGGGGTATTCCACGTGAAGTGGTCCGATCAAAATTTTAAAATGCACCAAATTTTGGGTACACATTGCAAATGTTTTTCAGAACACAGAAAAAAATTTTTAGGTACTGGTATTTATTAGCTCTAAAGTTATTCTAACCTCAAAAAGTGAACTTTTCCCAGTTTTTTTCAATACCAGCTGGGTTCATCGATATTTAACCCAAAATCTATCAACTTTTACTATACAACATTATATGTAACTTTCGTTGCTAATTATGTGTAGAATTTATCCTTCTGGGTTAGAATTTCTAATCTCAAGGTCAATGTTACTTAAACTACATGTCAATATTCAACTTGAAAAAAGTGTAAGTGCGCCACAATTGATTTTTTTATCCAAAAGTTTAGAAGAAAGCTTGGAGCAATACCTTTCAAATGGTCTGCAGCATTTTTGGGGCCTTCAATTCTGTAAAAAGTTATGATAGTTTAAAAAAACACAACATTTTTTTAAAAATTTAAATGGGAATTACCATGTTAATTTTTGTAAATTTTTTGTATTTCTTTAAACTATCATAACTTTTTACAGGATTGAAGGCCCCAAAAATGCTACAGACCATTTGAAAGGTATTGCTTCAAGCTTTCTTTTAGACTTTTGGATAAAAAAATCAATTGTGGCGCACTTACGCTTTTCTGAATTTGAATATTGACATGTGCTTTCTGTGACATTGACCTTGAGATTAGAAAATCTAACCCAGAAGGATAAATTCTAGACATAATTAGCGACAAATGTTACATATAATGTTCTATAATAAAAGTTAATAGATTTTGAGTTAAATAGCGGTAAACCCAGTTGGTGTTGAAAAAAACGTGGAAAAATTCACTTTTTGAGGTTAGAATAACTTTTGAGCAAATAGATTCCAGTACCTAAAAATTTTTTTCTGTATTCTGAAAAACATTTGCAAAGTATACCCAAAATTTGGTGCATTTTAAAATTTTGATCGGACTACTTCACGTGGAATACCCCATATATATATATTGTGACGCTTCCGCTGGGGATTAAGGCGGAGGTCGCAAAATAAATGAATAAAACACTCGCACTTAATTAATAAGAGTTCAAATGAGTTTTTATTTAATATTACGAAAACCGATAGGTTTGTTTACAATTCGCCGTTTGCCAGTCACGGCTTAAAATGTACTCGCCGATTTTCGCGATCAAAGTAACGCGGTTTGACGCGACGAGCACACACACACTTGCACGGAAAGGGAGCTGGAGAACTTGAGGCGAAACTCACCTACACACCAGGAGAATCGTCTCCAAGATAAATCTCAATCTCTCACGCGGGCGGATATTAACTACACGTTTGTGGTTCGCAAAATCTCTATACGGCTTGTATCGTACACCGCTCGGGAAGCTCTGCTCTCACGGCAGATTGTTTCGTCTCAGAGCGAGCCCTGCGCGAAGACGCTGCGCACTTGTCGCTACTCTCGACTTCGCGGCCGTGCAAGAGCTATGCTGGGTCTCACGAACGCGCGCGCATGTTCGCGTATACAGCGGCTACGCGCGGTCGGTAATTCGCATCGACCGTTCTGAACTAGATCTCCGTGTTGATATTCACGGATCGACATGAATAGTGGTGCTGGAGTTCGGGTGTTCAGTGGGACATATTCAGGATGCTGGAGGTTGGTGCTGCAGGAGGTTTCGGTGTCTGGTAACAATTCTATCGTTCCTTAAGTGTAATTTGTTAGGCTAATTCGGCCGTGTGTTTGAGACTTCTAGGTGCAGTTTCAACGGTGACCTGCGTGCCTGCGGGACTTCCTCTGGTTGGCTGAGATGCGGGTTCAATACTAGTGCTTACGGAGAAGACTTTCCCTCCAGGACATCGTGGGTAAGTGCGGCAGTTTCCGCAGCAGTAGTATTATTGTTTGAGGTGTTCCTAACCTCTAACCTAGTGTAAACACTAGGGTTAAATATCTCCTGTGCCTCCTTATATTCCCAGGGAGAACTGCATGTTGTCGCAGCTTCTCTGTCCTTCTTCTTATCTCTTAAATTAGGTCATTCACTAATTATCTTTTACAGGTACTCGGTACTAGGCTGGAGCGAGGCTGATGTTAGAGCGAGGCCACTCCATGTGTAACCTGGGAGCGCTATCGGACCTCACAGCCTCTACTGCTAGTCTACGGCTTCTTAGCATGGTGCTGGATTCAAGGATCAAGGGGGATCAATTCCAAGGAGTAGGACTGGTGCTGGAGGTTTACTTGAAGGAATAGTGTGTGTGTGCCTCCTCTCTCCGAGCATCTTGTGGCTTGCTCGACTAGTGCCATTTATTATAACGTAGAATAGATATCTCAGTGACATGTGATGTAAGCGCATCGTCACAATATATATATATATATAGTACTTGTGAATGCCGCACATTTCACATCTGACTGAAATGTCTTCTTGCTCCATAAGTTTGGCACGTGTATTTTTCTATCCTTATCACCTAATACAAGTAAGGATTGACGAGTTTCAAAATCGTAGAAAAGAAACAAAATTGATTTGACAAGTTGTATATTTATGATAGGTTGACCGTAACATACATATCTAACAGACATTAGCATTTCGTTTACAAAAAGACACTCCCCATACGTGTGTCTCTTTTCTGTTTAATATTTTAAAACAAACTTGATAATAATTAACATTTTTGCAAACACTGGAAATTCTATTGTAAGATTCTGTTTTAGCATGATTTTCCGAATATCAATTATCGAAAAATATTCTAAAACAACTGTTGCCCTTTTTAGGTTCTCTCGCCGTACTGCACGATGGTGACGACATACACTTGAAGCACTTGTTGGAACATCGATGATTGTGGGCGCGCTAATAACTTTTGTTGCATGGTATACAGTACCCTCCACTACCGTTTGCTCCAACAAGATTAAAATTTGGTTGATAATGATTTGCATAATCGTAATACATTATTCGTAGTATGTGTGTTACCTCGTCGACAAATCGCGAACCATCATATATTGGTGCGGTACCGCTCGCAAAGGATGAAAAATTGTAGAGCACTATCTCCGTAGCTCGAGTAGCAAAGAAATCTTGGAATTTTTGGATTTCCGCAAGACTATACACTTCATTTGGTACTTAAACGTTGGTAAAATTTAGAAGCTCTGTGGCAGCATTTCTTTGAGTTACCCCTGCACTCGAATGAATCAAGTTCCAATCTCTATGAAGTTCTCCCGTACGTATTTGGCCTCTGACAACATATGCGTAGGCTGTAAACAAACTTCGTGGTAGGCACAAATTATCATTATTGGTAATTATCAATATGGACTATTTGTTCACCGATTCTTCGGTTGAATTCACTCGTCCGCGACCCGCTACACCTTTAACCATAGCAGAATTATCCAATAGTAGTTTATTAACATTGAAATGACAACCAAAGCAGACCATGGCTAAATTGTTCGGAATTAGTGGTCACACCAATGAAGTCGGTTGGTGTACCTCTTTCACTAAGACAGCCAAGCAGATCTCATATACAATCTTCTAAGCATGCAGAAACATCAGTATTAGCTGCTTGTTGAATCACTTCTCTGATTTTTCGCGGTGGTAGTAATGTTATGTCTCCTTTTCAACAACCAACCGGGCATATGGCAATCCTTTATTACACTGAAAAGAACCACCCGTAAGATTATTCACATTTACGTATATCAAAAACAAACTAACAATGTAAAAATACCTTGTTTCTTACGGTGTTGCTCTTCTTCGTCTTCATCTGTACTGCTATTACTATCAGTGGATGAATTGCTACCACTAGCGCTGCTACTGGTACTACTATCACTGTAATGTTTCCGTTTGCGGCCCTCCACGTCAATTAAAGTCATCAACTGAGTAATTATACGTTCTACAGTTAAAACAACCTATTGGAACATATCCCGCAGGTAATAAAACAATCTAAAAGGAATTCATTTGGGGAAACAGAAAACATAAATTATACGCTAACGACGATTTCCAACGAACGAATGTGACGACACGAGAGATTGATCATATTAATGAAAAAGTATATCTTGTAGAAGAAATTCAAATTCTAGGCCATATAAGCCCATCGCGTAAGCAAAAATCAATTCTAATTAAATCTCAGAGTCAAGACCGACGCTGAAGTCGAAATAAATTTATGAATCAGAAAGATATTCAAATTCTCCGTCAATGTGAAATTGAAAAATTAGGAATAGCAAGCAAAATATGAATCAAAATCAAATTCGAGTTCAACTGAAATTTGAAATCAAAATCAAAATCAAATTCCAAGCTTAATCAAATTTTGCGTACTAATGTATCTAAATCAACTGAGCAAGAAAACAAAGGAACAAGTCAAGAATGTACAATTATTTAAAATTCGAAACGAATACCAAATCTAACCCAGTAATAAGGGGAGACAAAGAAGAATACTTTAATCATGAATTTAACAAAGAAAGGTTGCAGAAGCACTCCACAAATAAAAAAGATAATCCCTTGGAACAAGTAAATGAACTTAAGAAAGATGAATCAATTAATAAATTAAGCACGCGCCCAAATTCAAGGAACTAGAACGAAATAAATAATGAAAAAATTCTAATTCCAAGGTAAAGGAAATAATACGGAAGGTCTTGATAATAATATAAAAAATAAAAAAGCATTACACGAAATGGAAGTGTAGATGCAAAAGAAATTGACGAAGAAAGATTGCTAATTTCGACACGAATGTTACAAAAAATTCTAGAGGAAGGTTTAATTAATAATGGAGTTTGCGGAATAATAACTAAGACATGGAAATGTTAATAAGTAATCTACTAATGAAGATGAAGTACCATAACAGCTTAACTAATTACTTAAAGAAATTGAGACAAAATTTAAGTAAATTAAAAAATTACGTACAATTACATGCCTTTGGGGGAGAAACTCATAAAAATATTATTAATGATACATTGGAGAAATTAATCAAATTAAGAATTATTTTAAAAGGAAAAGGCGAAAAGAAACTAAAAAGTAGTCATAAAGTTTATCGCTTAGCTGCGTCATACCAGAGGGGAGAGTAAATTAGGTGAAATCGTCACTAAGACTTGACCATTTGGCGGCTGATGAAAGAGAAGAAATAGAAAACCTAAATGATAAATATGGCGATTATATTTACCTTTCGGGTGAAAAATGAACAGCAACGCATATTTTAAAATTATCAATACCAACATCGGACGATGTACCAATAACTTCGAAACAATACCGACTACCTCCAGTATTCACATAAAGAAGAAATAGCAGGGCTCAGCTCGGTTAGTCGTAACTACACGGGCGAGATCGACTTCGCGCACGAAAGATTTGCGCGCGCACCTGATTACATAGGTGAGGGGGAGATTCTCGCGCGCTCAGAAGAGATGTAGCCGCCTTGTTACGTGACAGGTGTGATCTCCCCGCGTCCCGTGTTATAGCCTCGCTGTGTTAGTTTTAACGTGTTGTTCGCATGTGCACTTGAAGTGCAGGCCGATCCTGCATTCGCGGTGTGAGTTTTGCCGTCGAGAATCGACCTGCAGCGACACAGCCACGGTGCACAGACGAACGGACCACTCCGACCGATACCGCAACGGGAACAAGCGAGCGAGCGTGCGAGAGATTGATTTATAGATTGAATTATTTATTAGGCCATTATGGGGTAGAAACCCCATAGGCACCATAAGCGAACAGATACAAAGTGTAATTCTTTAAAACTAAATAACAATAAAATTTCAATGATGATAAAAAAAAGATGAAACAGAACAGAATAAAAATATAAAATATGTACAATTCAATAAATTAGTAAATTAAAACTTAAAAATAAATAACAATGTAAATACCGTTCGCAAGATAAAAGCTCGTTTAAATAAAATATATAATAAGTAATAAATAATAAAAAATTACAAATACAAAGCTGCACAACCAGAATAAATATCGACGCTACACATTAACATTTAGAATAGCAATAACAATAACAATAACAATAACAAGCCCGACTAGACATCTTCTGGACTAGATATACCCTCGTTCGTGACCTGCGAAGACCAGGCTGCCTGGTCGAGCCCAAACAGATGATTAAACAGAGTGATCTTGAATTTATCTAAAAATGAAGGATCGAAGGTGAGTGAAGGAAAATGATTTAAGATGCGAGTGGAGGTGATGACAAATGATCTATTTAAAGCTTCAGTGCGTGGAGAAAGATACATGAGTGACCTAGGTGGATGGCGGGAGGAGGAACGAGGAATATGGCCTGAGGTATTGAGATGGGTGAAATGATCTGCCAGGTATGATGGTGACTTATGAGCAACGATGTTAAACGCCAGGGAACCAATGAGATATGAGCGTCTGGATTCAACTGACAACCACCTCAAACCCAGTCTATACGGGGTTACATGGTCACGTCTCGCTATATTGCCCCATACAAATCTCACGCAGGCATTTAATAACCTCTGCAGTTTTAGGTTTCTAGTCTGGTCCACATCATTGTAGACCGTACACGCATAGTCGAAGTGGGGAAAAATGAGTGCTTCCACTAGATTCTTACGGAGCTTCATTGAAAGTGCCTTATTATAATAGCGTAGTGAGTGCAAAACTCCATGAACATGCCTAGAGATTGTCATGACTTCATTTGACCAGTCGAGTGTGGGTGTAATCAATAAGTCCAACGATTTTACCACATTTTCATAATCTAGAAAGTTATCACACAATTTAACTCTCGGAGCTGTGTTCAGGTTAATACGAGATATATAAGCCTGACTACCCAGGATCATAACCTTCATCTTTTTTACATTCAGTGAAAGGCCGTTTTCCAATGTCCACTTAGCTATCGCGTTCGCAAGACAATCGTAACAGAGAGAAATAACCCGGGTATCATTTTTTATCGATTGCAAGAAAGACTTTATTAAGCAAGAATGGTGTAAGTATAATAATTACAATTGGCACGTAGAAAATTTTCCAAGAAGAGTTTACAATAATGAGACAACATATTGTATAATCCGACATATATCCCTACTAGCACACAACGATGTGGCAACGTTGTGGCAACGTTATCTTAGCAACATTCAAACGTTGTTATATGAAAGTTGCTGCAACGTGGAAGATGTCCGCTAATATTTTATAAGTTGCCGCAATGGGTGGAAACCAATGTTGAAACAACGTCTAAGTATCGTTGAAAAACAACCTACAAAATCTGCTTTGTGTAAAAGTTGAATAAATGGCTTAGAATAGTTTAATAATATTTATCTAAACGTAGAAAAATTTATGAAAAAAAAATAAATAAATAAAAAGACAATTTCTTGTTCGTGGATTAGAATCTCCGATCTTTAACACCGGAGGCTCGCTCTCTACCAACTGAGCTATTTTATTGTTTTTGTCATTGTGGTTAATTGAGGCTATAAACTTTAAAGCATATTCTAGCTGTTCTCGAGAGCCGTGATCGTACGTTACGTACCGTGTACGTGGTACATCGATCTCGCATCGAGTGCACGAATCGATTACCGCTGTATTCTAGCTGTAGCGGTGCAAGTCTGCTGTATGGTGTATGGCGACCTGGTGCTGTTTACGTCTCGAAGATAACTTAATGTTAAACGCGGTATAAATTCCTTCCAGGTAACTATTAAATCGTTCCATATTATCTGTCATCAACTAATTTGTACGGTGTGAGTTTCAGGCACGAAGCTCACCCGCCGCCGCATTGCTGCCCGAAGCTGCCTCGACCCTCTCTCCACGACGACGTCGAACCACGGTGGCCGATATCAGCCCCTCATACAGCTCCAGGTAATTGCCTTATTGTGGGGATTACGCGAGTATGCGCGTTCATGTATTTGCTATTTTAAGAGGTCTGCTGTACACGTTGTGTATGTATAGCAATCTACCCATATTCTGTCCTATACTGTTCCTTGTACAGCTGTAGTGTTTACATACAGCTGTATATCCTCTTCCTTGCTCCTCGTCCGCTTAATGGGTACTTGTAATAATTAAGTTGCTCTTTTACAGCTGTATACTGGTTGGCGTTGGAGGGTCCATAGCCTTCCACCTGGATAGTGCCTCTTCGCCTAGTCTGCTGTCCTGTGGAGCTAAGGAGGGTCCTCGAGGCTTCCTTAATTATAGTCTCCTTGCTTCATCTGCTTGGCGGTGTCAAACCCAGACGAGCCTACCTGATGCTGACCAAGCACGCCCAGGGCCTTCAACGCCAGGACCACCCTAATGCTTCGACTGCTAATGTGTGCTGTGCTTGGAATAGGGTGTTAGTCTGTGAGGGTAGGTAGGGCTTTTTTACTGTGCGGGTAGGTAGATGTAGGGAAGGGCTTAGGTTTATTCGTTTAGTCCATTCTAATGTTGATACATGCAAAGCACATTGTCACAATAGGAAATGAAATCATGCAAACTTTAGAAAAAAAGTCTGTAGAAATGAATTGATTAGAAGGAATATTACAAATCCTACAAGAAAAAAAAGGAAAAATCGACATCAACCAATCAAGAGTTGCGGAATCAATCATTCTGGTATTGCAAAATTTAGATAGTTATTTGGATATGACCACTACGATAACAAGTTTTTTGTCAACAACAAAGTTTTCCGACACTACAAGAAATTTAAGCATTATTTTAAGAATTAAAGAAAAGGTATCAAGAAGCAAAAGCCCGGTAAACATTAAACAAATGAATGCAGCAATAATTGTCGCAAAATGCACTTTGTACCAAATGTTTCCAGTGCCAGTCAGTCAGTGCCTACACAGTCGCAAGGCCCACACTCGTAAATATATATTCTACCCAGAATCCGAGAAAACACACATCTTTCAAAAAGCAGGAGCGATTTCCCTCTCCGCAGAGTGTCACTTTAAAGTTCACGATAACATTTACTATGTTTCAGAGGTGCTGGTGAAAGAAAAGGACACATATTAGATACCACAAATACAGTTGATCGAAGCAGGAAAAAACTTTCCGAGTTATTCAAAACTGGATAAAACTATTAATGTTAAAATTGCAAACCCAATACTTGACAATAATTACACGAATTAATTATTACACTTATGATTTTGCTGGATTTTTATTACTATGTCGATTTATTTTTCAAAAGTATATTAAGAAAGCGAGAAAAGACACAGTAGAATACGTTTCAATACGACCAGTTAATCCGACAATACAATGTAATTTCTCACCTCGGGGACACGTATATGCAATTTTGAAATGACTACCCAAGATGTATGAACCAGAACCACCTCTGAACTCGTCAGTCTTATTCGAGAAAAATAGACTAAGCAACAATGTTTAAGGCATTTAAAATTAATTTATAATTTATAATTAATCACTATAATAAAAAAATAAAATTAAATGTAAACGGTATGCTTGTTATATTCTTCACTCCACCTATCTCCTTTTTTATGCAATCCCGGGTTTTTCCACATCATAAGTAAGTCACGAGATTGGAGAAAACATAAAATTCAACAGTACCAGACCATAAAGGAAGGTTTATGCTTGACAGTGTATTCTTATTTGTAGCAGCAACACAGCCACACATCACTCTCACTTATCAAAATGTGCAACGACAACTGGATCATGGACGTAGAATTCGGAAAGGTGGTGGTGGACCGACGAGTGTTAAGAAGAACAGCGGTCCAGTGGGACCTTCTACGGAAATACTTCTGTCTATGGGTGTATATCAGAAGAGACTGACAGGTACGACGAACAACTCGTGCCAGGATAGTAATAGATAGTAATAGATTTAACTATCCGGCGAAACCTCCAGACGAACGAATAGTCGGCCAATGGTGGAGTATGCAACATACACGGGAGAGAATTTGTAATGATCAAGATCGAAACACAGTGCGGTACCACAGGCAGAACTATCGTAGATTTCTGGAAAAGGTAATGGATGAATTACTGGAGCCAGGGAAAACAAATTGTTGGGACACCGATTTGAATCTAAAGGGATTATTAATTTCCACTAGATTACGACAGTATAAAAGTATTAGTATACGCGAAATGTGGCGAAACGGTTAAAAACACGCAGCATTATTGTCCGCGATGTGAATTCATTGGCCGTTTTGACATCCAGTTACCAGGGATTGAATTGCAGGTGCACCTGGGAATATGGAGATTTATCAATCCTCGCCCTAGTGGAAATAATCATATGCGTATAATGTTTATAAATACTTAATAAAAGTTATTAGCTTTTATTAGATTTTCATAACACTTTATAAAGTGCGGATTTTGGACTCTAGTAATCGAGGGGTTACTCATTTACCGTAATACTGCGTATGTGATTGCAAAACTGAATCGAACTCATGGTGATTTCTAGTGATTTCAAAAATCAAAATAAAATCGCTTTAAATCACTAATTTACAAAAAGCTGGAATTTTTTAAATAAAAAATTAATTATATTTTACATTATGTTATATGGGTATAACGTAGAATAAATAAATTATAAAATTTAATTTTATAGAAATTTTTTTATTTTATTCAAAACATTATTGTCGAGTAACAAATATTTTTCAGTAACAATAGGCGGCGATATTGTAATTACATATTGTTTAATATTAAGAAAACCATGTATATCCATTGGTACAGGTATTAAAATATTATCTTTAGATAATCCGTACCATTGGCACAGTACACCTATTTCTCTAGAATTATCGTTTACATTTGCAAAGTCACTGGAAAATTCTGTATTTTTCCAACTTGTGCCTTGTAAATACGCAAAACTAAGTACTAATCCAATATAAGATTTACATTTTTCTCCTATTCTTTTAAATAAGCAATATTCTCCAATTGTAATTTCGTCACATTTTTTTACAAAATGACCAGATTCGTGCTTTTTTATAGTATTATTTTTTGACTAGGTTAGTTCACAGTCTTTTACTCTTTGAAGTCTGTCGCTACTTAAACGAACTTGATCCTTATTTAATATCCAACATATGGATGACTTACGAACTATAAAATTATTATGATTATCATCCTTAATATTTATAAATGGACTGTTTGGGTCGAGATCATCCTTATTACTATATTTTTTTAAATCTAATGTTCCATTATGTTATATAGTGTAGTCAAATCTTGTAACAAATTTATATTTGGTTCAGAGTCATTTTCGACATTTTTATCATCAAATTCAGTTTCAGAATCCGATTGCTCTTCTTCAACTATTTTTTCTATGTCAATTTTACCTAATTTTCTTGTAAAATAATAGAATCAGCAATATTTTTTTGTATACTTATACCTAATATTTTAATTTCTTTGTAAGCATATTTTCGGGCTCTTTGTATAATCGTATTTATGTCTAAATCATTAGGAAAATCTGAGTTTAAAATTTGATCATTGATTTTGTTTTCAAATTTAGGGAATCGAAAATTACTGTTTTTGAATTAATTATTTACAGTAGAGGCATCGTTTTGAAATTGAATTCGAGATATTTTTTTTAATACTTCGAGCATGGAAAAATTTACTACTGTTGAGTATGTAGATCCCATAGATCTTAATGTTCTAAAAAAATGTTCATAAGTCTGACTGCTATAAAGTGAAGGTAAAAATAATTCCGAGGTCAAAATACATTTTTCATTTTTCTTTTCGGCACTTTATATATCATTTCGGAACTTATGAATACATATAACTAAACTGTGAGCGTTTAATGTTATAAAATTTTCTGTCACAGAATATTGTGGTATATTAGCTAACCAGGATCGCCAATATCTCAGAAAGAAAATAGTAAACCATGCTTTATAAACTCTACTCGAAACGTCAAGCGTATCGGATAAAAATGCTTCCAAAAAGAATTGTATTATTTTTAAATATGCAACTGTTCCTTGACTAGATTGGACATGCTATTCTAAGAGATCCAAAATTCGCTGATGAGAAATTTTTTCGACCGATGGAAAATTCATTTTGTCTTTTGCTGATAAATCTTTAAGACATAACCGGAGTTTATCTTTAGAAACCGTTTCTAGAAGTATTTTTAAATGACTAACTAATATAATATAATCACCTGTAGGAAGAATGATTGTAGGCTTTAAAATTCTGTTTCTAAATTTAGTCCCAATATGTACTGTATCCTGTATACAAATTAGATTTAATTCTAAATTAGCCATAAAATTTTTAATGGGACAATCTTTATAGCATAATCCTAATTTCATTTCCATACGCATCGCTTTAAGTAAACGCGGGTCCCCATCAGCTGAAACTCCTAATCATATCATATCATACTATAAGTAAAATTTTTCCGGTGTAAGGCGTACGGCGTACAGCGTACGGCATTAGATTTCATACATCGACTAATGCTACTTAATGAGGGAAGAGGCAAATTTGCATATAGTGTCTCGTAGAGCATTCTTCCACCTATGATAAATAAGTACGTAGCAAAGAGTTTGATTGATTCGTCATATGAAAATCTTTTTTTCTTTTGTGAATTTTTAATAGCGTTATTCATTAATATTTCTAAAAAATTACTATTTTTATTGTTAAATTTTGAGATTATCGAAACTTTATTATCTATATTTGCAATAGAGTTGTTTTTATCATCTAAAAAACTGTTTAAAGTTTCACTTAAATATTTGTTTGTATTTATTTGTTTTGTTAATTGATCAATAAGAGGAAGAAACTGCGTAATTCTTGTTTGATTAGGCATTATTTTTGACAACATTCTTTGTTTTCGAATCTCGGATCTCGATTTTTTTTTTGTTATTTTTCGAACTAATAAGGGACTACCGACCTCACTATCGACACAGTCCGTTCGACGACTGTGTCGACTTAATATTCCCCCGATCCTTCATTTAAAATATTAATTGATTGAACTATATGTCCGGAAGTAGAGCCAGTAGCAATTTCTTTATTAACTAATTCATGTGTATCACATTCGCTTAATTCTGTATTCAGTATAGTTTTTGTTAAATCGACTAATGGAAGATTTTTATCAGTGTCTTGAACTGAACTTTTCGATGTAAATTTTAAAATCGAATTGATTCTTCTATTATTTTTCTTAAATGTAATTTCTTTTATATGATAAATGAATTATTGATCTTTACAAGCCAAAGAAACATTCCTCACATCTCAAGTAAGGCGGACTGTATTAATACCAGACACTTTAGAAACCTCACAGGATGAGTGTTTGAAATAAGACTAAGACAAGCTAAGTCAACAAAAATATAAAATTTAATTGATTGTAGTATAAAATTAATAAAAACTTAATAAGACGGAAAAAAAAATTTTGTATTTCGCCCTGAGTATGCCTGGTGGGTTTTCTAAAATTTTTATATTTGTCATTTGTATCTAGAGACGAGATGCCTGGACTCTACTGATGAGCCCACCAGGCATACTCAGGACGAAATACAAAATTTTTTTTCCGTCTTATTAAGTTTTTATTAATTTTATACTACAATCAATTAAATTTTATATTTTGTTGACTTAGCTTGGCTTAGTCTTATTTAAAACACTCATCCAGTGAGGTTTCTAAAGTGGCTGGTATTAATACAGTCCGCCTTACTTGAGATCTGAGGAATGTTTCTTTGGCTTGTAAAGATCAATAAATTCATTTATCATATAACTTATAGTGTAAAAAAGCAATAAATTCACGAATTTTTCTAATAGTTGGAAAATTGAAATTTTAAAATTATATGGCATTGGATCACGAATATGCCTTATGTAACAATATTCTGACGATTAAGACATTAGTTCTATGTAAGTGCGTTAGGGGGCTACCTGTTAATATGTGGCAGTTATTAAAGTTTGCTATCGGTAGGGCATATATACCCCATGTCTTCCTCGTCAGGATAGAGCTGGTTTTCAAAAATTTTTATATCTGTCATTTGTATCTAGAGACGAGATGTCTGGACCCTACTGATGAGCCCACCAGGCATACTCAGGGCGAGATACAAAATTTTTTTTCCGTCTTATTAAGTTTTTATTAATTTTATACTACAATCAATTAAATTTTATATTTTGTTGACTTAGCTTGGCTTAGTCTTATTTAAAACACTCATCCAGTGAGGTTTCTAAAGTGGCTGGTATTAATACAGTCCGCCTTACTTGAGATCTGAGGAATGTTTCTTTGGCTTGTAAAGATCAATAAATTCATTTATCATATAACTTATAATGTAAAAAAGCAATAAATTTACGAATTTTTCTAATAGTTGGAAAATTGAAATTTTAAAATTATATGGCATTGGATCACGAATATGCCTTATGTAACAATATTCTGACGATTAAGACATTAGTTCTATGTAAGTGCGTTAGGGGGCTACCTGTTAATATGTGGCAGTTATTAAAGTTTGCTATCGGTAGGGCATATATACCCCATGTCTTCCTCGTCATGGATAGAGCTGGTTTTCAAAAATTTTTATATCTGTCATTTGTATCTAGAGACGAGATGTCTGGACCCTACTGATGAGCCCACCAGGCATACTCAGGGCGAGATACAAAATTTTTTTTCCGTCTTATTAAGTTTTTATTAATTTTATACTACAATTAATTAAATTTTATATTTTGTTGATCTTAGCTTGTCTTAGTCTTATTTCAAACACTCATCCAGTGAGGTTTCTAAAGTGGCTGGTATTAATACAGTCCGCCTTACTTGAGATCTGAGGAATGTTTCTTTGGCTTGTAAAGATCAATAAATTCATTTATCATATAACTTATAGTGTAAAAAAGCAATAAATTCACGAATTTTTCTAATAGTTGGAAAATTGAAATTTTAAAATTATATGGCATTGGATCACGAATATGCCTTATGTAACAATATTCTGACGATTAAGACATTAGTTCTATGTAAGTGCGTTAGGGGGCTACCTGTTAATATGTGGCAGTTATTAAAGTTTGCTATCGGTAGGGCATATATACCCCATGTCTTCCTCGTCTGGATAGAGCTGGTTTTCAAAAATTTTTATATCTGTCATTTGTATCTAGAGACGAGATGTCTGGACCCTACTGATGAGCCCACCAGGCATACTCAGGGCGAGATACAAAATTTTTTTTCCGTCTTATTAAGTTTTTATTAATTTTATACTACAATTAATTAAATTTTATATTTTTGTTGTCTTAGCTTGTCTTAGTCTTATTTCAAACACTCATCCTGTGAGGTTTCTAAAGTGGCTGGTATTAATACAGTCCGCCTTACTTGAGATGTGAGGAATGTTTCTTTGGCTTGTAAAGATCAATAAATTCATTTATCATATAACTTATAGTGTAAAAAAGCAATAAATTCACGAATTTTTCTAATAGTTGGAAAATTCAAATTTTTGTAATTTCTTTTCTTTTGTGAGTTTGAATATGTCTGATAATGTTTGAAACTACCCATCTCTCTGACCCTGATGGTCCACGACATTTTGAAATTTTATTGATATTAGAACAAATGGGACATTTTATTTTTGCACAGTATGTGAAACCATTAGAAATTGTATTGTCATCATATTTTTCTTTTACACATACATCAATTTAAATTTTTTTTAAGGGGTCTGTTTAGTAGCTCGCGCCGAAAAAAACGCGATTTTCGTGATTATTTCTTGGGATACTGGATAAAGTAATGATATAAAAGTTATTAGGCTTAGTAAATACACTCTTGAAATACATAAAAAAAATTTTTTCTTTTATTTTATACATGTATTATGACCAAAAACGTCAGCCAAACGCAACACCTCGAAACGTAGGTAGGTCCGCCTTGTTGATAAAATCTCGGAGCTGTGTTGTCTGAAATAAAAAAATCAAAGTGCTTTAGGTTTGGTATGACAATGGCTATGTTCCCTATGAATTTTATTCAATTATTTTAAAAAATAAAAAAATGATGAAGAAAAAACAAAAAATTTTCAAAAAACCGGTTTTTTTTTCGCCGATTTTTGAAAAAAAAAATATTAAAATTCAAAATTTTTGAAAAAAATTTATAGGGGACATAGCGATAGGTTTAAAGAATATGTGGTTCAAATTTCATAAGGATCGGTCGAGTAGTTTCGAAAATTTCATCAACAAGGCGAGTAAAAACGTTGTTTAGAGAAAAACGCGTTTAAAGTTTTTTTGCATGAAATTCTTAAAAAAAAAATTGCTTCTAGTCAGCGATGCCTGGACCGTACAAAATTCCTTCAGATTGTTCGAAGAGTTGACTTTCTTCCAATCTTTTCTGTCTCAGCATTGTTCTGCCCTCTTTAGAAGCTTTCGATGAACGGCGGTTGCCTACTTGGATACGCTGGCGGTCGCGAGTCGCGGCATATGCGACTGCAGTTTCGCCGATTCCAACGTGCATCGTTTCCATAATTATCAATACTGTGCTGAACCCTTCATTGAAAATACATGCTGCTGTAATGCACGCAATTTTAACGATTTTTTTGCCAGAGAAAGTGTGTTTCGGTGCCATACTCCACACAGTGGATTTCTGTCCAAATTTCGAAAGACACATCACCATTACACACTTTACACGATAAATATTGTTCTAGAAGGCTAAACACGAAAATAAACTTTATAATACTGTAGCCTGTATCTTTTTTACACGTACATCAAAACTGTCGTCCTTCGACTCTTTTAGTTTTTTTGCTGATGCACTTGTATTACTCCTGCTACGATCTCCACGTAAACTACGCTTTTTTGTCTTACTTCCTGCACGTCGGCAGGATTTAGTTTGATATTTGCCTTTTTTATCCATTGCAAAAATACGACAATTTCACGTAGAAAGCTGTTGCTCTAACGAATTTACAAAAGAACTGCCTCTTTTCGCTCCAGAAGCAGGTATATACATTTCGTAAATCAAAACAACGAAATATATACGACCTCTAGGATACCGACATATAATATATATACATATATACAAGAGGATTCTGAAAGAGAGCAGCTGCGTGAGAAAACAATAGCAGGTAAGCGGCTGGGACGGCGCGCTAGAGGTACCTACCTAAGCGTTCAAAAATAATGTTAGAGTTCTTGGATCGTTCTAAAATTTTCACACAATATTTCTTAACCCGTTAACGACCAAAACACCGAAAATTTAAGTTAAACTTTACTATTTTAATTTACAGCGAAATATGTGAATGATCACATATGAGTAACATTTTTATATGCTTTTATGTTCGCTCTACAAGATCCCGTAATCAGATTTTGGATCCGACTGCAAGGAAAAACAATATGGCGGTTTTTTCGTAAAAAACTACCAAAATTACGGTGATATTTTTTTTTTCAATTTGATATTCGGTATCGAAAAAGACCTGCAGATTCAAAACAAATAGGGACAAACTCGGACAAATTTCCTAAACTTTCAAAATATGCATTAATATTTTTACGTTTTTCAATATGGCGCCTTCAAAATGGCGGATAACGTCAAAAAACCTAAAAAATCATGTTTTTTTGTAAATATTTATACGCAAAGAACTTTTTTTAAATATAAAAGTCACTCAAATTGATACAATTTTATTCAGTATAGCTGTCTGATATAGCTGGATTATGAAATACCCAATATGGCCGCCCATAATGGCGGTTTTAGAAGGAAAAACCTGAAAGATCTTATTTTTTCGGGATAATTTCGGATATTTCTAGTAGATCGCCTTAAATAATGGATTTATATGAGCTTTTAGATAGTAACGAATACGAATTTCCTTTTGACTCGTTAGTAGCGTAACCTTTTTCGTTTGTTAACTGTGCAGTCCAAAATTCTTCCGCTTTAGATTTTACAAATTTTACTAATTCAAGAATTAAATATTTATCACTTATCAAAAAACTAAACTCTTCCGGAATTTTATAATATATGCCATAGTAAGATTATAAATTGTCGTTATTGTCAAGCAACCTTCTCGTTGCATTACGTGCAAAAAATTCTAACTGATCTATAGTTTTATGATTTATATTCTTAAAAGTTGAAGGTGTATCTAAATGATTTAGCCGCAAGATATTTTTAACGTAATTTGGAATAACAATGTTTTGTGCACTTTCTAAAATTTCCCAAAAATTGTCACCTTGCATTTTTCTTAAAGTCGGCTCGGATCGTGTTCTAATGATGTATTGTGCATCGTTCTTCCTGGAATCGTTCATACTGTGTAATATTCGCCTTGATTAGTTTCCAATGAAGAACTTGAATAAAGAAATTAATATTTTTGTTTAGCCTTTTTTTATTATAATTAATGTAAACTACAAAACACAAAAATGCTGTACTTAGAACTTTATAAAAATATATGCCGAAAATTGTTATGAAGAATAAAATAAATTCATAAATTTAAAAAAGAGTATGTATTATTAGTTTTTAATGTAGTTGTAATTATAATTTAACTTACCTTATAAAAAGAATTAGGTGTTATACTATGAAAATAATTAAATGTTATAAAATATAAAGCAAGATGAAATCGTTGGGCGGACCCTTCTGCTGCACAGAAAGAAATGAGACTTCAATATAAGTACACGCGTTTGTTATTGTATAAACAAACGAGCATGCCGCAACTTGTCGGATCCTGTTACATACATTCCAAATGTCCGTATAAACGCAAAAAAGTTCTTAGTATTGCGTTTAAAACGATTCATGCCGAATCTAATGATTTCAATAAATGAAATCGATTTCATCTGAGCCTGCTTATGTGATTTCAACTTTGAATAACCCCTCGCTAGTAATAGTTTAAACAAGTTGGTAATGTTTATAAGATTTTAGTGGTGTTATTTTTAAAATTTCTTAAAAATTTCTAAGTTTCATTAGGTTTTATTAGATTTTTGTATTTCGAAAATATTGTGAAAAACGACAAAATGACACCAATAGTAACTGTCGCGTTTTCCTGTATTTAACTGTTCTTAGCTGTTTCTAAGTGATGTATGCAAAAAACAAAAGCTATTAATAAAAGATTGCTATTGCTAAATATTCATAAAAATTCTAAATACTTATTTACTGTATATAATAATTTAAAAAAGTTAATAGTAGTTATTAGCTTTTTTAAGCTCGTACATTTCTTTTGCTTTTGAAAAAAACCTAAAAGCTAATAAAATCTAGCAAAAGCTAAGAAGAGCTAATAAAAGTTATAAATTCTTACTAACTATTAATAGAGTCCAAAATCTGCATATTATAAATTGATTATAAAATTTATTAGCTTTTCTTAGCTCTTTCTGGAAAAATAAATTTCCGCCTGGGCGTCTGCGACCTATGCAAGGAGGAAGTTTACGAGCTCCTTAAAAGAAAACGAAGAGCAGCCGCTCTATTAAAAGACTAATTAAAGGTTAAGAAATCACCTGAGAAATCATGTGATTTTTCACGTCAAAATCTCAGGTGTCGAAATTAAGAGAAAAAATTTCTAAGTTTTACTGGAGAAAAGTGCTATTATAAAATATGTTTTTTTCTCTCTCTTATCGTGCTGAATCTTTTGAACATGAGGTAAAATTACATTTAAAAAATTGCCTATAGTTGGAAAATAAATACAGTTAAACAAGCTACAAATTATCTGAGTCCCATTGGAAAAGAATTTACATTCAACAGGGTTTTTATTACTTTCTAATCGTAGTGAATCGATTCGTCTGGAGACTCGACCTGTAATTGTTGCAATGCTTTTGCACGCAAAAGAAGCTTCCCGTCTGTTTACAGATGTCTAACCTGTAAAAAGAAAAAAATATAAATCTGCAAAGTATCTTTTTATTACTTATAATTTTTTGAATAATTGTTTAGCTGTTTTTTAAGCAGGACTAATTTATTATTGATTACACATTGATTATACTTTATGCCTCGTTCTCGATATTACTATGTAGTCCCCTCCCTTTGCCCCGGAAAGCCACACGTTTAGAGTAAGGAAAACGCGAATAGCGCGCCACCTGCCGCCATCTAGGCCTCCGTGTCTCGGCGGGCCGCGTCCGATCTTCATTATCCTTTCGTGTGCGCTAGGAGACACACGCTTGGAGCGGAATCAGCGGATGTATATAATTTCGTAAGGGTGTTCAAAACTATTCTTAGGCGTAGTATTCTACGACAATGGCGAAACGACACAACGAAGCACTTTTGGAAATGCAGAGAAAAATGTTAAAAATGCAGGAGGAAATTAAAACAATGATGGAGGAGTCGGAAACCGAGGAAAAGTTGACCAATGAGGACGGAGAGGGTGTATCGGGGAACGAGTCACCTCCCGCCTCGGACATGGGTGAGTGCAAATTAGAACTTTTAAATACACTTCCTAACGAACTTGCACGAGAGGCAAGGCATGTTAGAGTTTTTTATGACCGATGAAATTGTATTGTATGACAAGGCATATCGGATCGTATCCATCGTGTTTACACGGCGAGGTGAAACATGGTGGATAAATTAATGTTTCAATAATGGAAAAGAAATTTTTGAATCTATTCCATTAACATCCAGGCGTCGTTAAATGTAGGTATTGGTGGTAGGCTGGACAAATTTTACGATGAGTGGCAAAAACTCACACAAGATAAATTCGTCTTAAACTGTATTCGCGGTTACAAAATTAAATTCATCTCGAAGGTAGTGCAGGACGCCAAACCTTCAGTTCAATTTACCTCGGAGGAGGAAATGTCTCATTATGAGAGGGCCATTCACGAATTAATTGTAAAAGGGGCTGTTAGGCCATGCAAATCGGTGAAAAACCAATTTCTTTCGTCATACTTTCTAGTTCCTAAGTCAGACGGTACATTTAGGTTTATTTTGAACCCCAAAAAATTAAATAATTTTATTGAAACCCATCATTTTAAGCTTGAAGATTTACGTACGGCTATCAAATTAATATTACCTGGGTACTGGATGGCTACTGTAGATTTACAGGACGCATATTTTTTAGTGCCTGTAGACAAACAAAGTAGTAGATATTTAAGATTTGAGTTTAATAATGAGTTGTTCGAGTTCGTATGTTTACCTTTCGGGTTAAACGTTAGTCCATATATTTTTACCAAAATACTAAAGCCGGTTTTAAAACACCTAAGGAGTAGTGGTTTTTTGCTAATTGCATACTTGGACGATTTTCTATGTATAGGTAAAAATTATGAGAAATGCAATTTAAATTTGGAGGCGACAACAACACTGCTTTATAAACTGGGCTTCATTATAAATTATAAGAAATCAACGGTTCCGTCAACTAGGCAACGATTTTTGGGGTTCATAATTGACTCGAGAAGTTACTTCATTGAATTACCAGATGAGAAAAGAAAGAATTTATTAAAGATAGTATGTAATTTTAGTTCGTTAGAAACTTGCACGATCAAAGCATTTGCCCATTTGTTGGGTAAATTAGTATCGGCATGTCCGGCTATGCAATATGGTTTCATCTATACTAAAGTGCTAGAAAGAGAAAAAAATTTCGCACTGATTGTAAATAATTTTAATTATGATAAAGATATGGTAGTGTCTAGTTGGGTAAAATCTGATCTACGTTGGTGGGCGAAAAACTTGCCGGTATCAAAAAATAAAATAAAGACAGGTGAATTTAAAGCGGAAATATTCACGGATGCATCAAAAACTGGCTGGGGAGCCGTTAGAGACTCAGAAAAGATATATGGTTTTTGGAACGAGACAGAGAAAAAATTGCACATTAATTTATTAGAATTGATGACGATTGAGTTAGCATTAAAAAATATTGCTCACAATTTAAATAATTGTCAAATTCTTTTGAGAGTGGACAATACCACCGCGATTGCTTATGTAAATAAAATGGGCGGCGTAAGACTGTGGAGGTACCACAACATTGCAAAGAGGATTTGGAAATGGGCGGAAGACCGAAATTGCTTTTTATTTGCATCGTACATAGCATCAAAAGAGAACGCGGATGCAGATAAGTTATCGAGAATAAAAAACGAAGATGGCGAATGGGAACTATCGTCATTTGCTTTTAGTAAAATTATAAATAGATTTGGGAGCATTGAAATGGATTTATTTGTGTCTAGTTCAAACACAAAATGTGAAAGATTTTGCTCGTGGTATCCAGATCGCGGGACAGAACAAATTGACGCATTTACAATTTCGTGGACTAATTTAAGATTTTATGCCTTCCCGCCATTCGCTTTAATTCTCAGAACGTTGGTTAAAATAGTTGAGGATAAGGCCCGGGGCATTGTGGTAGTTCCAATGTGGCCAAACCAACCATGGTTCCCTTTTTACAACCAATTACTTGTACAAGAGCCTTTGATTTTTTCACCTCATAGTAATTTATTGACGTGCTCTTCTAGGTCCATACCACATCCGAGGGCGAAGCATCTAGGTCTGATGGCAGGGCTATTATCAGGCGAGCACTTTTAAGCAACGGAGTTCCTGAGAAAACAATAAATATCATTATGGCTTCTTTAGCTCCAGCAACAATGCGACAATACGAGGCGTCGCTACTGGCATGGTTGGACTTTTGTATGAAAAATGATATAGTGGCTCATGACCCCCAGACATCGGACCTTTTAGCCTTTTTAACAGAATGCTTCGAGACGCAGGCGTCCTATGGAACCCTGAATACGCATAGGTCGGCCGTTTCTTTAATTTCTAAGAATAAAATCGGCGAAGACAAGGCTGTGAGTCGATTTATGAAAGGAGTTTTTCGATTAAGACCATTACGCCCGAAATACGACTTCATGTGGGACGTAGAGACAGTGCTTTTATATTTAGAAACATTATATCCTTTAGAAAATCTTACGGTACCACAACTATCTAAGCGGACTGCTATGTTATTAGCATTGGCCACGGCTCACAGAGCCCAAACTATTTGTAGTATTTTAATTGACGACATTGTACAATCAGATACCGGAATTCTTATAAAAATTTCGGAGATAATTAAAACCACAAGGATCGGTAAAAATCAACCCTTGTTGTCGTTGCCTTTTCTATTGGACAGGCCAAAAGTCTGCGTAGCTTCTTCCTTATTAAAATATTTGACCGACCCTACCCCAGCCCGACGACCCTTCGAAATATAATAAAAAAAAAATGCTAATCGACGTATTTTTAATTGTACTTTTCAACAAAAAAAAAATTTTCAATTGTACCCCCGTAGTTTTTTAGAAAAAAAATCCTAAAGTACTAGAATATTAATCCGCCAATAGCTCCTTTTAAAGTGGTTTTAACGTTAAAGGAAAGGTGCAGAAAAATTGTACCTTTTTTATACTTAATTGTACCACCGTTACTTTTGCGAAATAATATAATACAATAAATAAAAAATCAAAAAAATTGTACTGACATAATGCAAATATATTTCCAGTCACCGCGCATGCGCGGTCACCGGAAATACGAGAAACGCATGCTTATGGCGCGTTATTTAAAAGTCATGAATAGATCAAAAAATGCTCGAAAGATGTTATAAAAAATAGTCAACGATGTATATTCATTTATCTTTCATAGACTTTACAGAAAATTCAATTGTACCACCTGAGGTTTTGAGAAAAAAAAAAGTTATTGTCAGGTTACAGGTGGAAACGTTGAAAGCAGCGTGCACAACAGCTGTTTAACAATTAACAGACGTATTAAATATTCTTTTTCATTTGTTCTTAATTGTACCATCATTAGTTTGTTGGTTTACACATTAAATTTGAGCAAAAATAATTAAATAATTACCAGCGGGCCTATGAAGGCAGGCGTCTTAAAATCGCGAAAAAAGCAAGTAACAACAAAAGTGTTTATTATTTATGAGGCTTGTGTGGGTATTTGAGAGTTATGTAGACAGTCGTCTATAACTCGTTTTGGGTTGAAAAATTGAGAAGTAAGTACGGCCCCGTCTTAGTCAATAACCTGAGGGATAGTTTATTTTTAAAAACATAAAGCAAATCAACAATAAAAATATGGTCCACCCTATCTATGCATACATACATATAATTTTAAATTTCGGGGTTTATGAAGCCCATGACAGAGAAGGAAGATACGTACTTTAGTACGATAAAAAGAGACAGAAAAGATTATGGAGCCCCGGCTCCATAAACCTGCCATATTAACAATGAGTGGGAAAGGGATAGGGTTATTGGAATTTAACATACGAGGCTCCATAACCCCCTATATCCAAATGTATATATATATATATATATATATATTAAATTACGTATATAATATTATTTATATATATATATATATATAATTATATGGAAAGGTATTTATCTGAACTGTTTATTATTGATTTGCTTTATGTTTTTAAAAATAAACTATCCCTCAGGTTATTGACTAAGACGGGGCCGTACTTACTTCTCAATTTTTCAACCCGAAAGAGTTATAGACGACTGTCTATATATAAGTCTCAAATACCCACATAACCCTCATAAATAATAAACACTTTTGACTTTTTTTATGAAAAAACTATAAAAGCCTTATAATAATGCATCTTCTTTAGGATTATAACCAAAAAACGGGGTTACAAGGTCAAATAACCGAGCGTTACTTGCTTTTTTCGCGTTTTTAAAACGCTTGAGTTCATAGGCGTCACAACCGCACATGCGCATAGTGCGCCCGTTCGTTCAGCTAATTATTTACTATTGTTTCTAATTGATTCCCATTAATAAATACAAAGTTTGACGATTGTACTATTACGTACAGATAATGTACATTTTTTTATTTACTCATAGTAGTAGAGTTAAATATCAATGATTTGGAGGGTACAATTACTTTTTCCACAAATTCTGGTAATTAATAATAATAATGCGACGATGGATATTTTATCAATGCCTGCCATGCATTTTTTCCCTTTTTTACGATTTTAAAATCTCGTGCGGTTGAAAATCTCGTGTGCATGCGAATCTCGCACTTCCGTTGGCCGCGCATGCGCAGTAGCTGTAAACGGACTGTCAATCAGACGATATTGCTTTTTTAATATTTTTGCGTTATACCGTTATTTTTTCGGAAAAGTGAGGGTGGTACAATTAAGTACGAAAAAGGTACAATTTTTTTACACCCTAATTAGGACGAAGGAACGATTGTAAGGTGAGGTATCGGTGTTTTAATATTGCAATACTTTGTCATTTTTTTTCTCAAAAACGGTGGGGGTACAATTAAAATTTCTTGTTTTTTTAGAAAGTACAATTAAAAATACATCGGATAGCATTTTTTTTTTATAAAATTCCGTAGGTCGGCGGGCTGGGGTAAGGGCGGTAAATATTTGGATAAGACGGCTGGGCTTAGAAACGGAGCTCGCAGATTGTTTATCACGACCAAGAAACCGTATAAATCTATCTCGACTCAGACTTTTGCAGGTTGGATAAAATCTGTCTTGAAAGACAGTGGGGTAGATACTTCAATTTTTTCTTCGCATTCGACTAGACATGCCTCAACTTCCATAGCTTTGAAGAAAGGCATTGATTTAAGTACGATAAGACGAACAGCTGGTTGGTCAGATAATTCCAAAACGTTTGCTTTATATTATAATCGTCCTATTTTGACTGAAAAAAGAAACTTTATTCATGCAGTATTAAGTAATCAAAGATAATAATATAGATTAAGAAATGTTTATTTGATCATTAATATAAAAACAAGTTTTATGTTTTATTGCGCCAAGACGCGCAGATTTACATTTTGTAAGAAATTAGCTTTTGTAAATCTTTATGTAATAAAGTGAATTTATTTTCTCGACTTAAGAGTTACGAAATTATTTAATTGCTTAAAATTATCAACTCTAAACAGCTACATAGTAATATCGAGAACGAGGCATAAAGTATAATTGGTCGATCAAACAGTTTCTTTCGAAGCGCAGTTCGATCGTAATTATACGAATAGCCTCGTTCGAAGATATTACCTCCCACCCATATCTTTTCCCAACCCAATGGGTATAATTTTAAGCTAAAGATACTCTAAATTATGAAGATCGGACGCGGCCCGCCGAGACACGGAGGCCTAGGGCGGCAGGTGGCGCGCTATTCGCTTTTTCCTTACTCTAAACGTGCGGCTTGCCGGGGCAAAGGGAGGGGACTACATAGTAATATCTTCGAACGAGGCTATTCGTATAATTACGATCGAACTGCGCTTCGAAAGAAGCTGTTTGATCGACCAATTTCACATTAATTTAATAATAATTCCGTTTTACGAAGTACTAATTACTTATTTCTGTTGAATTGGTCTTAATTCCAAATCAATATTCAATCAATAATCAAATTTATCAGGGATGTTATGTTTAATTATTATGACAGCTATATTTACTAAAGCTATAAGGAAAAACAAATTTTTATATATCTTTAATAATTTATACAAAATCTAAAATATGTCAATTAAAAATAGCCTTGTAGGAGAAACAAGCAATTAAAAATCTATCGATCAATATTTTTTTATAATTTTCTTAACAATTTTTTGGGGTTGGAGATGTCGGGTAGTGATTGAAATTTTCTATTCCGCCATCTATTCTATGCATATTCCATCGCAAGTAATGTCAACCTTACACGTGCCCTTACTTATATTTCTAACCTGTAACGGTGATCAGTGTTCATAGCAGAATGTTATTTATTCCGTATTTTTTGTTTATTTACATCTTTTTACAAAAGTAAACCGTATCAACCAATAATAATAGTTTATATGTCAGATAAATTACTTAATCAAATTTGCCAATGTGGATATTTACAAATATTGTCTGAATTCATCTTGTTTTTAATTTTAATTATCAAGGTTTTACCGCTTTTTTAAATTGTTAAGATTAAATATTTAGTGAAAATAATATAGTTTGTTTTTCAAAATTATTAAATGTATTTAATTTTTTGCAGGCCTGCCATATAATTTTATAAAATATCTATAATTTTTCTACTAATTTTATGCCAAGAAATTTGACTACAATGTGAGTATTGATTACTTTTTCATATTTAATATGATTTTGATATATAATTTTCTAAAATTAGTATTTTGTATTAGTTATAGAAATAAACATATGAAAAATAGTAGTTATAAATAATATTCAAAACATAATTAATTAATGGTTTTTTACTTTAATTATAATTTAGAAAATCATATTTAAATGAATCAAATGTCAAAAGCTTTCTGAAATCACAAGTTTGTTCTTTACTACAGGTATATATATAATTATTTAAAATTATAAAAAGTTTTATAAAAAAAATAACAAAAATAAAGAAACAAAAATAATATATCTCGAATAGGTATTTCTTGCTTAGTCTCTGTAAGAAGCAGAAGCTTCCTGAAAATTTATATTTAATATTTGTGTATAATATACATACAAATTAATAATCTCTTTAAAAGATATACATAATCTTAAAGAAATTAATCAAATAATTTTTTATGTACAAATTTTGAAAGATATTTTTAATGATTGTTGAATATAAATATTTATTTAATTTTGATACTTTGCTATAAGGCTATTATAAATTATGTTTCTATAGTATGTTAAAATTATTTAGTATTAAATATATATATTTTAGTATTAAATTTTAAAATTTTAGTTAAAATTTTAGTATTAAATATATATATTAAAAATAAATATATATCTTACAAAATCTTTTTTATACATGGGATATTATATTGAATGTTGATAAACAAACAAAAAATTAAAAAATTTCATTAATATGCGATTAATATTAATGGATTTGCTCCATTTCCATCACTCTAAACCTTTATTAATATACATTATTGACATCATTTTGCTCATAAATATTGACATTATATTTAGTAACTTACAATTATTGTCAAAATTATACAGCATCCTATAACTATTTAAAGATAAAGAAAGAAAGATTGTTAAAATTCATTTACTGTTTGCACGAAGGTTAATTTTTGGGTTTGTTCATGACCCTATCAAAAATGTTAAGGTGGAGCTACATGTGGTTTTTTTCAGACTTTTGGAAAAATACTTTATTCTTTAATATTATCTTTTTGGACTATATTATAAAAGTTGATGAAAATTAACACTCAGCTAAATTTTCTTTTTTATATACATAACATATTTTTATTTTAGGTTTATTATTTTTAGATTTTTATTATTGTTTATATAATACACCCCATTGACGAAAATTTCTGTTCTATTTTTTTGGGCAGCCATCCATGTAATAACAGTCGTCAGTGCTGCATAAGTTTCATGATCAATCTTCTTTTCTTTTCAATGGTTTTAGACTCATATTTGTTGACACGTTAAGAAGAATAAATGATCATGTTATATAAATTATGCAGGTTTATTATTTTTTTTTTGTCGTCACTCTTTTTATGATCCCAATTTGGTGCTAATCAGTGACGGAGGTCATACAATGTCTTAGTGAAGAAAACACACGTTGAAAATACATTCCCCAATGGTGCTTGTATCAATCGATTAGGGCCGGGAATCGAACCTGGGACCTCCAGATTACGAACCTGACGCCCTAACCGACCGAGCCATCGCAAACCTCGATAAACAGGTTTATAATTCATTTATTTATTTATTTATTTATTTACCAGTAATACATATGTAGCTTACGTCTAAATATACATTATTATAACCGACTAAACATTACATCCTAAAGAGGTACAAAGATACCTGTACTTAGGCCTGGTAGACTAATTTAAACAACTAACTTACGAACTAAAAAACGTTTTTTAGTGTGTATTAGTGAAAAACACATTTAAAATTTGTTTAAAAATTATAATAATATAAAAAGAAACACTAATAGAGCTCTTGATAACTCAACATAAATAACAAAACTATATAAAATTATCATTTTTTCTTATTTATTTTTTTATATATTTTTAGAAGTTTCACGGACTTATTAGTCCTATTACATAAAGAATGATAAAAAAGATAAATGGAGCTGAGAAGTAAAATTAAATAATGATTAACAATTAAAATTATATGTTACAATATTTCTTACACATGATTTTAAATCTCCCTATGGAGTCACAATCACGAATATTAAATGGAGTTAAATTCCATAAGCGACACAGTCTAGGTACAGTTGTATAAAAAGTATAATTACTTATTGACGACATTTCGGAGAGATGTCTTGGATTCCTTAAAATATAATCGACTAATCTATTCGCAAACAAGGTTACTATGCTTTCACACCCAATAAAATTATTTAACACTTTGTAAACAAAATATAAATCATAAAATTTACGCAAATAAACGAAATCAAATAAATTAAACTTAACAAGTAATCTACTATAATCATGATCAACAAAACTCATTGGTGTATGCCACTTAAATGCAAGATAACGTAAAAATTTGTGTTGCACTGATTCAAGTCTGCTAATCTGATATCCTTTGTAAGGATTCCAAATCACAGATCCGTATGAACAAATGGGTAGAACTAGGGTCTTAAACAATATAATAATCGAAGTAATATTTACAAAATCTACAGTACTACGCAGAATAAAGCCTACTGTCCTAGAAGCTTTATTTACAATATAATTTATATGTGAATTAAAATTTAAATGGTCATCCAAGATGATACCCAGATCTAGCAGCTCATAAACTCTGTTTATAGATTTATTACCACACAAATAATCATACAACAATAAATCATTACCTCTGTGGAAACTAATAATATTTGTTTTACTAGCATTAATGTTCAATCCATTATCTTCCGCCCAAACAATCAAACTATTAAAGTCACATTGTAGTTTGGATGCCAACATAGGGTTGGTTACATTGTAAAATAATTTAACATCATCGGCATAAATTAATATGCTAACAAATTTAATGATGTCGGGCAGATCATTAATATAAATTATAAAAAGGAGAGGGCCAAGGTGCGAACTTTGAAGTACACCAGACTTTATTCTCACGAACTCAGATGACTGATTATTTAATCTAACGGCCTGTTCTCTGTTTTTTAAATAGGACTTAAGCCAATTAAAAATATCACCCCTTAAACATTTCATTCCAAGATGGCGGGTGAGGACTTGCCGCCTGCGGCAATCCCGCCTGACATAAACTTTAAATGTCACCCAAAAATAGTGAATACAACGGTGTTTTGTGTGTTATGTGATAGTGTTTTTCATAAAAGTGACTTTAACTGAAAAAAAAGTGAAATATGTAACTAATATACTGATAATTTGTGATGAACATAAAGACTTGGACTTGTCCTCAATTTCAAGTGAAGATCCACGTGTCATATTATGCACGCTTAAAAACGAAATTAATAATTGCAAAATTGCAAATCAAAAACTCAGTCAAGAGCACGCACTGCTGAAAAATGAATACAAAATATTACAGAATAATTATGAACAATTAAAGGAAAGCAAGAGTAATGAAAACAATGAAGATGATGGCATGGAATTGGACAAAACATTTTATGCTAATGATAAACAGATGGAAGCAATCAAGAATGAAAATGTGTTATTAAAGAAATTAAATAAAGAAATGAAGGAAAAAAATGCTTTATTACAATAGTTACTGGACAAAGAAAAAAAGAAAGATAGTGAATTATTAAAAACCCATACTAAATCATTTGCGAGTGTATTAAATTCGAAAGTGATAGTAACTGAGACGAAAAGAATTCCTAAGATTATTATTAAAAAGAAAAACATTGATGATAAAACTAATTTAAAAGAAAGAGTAGTAAAATACTTAGTTAAAAATAATAATATTCAAACAAAAAAAATTCATGTTAACAAGAATGAAGTTACAATTGACTGTATGAATATCGAAAGTGTCAAAGTTGCGGAAAAAGTATTGTCAACGAAGCTTGGCTGTTGTAAAATAGAAAGAGAAGAACTAAAAAAACCGATTATAAAAATTGTTGGAATAGACAATATGTATAAATTAGATGACAAAGCTCTAGAAAATGATATTAACTGCAGAAATTTTGCATCAATGGAACCTAAAGGCAAATTATTAAAATTTAATCTTAATACAAGAAACGGAAAAACTACTGTCATTATGGAAGTATCTGCTGACATACACAGATATTTAAAGGAAAATAATGATAAATTATTTATAGGCTACCAGAGCTGCAAAGTTTACGATGTAGTGAATGTTAAACCATGTTTTAATTGTGGTAGATTTGGACATAATGGACACAAGTGCAATAACACTCCTGTTTGTTTAAAATGTGCAGGTAATCATCAAACTAGAAATTGTGTTAGTGAACATGTTTGCTGTGCTAATTGCAAGTATAGCAATAACAAATTTGGTAAAAAATATAATACTGAACATATAGTGAGTGACTCGGAAAAGTGTGAAATATTGCAAGTTAAAATTAAAAACTATATCATCATGACTGATTATCAGATCAAACCTGCTTTACCGAGGTATATTGGTAATGTGGGATATAGCAATAATGTAAGGCGAACATCGGTAAATAATAAAACTACACCATCGACCGAAAAAAAGAAAGAAACTACTTTATCTTTAAGATCTTTGAGTGGAAGTACGGAATCGGTATTCTAAATGGAATATAGTATAAAAATAGAAGAAACAACATGTTGTGACTTTCATGAACTAAACAGTAAAATAATTTCAAATAATAATCTAATATTATACGTAAACATTAGAAGTTTGAATGCGAATTTGCCTAAACTTGAATGTCTGATTAATAGCTTGGAATATAAACCGAATGTAATAGTATGTGCTAAAACATGGAATTTAGTATGTCCACAGTTGTACAATTTAATTGGATATAAAATGTATTATAATAATAGTAAGATTAATAAATCAGATGGCGTAATTATTTACATATTAGATAAATTGATAGAATGTACTGAAACCTTAATAATTGGAAGACTGAGCATACTGAATTCTTGTTTCAAATTAGGTAAGGAAAAAATTGTCATATCTGCACTTTATAGATCACATGATTATCCTAAGGCTGAATTCATTTTAGATTTAAAAAATTTCATCAACTCTTATAACATGGGTAAACATCATATAATCATAGGTGATTTCAATATTGATATAAATTGCAATAATAATTTTAGTCATGAACTCTTAGAAAACTTTCTTGAGAATGAGTATTTTCCAGGTTTTGTGGGTATAACTAGACCGTCGGATGATATTGCTTCTGAAGGGACTTGCATTGATAATTTTTTCATCAGAAGTGAAAGCTTAAGGTTTACTACTTATAAGATTAACAGTAGCTTTACTGATCATTATCCTCTTTCTATGACTGTTGATGATAGATTTGATGAGAAGGAGGACATAGTTTGTAGCAAAATAAATTATTTTAAATTAAATGCAATAGCAGGTAAAATAAACTGGAATAGAATTACGCAAATAAATGATCCTAATAGTGCTACTGATCTGTTGATCTCTTGGATTGCAGACTGTGTTAGGAAGTCAAAGAGTACAGGCATGAGTAACAATACTAAAAAAAAAATAATAAAAAACCAAGAAAAAATTGGATTACAAATGCTATTATGTTTTCATGTCAAAAAAAGGAAAATCTTTATAAAGCATGGAAAAGCAATCCTGGAGATTTGGAGATTAAAAATGAGTATAAAAATTACGTTAAGGTACTCGATAGGATAATTAAAGAAGCTAAACGCACTTACGACCAAAAAAATTTTTTAAAAAATAGTAAAAATCCTCATAGGCTATGGAGTTTGATTAATAACAAGCTTGGTAGAAATGTAAAAAAAATTAATGATTTTGAGTACATATTGGATGAAAATAACAGTAAAATAGACGATAAAAAAGATATTGCAAATAACTTAAATGAATTCTTCTGTACTGTAGGATCCAAGCTTAGTTACAAAATACAAACACCGCAGGGCCCTAATTTAACTAACATTCCTTTTAATGACAAATCAATGTTTCTTACACCCACACATAGTGCAGAGATTAGAATCATTATTAATAATTTGAAAGATAAATCAGACGGGGTCGACGAAATTAACACTAAAACATTAAAAGCAATATCCAACCACATTCTTATGCCTCTAACACACATTTATAATATGAGCATGGAAAAGTCAATATGGCCTACTGCACTTAAAAAGGCAGAAGTAATTCCTATTTTTAAATCGGGTAATAAATGGTATGCAACGAATTACAGACCAATATCATTAATATCAAATCTCGCAAAGATATTTGAAAAAATTATTTACAAAAGAATATATAAGTTTATTGAAAAGTATAGTATATTGGCAGAAAATCAATTTGGTTTTATTAAAAAAAAAGGTACTAAAGATGCACTAAATTATTTGACGAACATTATATATACAAACTTAGATAAAAGTAAACCATTAATAGCAACTTTCTTAGATTTGGCAAAAGCTTTTGACACAGTAGATCATAATATACTAATAAATAAGCTTTACAATTACGGGATCAGAGGAAATGTCTTAGACTTACTTACAAGTTACTTGTCAAATCGCAGTCAAATAGTGAGACTTAATAAAATAAAGAGTAATTCACTCCCAATTAAGACAGGGATCCCTCAAGGAACAATTTTGGGTCCATTATTGTTTCTTTTATATATTAATGATTTACTGAAAAGTTTATATTCTGAAAATTTAATAGCATATGCAGATGACACTGTAGTATTATCTGTTGATAATACTTGGGAATTAGCCGAAAATATAATGAACATATATTTGGAATTTGTATCAAAATGGTTAGTTTTTAATAAATTATCACTAAACGCCAATAAAACGGTTTATATCTTTTTTGGAAATTATAGTGATAGCGTTCCTAATGATTTAATAATTAAAATTGAGAATCATGTTTTGGAAAGGGTAAAAAGTTGTAAGTATCTAGGAATTTTTATTGATTATAACATGAGATGGAATAAACATATTGAATATATTGTAAATAAAACTAAATACTTAACTTATGTGTTTGCTAAGTTCTCTAAAATAATGACAGTCGAGGTACTTATAGTATTATACTATTCACTTCTTCACAGTATTGCAACCTATGGCATAATTGCGTGGGGTGGTGCTTACAAAAACAATTTAGATTTATTAAATAAAACGCAAAAACGAATACTCAAGATTATCAGTAAAAATACATTTCTAAGGGATAATTACCCACTAAGCCTGGAACAAACTTTTGTTCATGAAGCAATTGATTTTCATTATAGTAAACTAAGCAATATTTTTAGACAAAGAACTACTATTACAAGAAACAAATGCATTCCATTACCTAAAATAACTAAAACGATAAGTAATAAAAATAGTTACGTTGTAGCTGTAAGACAGTTCAATAAATTACCAAATGAATTAAAAATATTATCAACAAGTAGACAAAACATAAGATCTAAAATTAAAAATTGGATTAAAACAAACATATGAAAGTAATTATCATGGAGAAAATTAACTGTATTGAAATAAAAAAAATATTTTATAAGCTAGTTCATCAAATTAACAACAATTTTGTTGAGTATACAAATCCTGTAATGGAAGTCCGACAGGATCTTGTTTTGCTTAACAAATTGTTTCTTGATATTAGAACATACTTCTGTGCAAATAATTTTTGTTGTTTAAACAATAATCGATCACATCGGCGTATTTCGAATTATAACTGGAAAAAAATGATTTATAGAATGGATGAAACCAATTTAAACAATGTAATTAAATTAGCCAAAGAGATAAAACATATGTATGAACGAGAAGTTGATAATAAATTAAATCCTACTGAGCTGTTAGCGATAAGTGAGGTGAGGGATCTAACTACAAATAAGATTAAGCAAAACGATAAAAATGTTACTGGATTTGTAAAAGACAACGAATGGGATAAAAAGAGCTGTTCTTCAACTTTTAAGTATATAAGATTTGTGAAAGCATCAGTAAAATCAGAAGAAAAAATAATCAATGAAAAAGAAAAATATATCCCTATTGAAACAGTTTTCTCTAAAATAGACAATATAGCTAACAAAAATAGTAAAAAAATGAAAGTTGTAAATTCAACGGGAAAAAAGGTTCTACAGCATAATGCCATTCGTATGTCTTATGGTGATCTTAACTACATAGGATCGAATAAAGCAATTTTTTATTTTGATAGAGGAATACGAGGGAAGCAAATTTTTACTAACTCGGTTTTCCCATTGAAACGACAACCACCATATAAAGATCTAGTAGTTATTGACGACATAGTTTTTACATCTACCTGTAAATGTGATTCCTCTAAACAACATAAAGAAATGTTTCCACACTTTAGAGTTACATGCGCGGTGGGACTTACTTGTCCAGCCAGATTAAACAGCATAGAGAAAATTATATTTGCAAGAGACAGAAATGCATCAACTGAAAGTTATACGACAGCTAGACAAATGTTGATTAAGTATTGGTAGCGAGACAGTCACACTACCTTGTATACTAGTTATACTTGTTAAGGGGTGCTGTTTTCGCTGAATTTACTTTGTTATGTTTATAAAATTTTATCATTGTTTTTATTGGTTACTAGTTAGGAAGCTTAAGTATTTTTTGCTTAAGCTTTAGTTATAGTTTTAGTTTTAAGTATTAGTCTTAAGTTTATAGTTTTAAGTTGCCAGACCTACGTACAGATAAATTAATTTTATCTCTGTAGGAATTGCGGCATATACTGTGACGTGTCCACTGGGGATTAGGGTGGAGTCACGAAATAATACAAAAAAGAACAAATAAAACGATTGCAGGTTTATTGCACTCAAGGTGCTCAAGAGTAATACACGGCAAAGCAGCGGCTTTGCCGTTCAAAATTGCCAGTCACGTTGGCCGCGGTCGCTCGCGTTCGCGCAATTGCGGGCCGTCCCGCACCTAACCACGCGTCGCGCACACACACTTAAAGGGAAGCTGGACTTGGGAGGAAGGAGCACGGCTCACCTGGACGCTCGTCTCCTGGGTCCTCGGACACACACGTAGTTTATGAAAATTGCGGTATCTCGGGTCGCACGATCGGTGGTCGGTCGCAGTCTGTCGAGTATCGGCACGCACGAAGCGAGAGAGTTTTCCCTCGGCGTATTGCGCAGGCGCGCCTACTCTCGCGTCTCGAGTCGTGCGCGCTCGGCTCAGTTCGTACTGGCCGCTCGGGCCGTGATTTCGCTGCCTCGACGGAGATGTCTACGACGTTGGCTTCTTTTGGTGCTGGATGGCGATCAAGTAATTGCGGCCCTGCTGAGAAGACTGTCTGCGAGGTAAACTTTAAATCGTTCCTTATTACTTTGATTTTAAGCTAATTCGAGCCTCTCGAGTTTCTTCGTTGCAGGTGCCGTATGTTGTGAATACGGGATCTTCGGCTCGGAGTGTCCGGACAGCTGGAGCACATCGGCGTCTCATAACAGCCCTCAGTGAGCGGAGCCAGGCAGCGGTGAATCGTCGTGGTCCTATGGAGTGCCGCCAAGGTAATTTACCTACTTTCCTCGGGCTCTATCTTGATGTTTATTTGTGTCTGCCATAACCTCAACTAGACATGTCATCTCCTTTCCTGTTGGTCCTATTGACATACCTGGGAGAAGCTATGCCTGGTTATAGCTTCTCCATCCTCGTTCCTTAGTAGTCGACCAACTTAATAATTGATTACCGTTTCAGGTACTCTAATTGGCAGTACACCATGGCTTGAGCGCAAGGGCGCTACCTCATTCCAAGGCCTGGAGTCTTTACCTGGGCTGCTCAACCTCGGAGGCTTCTCTTGGGTGCTGGAGAGGGCAATCAAGGCTGGATGGGACCTGGGGATATGATACGGGTCATTACTGGTGCTGGAGAAGACATAAGGATGCTGGATCAACGGAGCAGTGTGTGTGTGTGTGCCATTGTGCGCAGTCAGGAGTCGCATCTCCTTTGCTTCGGGTTCTGCTGCTTACTACGCATTGTAAGCTTATATCGGTTGCACACATTCGCATATGTGTGTCTAATAGGACTTAATTGGTATGTATAGCACGCTTACTTCGCATAGTAAGCTTGACAGGTGCTATACAATACCTTGTCTCGCTAGTTTATTTCTAAGTGACATGTAGTATAACTACAATGTCACAACTCCCCCCTCCCAAACCGAAGTTATACCTTACTTCGATTTAGAATACGCAAGGGGATGCACAATGCACACAGAAGTATGAATACAATACTAGCGATCAAAACGATTCTTAATAGATCCTAATACGTAAAAACTTAACCTAAGATAGCCGGTGCTATCTACAGCGGTGTAAAGTGTAACTGTCTGTGTTGTTTGTGTCGTAAAATAAATCAACTTTTTTCGCATATATTACTATAAAACTTCAAAAGAATAACAGAAAAAAAAAATTTTCCAATTGATAAGTGTAATGGGTTTCTTGAATTCTGGAACACTGGAATCTGGAACAGCTTTTCTTTAGAGTTAATCTGTGTAACCGTGTAACACGCTGAGTGTGTAATTATTACCTTTCCGATAACTAAATTACTTTATTCGATTCGAATTACGTGTGACTGGCTTACAAACTCTTATCGCGCTCGCTTTCCGACCAATTCCGAAATTCGCGACATTCATAACCCAAACTAACATGAAACAATCATCCCAAAAAAATGTATTAGAATAGAAAACTTTCATTCATTACTAACCTGGTGAGTTGCTTTCCTCCGTCGAAAGTGGCTTTACGTCAAGATTAAATAATGACATGAATTTGACTATAATAATGAACTATTATGAGTAACTAATAGTGAATCAAACACATTATTTGGTTTTCTTAATTAATTCATTTTTTTTTTTTAACAATTAAAAATTTATTCATTATACTTTGTGAAGTTTGTATGTAATTCCAATTTATCGATTAACTATTATACTAAACTACATTGTGTACATATTTTTATCTATATTTGGGAATGGGGTGGGTCTGAAGGGAGTAAAATACAAGTCACATTTCAAAAGTTTTCCCCATTTAATAACATTAAAAAAAAAATTCTACACTCCCCTATTTGGGGTGAATCCTCAGGGCGTGGACCCATTCGTCGTGGCACTCCGGGCAGGCCTCGATGGTCGTCCCGGTCCTGCCACATCCGCGGCAAAACTTTGTCCTTGCCTCCGGACACCTCTGCCAGCTGTGGTTCCTGCTTCCACAGTTCCAGCATCCCTGCCTTCTACGGCCACTGTACGCCGTTGGACGTGGGGCCAGGGTGCTGGACACGGCCAGGTTCTGGGCCGGAAGCATCCAGGTTTGCTGGGATCGTCGGGGGGGTGTTAGGGATCTGGTGCTGGATGGTGAGGGTAATTGGGGTGGTGGGGAAATTTTCAGGGACAAGAGGGATGGGATAGCTGGGGAAACCGGTCCCGTACGGCGTTCTTCGGGAGGCGGGGTGGTTTGACGGGGTGCTGGAGGGGCGTTTTGGATAGGGGCTAATAGGGGTGGGGGCAATCCGGAAAGGGTAAGGGAAGGGGTATACGGGATAGGGATAGGGACAAAATGGACGATGCGCATTGCATGGTCTTGGGAGGGGTCGTGGTACACTTGGGTAATGGGTCTGGGGACGGGTCACAGGGAATGGTGCTAGATGGGAATGGGACTGGGAAGTTGGTGCTGGATGGGGTTGGTGAGATGGTGCTGGATGGGGTTGGTGAGATGGTGCTGGAGGGGGCTGTGGTGCTGGATGGGGTTGGGGTTGAGGGACTGGTGCTGGAGGAGGCGGTGGGTTCACCGGGACCTGCGGTCGCTCGCATTGCGCAGGCGGCTTTTCGTGGCCGACCTCGGCGCCTTGGAGGTCTCTCGCCACCGGCTCCCTCGTCTGGCTCCTTCCTCTTCCCCTTGGTTGCGGGGGCCTGTGCCGCGGGACGCTTTCGCCGTAGTGGCTCGGCGTCTCCGTCACCTCCGCCCGGTACGGCACGTAACCCCGGTACCGATACCCCTCCGAACTCTTCTCCCTCTTCGGAAGCGTCCGTTGAGGCACCGGGGACGGTGGTGCTGGAGGTGTTGCTGGAGTCGGTAGCGCTGCTACGTTTTGGGGAGGTGGGTAGATCGGCGCCTCGCCCATCAGAGGTCGTCGAACTGCCGACGTTCCGCCTCTTCCTCCCCTTCCTCGTAGGCTGCTTCGCCGTTGTAACATCTGGAATAGAAATGGGATTGAGATTTACCTTTCGGGGCGGAATGTATCGCTTAATATCCTCTATGGATATTTCAGTTCTTTTCTTTGTATCGTCATCTTCTACGATATAAACAGTAGGGGATTTAATTTCGACTACTGTTGCCGGACCTACAAATTTCGGAGCCTGTTTGGCTGCAAAATTTTCTTCTGCAGAAGATTGGACACGATTTAATCTAACTATTTTATCTCCTATCTGGTAAGTAATATCCCTTCTATTCCTGTTATAATATTTGGCTTGCCTAGCAGTGGCTTTATCCATATGATGTTTAACTAAATCGTGAAGAGCTGGAAGTCTCTTCATACGATCTGACCACTTTTCTGAGTCTTCAGGAAGGATAGGAATGGGATTTTCGAGGTGCTTTCGGATTAGGATGGATGGTTCCGGATTTCTACCCAAATTCATAAACGCTGGTGTTGTTTTAAGCGACGAGTGAATCGTTGTATTTAAAGCGAAACAAAATTCCTTTAAATGCAGATCCCACTCTTTATGATCTTCAGCTAAAAAGCTGTTAATCATAGGCTTTAAATTACGGTTTACTCGCTCTACCGGATTCGCTTGGGGTCTATAAGGCGGTGTGGTAGTTTGCTTAATACCGTAAGCATCTAAGCGTTCAGACATTAATTTATTGGCAAATTCAGTCCCATTATCTGTCAACAAAAACTTAGGGCATCCCCATCGGTTTATGATCAAATCTTCAAAAGCTTGCCATACACTTTTAGCGTCTGCCTTCCTAAGTGGCGGAATTTCTACGTAACGAGTGAATAAATCTTCAAAAACAATTACGTATCTGAAACCTCGTTTAGATTTTGGCTTCGGGCCCATAATATCGGCAGCCACAACTTTCCATGGTCCCTCGATATTTCTTTCGCCCATTAGCCCTGCCGGGGGCAATTGGCAACTTTTGTGGATTTGACATTGATGACACGATCGGACATAACAAGAGGTATCGTAAAAATAACCTGGCCAATAATAATAAGTCGCAAGACGTGCGTAAGTTTTTTCTATGCCTAAATGTCCTGATTGAGGAGTATTATGGGCTTCGAAAAGAGCTTGGGGTCTGTTTGATGCTGGAAGAACTAATTTCCACGCATCCAAATCAGGGAACAATGGATCGACTAATGGGTTTGGACGATGTGCGTAAAGAAAACCACTCTCGATTTTAAAATCGGGATACTTAGCTGGAAATTTCCGTACGTTCTCCATTTTTCGTATGTACCATGGATCATCTATGTGAGTCGGAACTACAGCTGCTACTTCTGACTCTTCCCACGCTCTTGATAAAGCGTCCGGAACTTGATGCAAAGCACCTTTACGATGTACAAATTTGATATCGTAATTTTGTAGCGCTGTATTCCATCGTGACAGTCGGCCTGCAGGGTCTTTGAGATTATTTAACCATAAAAGACTGAAATGGTCTGTTATTACGGTAAACTGTTCTCCTTGAAGATACCCTTTAAGCCTATCTGCTGACCACAGAACCGCTAAACACTCTTTTTCAGTTACAGTGTAATTGCGTTCTGCTTTGGTCATTGTTCTACTCACATAGTAGATTGGATGTTCCTCCCCATCAATTACCTGCGTAAGCACACCTGCTATCGCGTAATTGCTTGCGTCCGTCTGCAACGTAAAGGGTAATGTAAGATTGGGTCGTGCTAGAATGGGTGCTTGAGTAAGGGATATTTTCAGTTTTTCAAAGGCTGTTTGTTGCTCTGCATCCCAGTGCCAACGAACACCTTTTCTAGTTAACTGAGTAAGGGGGTTTTTTATTTCGGATAGATTCGGAATAAACCGGGAATACCATCCGATCATCCCTAGGAATCTGCGGAGTTGCTTGAGGTTTTTGGGTGCTGGATATTCGATTACGGGTTTAGTTTTGTCGGGATCAGTACACAGTCCATGTTCATTTACAACATAACCAAGATATTTTACTTCGGCACAGCAAAATTCTGACTTATCTCGATTAAGTTGTAAATTCACTTCTTTTAACGCCTTCAGTACTTTACTTAACCAGAAAACATGATCTTTAAACGTTTGGGTCACAATAATTATATCGTCTAAGTACACGAAAACATGTGGTTCCCAATCTGGTTTGATTAGTTTTTCCATGATCTTTTGGAAAGTAGCTGGAGCGTTTGTTAAGCCGTAGGGCATTCTCTTGAAGTGGTGTAGGCCTCGTCCCGGTATGCCAAATGCAGTTATTTCTTTACTGCCTTCTTCCAGTAAAATCTGATGATAAGCTTGCGACAAATCTAATTTTGAGATATACTTTGCTCCTCTTAACTTATCTAGTATATCATCCATATTTTTCAATGGATAAGCAAATCTTTTTGTTACTTTATTGACCTGCCGATAGTCAATACAAAATCGGTATTTGCCGTCAGCTTTTGGGACTATTACTGGGCAACTACACCAAGGACTCTCTGATGGTTCTATTATGTCTTCTTTTAACATACGGTCTAACTCTTCTTGCCCTGCTTTTAACATCTTTGCTGAGTACTTCCTCATCCTTTGTCTTATAGGCTCGTGACCCTGGACATCTATTTTGTGGTAAGCCAAAGTTGTCGCACCAAGTGTTTTCGGGGTTTTCGGGATAAGACTGTCTAGAACCTTTTTTATTTCTTTTTCCTCTTCTTCTGACGCTTGACGAAGGCCATCTATACTAGCTAGTGCTGGAAGGTAGCTGGGATCTTGCCCATAGGGATAAAACTGATGAACCTCCCCTGCTGGTGTCCACCATGTGTCATTTCCGAAGTCTATCTTGAGTTCAAATAACCGTTTGAAATCAATTCCCAAGATACACTCGTACTGCAGTCCGTCTGCTACTCGGAAAGGTAAGGTTTTCTCAATTCCATCGATACTAACCGTTACGTCTAATTTTCCTTCCACAGGAACTGATATCCCATTGGCTACGCTTACGGCGCCCTTGCAAGGTTTAAATTTCCCGCTAAACTGTTTTCCTAACCCTTTTCCTATATAGGAATAAACAGATCCGGCGTCTAAAAGTCCTATCATCTTTCTTCCGTTTAGTTCTATCGAGAAAAACAACCTAGGCTCAAGCTTACCTAACGGATGCCTTTGGATGAGTGAATCTGGTGATAAGACAGCGGTTGAAAACATATTTTCTACTACGCTGTTATTCGACTTATCTCCCGATTCATCCGACAGTTTAACTATTTTTACCGCTGGTGCTGGAGAGGAATTTTTCCTTTTCTTTTTGGGTGCTGGATGGGAATTTTCTTGGGTTGTGGAGGGTGCTAGAGAGGAATTTTTCCTTTTCTTTTTGGGTGCTGGATGGGAATTTTCTCGTTTTTTGTATGGTGCTGGATGGGCTTTTCCGGTATTCATAATTGGTGCTGGAGAGGAAATTTTTAATCTTTTTGGATTCATGGAACCTGTTTTCTTTCTCTTATTTGGGTTTGCTGGAGATTTGGTAGTTTTGGAGTCTACTATAACGTTTTCTACCAAGGAGGACACAACGACTCCTACTGGTTCCTCCGCGAGTCGTTTCCCGCCGGTCTAGGAACTTTACACGTTGGACAATTTCGCTTCAATGTGTTTTTCCTACCACACCCTCTGCAAGAATTGTCTGGGCAATCATAGGACCAATGACCTGTGATGCCGCATGTGTGGCAAGTGTCTGTTTCCTTATTCCTTGTTTTGCCATTATTTTCAGAAGTGGGGCTATCTGTCCCGGTTTTCTGTTCTCCATTATTACTATTTCCAGCTGGGGCCTGTTTGTTCTTCTCATTTGGCCCTTTTCCATTTTGATTTGTTCCGTTTCGCTTTTTATTGTAAGATTTTCTATTATTTCCTTTGGGGTTATACGACGGGGGGTTTGAGGGTGCTGGAGGTTGCTGTAATGCGGCAGCAGGTGCCTCTTCGTGCGTAGTGCCTGCATCACTGGCATTCCCAGTGATTGCAGCAGTTTTACCAGACTTTTTCACTTTTACTGGTTCGTACGCGGAGTTGAAGAGTTGCTCGTCGTCTTCTATTGGCGGAGGACGGTAGAGTGTGTCTTGGCGTTTGCGTGCTTCTTCCTTCTTTCCTAGCAACTGCAATTCCAAAAACGATGAAAATTGGTCTTTGTCAATTCTTCGCCTATAATCTGGATGTAGATTATCGTATGTGATCGCTAATTGTTCGCCAAGGGGCATTGGAGGCTTCAACTGATCCAATAAGTTACGGAATTTCGAAAGATATGTCGAAATATCTTCTTGCGGTCCTTGTGTTCTTACCATTATCCTTTTTCTTACTTGATATTGTAAGTCTTCTTTACAATATTGGAGTCTAAATGCTTGTTGAAAGTCTTCCAATATCAACCAATTGCGATGTTCTCTGCGAAACCAACACCAGACATCTTCATCCAGTACTACTGGCAATGACCTAGTGATGTCATCCATAGTCAATTGGTATGAGCGTGCACATTCCGTCAAATTTACTAGGAATGACTCTGGATCGTTCCTTTTATCACCTTTAAATTCAATATGACATTGTTTCAGAATTTCGCTGACACGTTTTTCTCTTTGGAAGGTCGAATTATCCAAAAGTGATCCTTCTCGCCTGGTGCTTGACTGGGGGTAGGGTTGGGAATAATTGTATGGATATTGTCTAAAATTATTTTGTGATGGTGCTGGAGGAATATTATATTGGGATTGTGGCATAACTGGAGGCTGTCGTTCGAGGTTAGGATTAGATGAACCAGTATAATTTCGTGGGAATTGCTGGACGGTTCTAGGATTTTCCTGTTGCTGGAAGGAATTGTTTTGGGTGTAAGAAGGCTGCTGGATCGGTTCACGCTGATCGTAATACTGTCGTTCATTTCTTATTCGGTACCTCGTTTCGTTCGAACTACTCGTTGCAGGTATTGGTCTTTCACAATTCCTCGTGAATTCATCACTAAATCTCACTCCTTGTGTCCTATTACCCGCCTGAGTGTAGATTGGAAATGTTCTATTCTCCAGATCCTCCTCCGTTATCTGTGGAACATGTGATTCATGGCTTTGAACATTTCGCGGAAGATTGATTGTATTTGGATTTCTCGGCCTCGGGGTTGGTGGTGATCTCATGTTGTCTGTGTTTGTGTTAGTTGCCACAAACTGTCTAATTTGCAAATACGATGTTTGATCATATCCGCCTGCATTTCCCGAATTAAAACTCGCACTTAAAAATTGTCTATCTTGAAATCTAAATTGAACCTGATCTGCCGCGTTTTGTTCATTTTGTCTATATTCTATCACATTTCCGTGTGCTGGATGTTGGGTGGATTGCGCGCATGGGAGATTAATACTATTACTATGTAAATTATAATTATTATCTGGGTGCTGGAGGGGTTCTGACGTTGAAGTGGGCAATGGGAAGTTCAAATGTAATCTAACATTAGCATTTGTCGTTTCCACATTTTCTCCGCCAATCAGTACTGTCGAATTCCGCGAATTGCTGAAAGTTAACGGATCTGCATATGGTCCCAATGTTTGACCTGTCGGCAATTGCCCATGAATACGTGGGTAAGCACCACTGTGCACTTCCATGTTATCCATTGATACCGTAGGATTTCCCGCTGTAATTCTCCTACTTACTGGCCGCATGACGGACGGATTCCTCCATGTGCCAGCTAAGTAGTTTTCCCCTTCCGAGGTTAAATTCAAATTTCTATTACCGGGTATATCCAATGGAACGAAATTCGCCTCGTCTACTTCAGGATCCCAATATGCCGCCGCTAACCCGAAACATTTCCGTGTTTCATATCTTTCTACTCGATTCCTTATATTATACATGGAATCTGTGGCGTTTAAATTTTTTAGATCGGCATATTGTAGTATTTCTTGGTTACTACAATGAAAAACATTTTGCCGTATCCGCTGGATGCCCTCTTCCAACGATAACCTAGTATAATCCTCCTCTGCCAACGTATGCAGAGTCAAACTACCATTTAGTTCTGACATTTTGAGGATTTTTTTTTTTTTAGGACACGTAAATTAATTCACGCTATTTCGTCAAAAAAAAAATTTTAATACTAAGTGCAGCTCAATACAACTTGTAGTCAATCACAAAAAATTAAATTTATTTCTAAACAGCTCAATTGTAGCTTAATTTCTTAAAAAAAACAAAATTTTGACTTAATAATTAATTAAAATTATGCAAGCATAAAATTATCAAATTGCTTTAATTTTAAGCAAACTAGTTTATGAGCAAGCATGTAAAAATAATAACAAAACTAAATTTTAGTTATTAAGCAATTAAAATTATATAACACACTAACAAGACAGTATTGTTAATTTCAGCGCACAAAAAGCCAAAAGCAAAAAAAAATTGTTAAATTATTTTTGTCGATACTGTTATGACCAAATTTATCAACAAAAACTAATTAAGTACCTACGCAAGAATTCACAACAACTAACTTGAGTGAAAGGCAAGCGTATAAGTGAATAATTTACAAGCCAAGCTTGAAATATTTAAGCGTATTGGGTATATGGGTATATATGGTGCTGGATTAGGTTACAATGGTGCTAGATGGGTTACGACTCTTAAAAAGATATATATACAATGCAAATAAATAGTGAAATGTTACTTGTTAATGCAATTTCAAAATTAATAAGCGTACAGCACTTAAAAATTGTCTATCTTGAAATCTAAATTGAACCTGATCTGCCGCGTTTTGTTCATTTTGTCTATGTTCTATCACATTTCCGTGTGCTGGATGTTGGGTGGATTGCGCGCATGGGAGATTAATACTATTACTATGTAAATTATAATTATTATCTGGGTGCTGGAGGGGTTCTGACGTTGAAGTGGGCAATGGGAAGTTCAAATGTAATCTAACATTAGCATTTGTCGTTACCACATTTTCTCCGCCAATCAGTACTGTCGAATTCCGCGAATTGCTGAAAGTTAACGGATCTGCATATGGTCCCAATGTTTGACCTGTCGGCAATTGCCCATGAATACGTGGGTAAGCACCACTGTGCACTTCCATGTTATCCATTGATACCGTAGGATTTCCCGCTGTAATTCTCCTACTACTGGCCGCATGACGGACGGATTCCTCCATGTGCCAGCTAAGTAGTTTTCCCCTTCCGAGGTTAAATTCAAATTTCTATTACAGGGTATATCCAATGGAACGAAATTCGCCTCGTCTACTTCAGGATCCCCAATATGCCGCCGCTAACCCGAAACATTTCCGTGTTTCAATCTTTCTACTCGATTCCTTATATTATACATGGAATCTGTGGCGTTTAAATTTTTTTAGATCGGCATATTGTAGTATTTCTTGGTTACTACAATGAAAAACATTTTGCCGTATCCGCTGGATGCCCTCTTCCAACGATAACCTAGTATAATCCTCCTCTGCCAACGTATGCAGAGTCAAACTACCATTTAGTTCTGACATTTTGAGGATTTTTTTTTTTTTTTAGGACACGTAAATTAATTCACGCTATTTCGTCAAAAAAAAATTTTAATACTAAGTGCAGCTCAATACAACTTGTAGTCAATCACAAAAAATTAAATTTATTTCTAAACAGCTCAATTGTAGCTTAATTTCTTAAAAAAAACAAATTTTGACTTAATAATTAATTAAAATTATGCAAGCATAAAATTATCAAATTGCTTTAATTTTAAGCAAACTAGTTTATGAGCAAGCATAGTAAAAATAATAACAAAACTAAATTTTAGTTATTAAGCAATTAAAATTATATAACACACTAACAAGACAGTATTGTTAATTTCAGCGCACAAAAAGCCAAAAGCAAAAAAAAATTGTTAAATTATTTTTGTCGATACTGTTATGACCAAATTTATCAACAAAAACTAATTAAGTACCTACGCAAGAATTCACAACAACTAACTTGAGTGAAAGGCAAGCGTATAAGTGAATAATTTACAAGCCAAGCTTGAAATATTTAAGCGTATTGGGTATATATGGGTATATATGGTGCTGGATTAGGTTACAATGGTGCTAGATGGGTTACGACTCTTAAAAAGATATATGTACAATGCAAATAAATAGTGAAATGTTACTTGTTAATGCAATTTCAAAATTAATAAGCGTACAGCAATTAAATATTACTATCTTAACACTGTATAACTGTATATACACTTGGTTGGCTATCGTTCTCAATATTTGAAGGGTCGAATTTTGTTCAAAAATAAATTAAATTGAATATAATTTTGGTGGCTATAGGTTCTAATTAACTCAAAGAATGCTTATTTACAATAAAAAACTCAATTTAATTGCAAACAAAAATTTTCACAAAAATTACTTGTTGAGTAAATCAAGTAACTGCGATATTTGCTATTTGTCCCTTGAATTTATTACTACAGGGTACAATATTAACTTTGACTGCTAATTTTTAACAATAATTAATTGTAATAAACTTAAAAAAAAACATTTTCCTTAATTTTCTTTTTCTAAGTTGAGAACGTAGCTTGAAATGACAATTTACTAAGTACTTACTCGTACTCCAAAATTCTCATACTCATATGACTTTTAATGTAATTTAATTTTACAAACTTCAAAAAGCCATTAAACAAAATCAAATATTTTGGAGCTAGAAGGGAATAAAACTAATTGCAAAATTTATATTTATAAAGGGAAAAATAAAATTATTGCTGTTATGTGCAAAAAAGAACAATATGCAGAAAAAAATTTCAAACCAAATAATATGGAATAGACTCACCGAATTTTGCAGATAATTCACTATTAACAACAATTTCTATTAACCAAACTTGAATTTATTACAAAAAATCAAAATCTGGTTACACGTGGTCGAAATTAAAATGGCCGTCCAAAACCACTTTCGACGCTTCCTCTGTGTGTGCGCAATATGGCGGATTAATACTCATGGAAATCCCGAAGTCCACGATCACAATTTTTTTCGGATCAAAAAGTCACGGTCGCCATGTGACGTGTCCACTGGGGATTAGGGTGGAGTCACGAAATAATACAAAAAAGAACAAATAAAACGATTGCAGGTTTATTGCACTCAAGGTGCTCAAGAGTAATACACGGCAAAGCAGCGGCTTTGCCGTTCAAAATTGCCAGTCACGTTGGCCGCGGTCGCTCGCGTTCGCGCAATTGCGGGCCGTCCCGCACCTAACCACGCGTCGCGCACACACACTTAAAGGGAAGCTGGACTTGGGAGGAAGGAGCACGGCTCACCTGGACGCTCGTCTCCTGGGTCCTCGGACACACACGTAGTTTATGAAAATTGCGGTATCTCGGGTCGCACGATCGGTGGTCGGTCGCAGTCTGTCGAGTATCGGCACGCACGAAGCGAGAGAGTTTTCCCTCGGCGTATTGCGCAGGCGCGCCTACTCTCGCGTCTCGAGTCGTGCGCGCTCGGCTCAGTTCGTACTGGCCGCTCGGGCCGTGATTTCGCTGCCTCGACGGAGATGTCTACGACGTTGGCTTCTTTTGGTGCTGGATGGCGATCAAGTAATTGCGGCCCTGCTGAGAAGACTGTCTGCGAGGTAAACTTTAAATCGTTCCTTATTACTTTGATTTTAAGCTAATTCGAGCCTCTCGAGTTTCTTCGTTGCAGGTGCCGTATGTTGTGAATACGGGATCTTCGGCTCGGAGTGTCCGGACAGCTGGAGCACATCGGCGTCTCATAACAGCCCTCAGTGAGCGGAGCCAGGCAGCGGTGAATCGTCGTGGTCCTATGGAGTGCCGCCAAGGTAATTTACCTACTTTCCTCGGGCTCTATCTTGATGTTTATTTGTGTCTGCCATAACCTCAACTAGACATGTCATCTCCTTTCCTGTTGGTCCTATTGACATACCTGGGAGAAGCTATGCCTGGTTATAGCTTCTCCATCCTCGTTCCTTAGTAGTCGACCAACTTAATAATTGATTACCGTTTCAGGTACTCTAATTGGCAGTACACCATGGCTTGAGCGCAAGGGCGCTACCTCATTCCAAGGCCTGGAGTCTTTACCTGGGCTGCTCAACCTCGGAGGCTTCTCTTGGGTGCTGGAGAGGGCAATCAAGGCTGGATGGGACCTGGGGATATGATACGGGTCATTACTGGTGCTGGAGAAGACATAAGGATGCTGGATCAACGGAGCAGTGTGTGTGTGTGTGCCATTGTGCGCAGTCAGGAGTCGCATCTCCTTTGCTTCGGGTTCTGCTGCTTACTACGCATTGTAAGCTTATATCGGTTGCACACATTCGCATATGTGTGTCTAATAGGACTTAATTGGTATGTATAGCACGCTTACTTCGCATAGTAAGCTTGACAGGTGCTATACAATACCTTGTCTCGCTAGTTTATTTCTAAGTGACATGTAGTATAACTACAATGTCACAATACATAATGTTGTAATTTTACCTGGTTTAATAAATAAATAAATAAATAAAACCGAAGTTCCAGACCTTTTGTAACATCCTATCGTGGTTTACAGAATCGAAGGCTTTGGAAAAATCTATATATATATATAGAATCAATCTCAGATTTAACATTAAAAACTTCATTTATGTAGTTGCAAAAAATCAATAGGTTAGAAATTGTTGACCTACTTTTAACAAATCCATGTTGGTAAATAGAAATTCTAGAAAAAATAAAATCAGAGATTTTTGAGGCAATGAGCGCATCAAATATTTTTGACAACGAGGATAAAATAGAGATTGGCCTATAATTAGTTATGCAACTTTTATCGCCCTTTTTAAATATTGGTTGAACATAAGCCTTCTTTCACAGTGTAGAAAAACAACCCGCTTTAATAGAAGCAGAAAAAAGATTTATAACTGGGGTTCACAATTGAGACCAGCATCATTTAATAAAATACGGTGGGATACCATTAGGACTACAACTACCATCATCCTTAATGAAGAAAATTATTTTATCTAATTCTGTTTCGTTGATTCGTACACTATCAATGCATTCGTTTTCTTGGTGCATTAAAATATCTGTTAGACTCGAGTCATAGAAAACTGATGAGAAATATTCAGAGAAAGCATTAACAATACACGAATTTGTTTCAAAGTACATAGTTTTTGGCATAGAGGTTTCTTTGTTTAGCTTATTTACGAACGACCAGAAATTTTTTACATTACGCGTAACATTATTTTTGACGGTAACGATGTAATCCTTACAAAGTTTACGGGATAAACGCGGGCATTCTGCCCTTTTCTTTTTGAATAAAACAAATATCGACGAGTCTCCTGTACACTTCCATACCGCATGGATTGATTTTTTCATTTTAATCATGTTTTCTAAACAATACTGTACCAGGATGGATAAAAGGTTGAATAAAATTTTTTTAACGGAACTAGATCCTTTATAGTACTATTCAAAACCGAGTAAAATTTATAGATGGTAAAAGAATTTATTGTTCGTCCAAAAATAGTTTAATAAAAAATAGAACTCCAATTGATCTCTACGAACTCAATTTTTATTAAATGCCGACGTTTCGGACGTTTTTTGAACCGTCCCTTTTCAAGGCTATATAAGAAAACCACTTATTAAATTTACAATTTGCACAAATTAATATGATAACAATAAAACTCACGTAGAACATAATCTTACCAATAAAAAAGGCGCAGAGTTATTAAGTTTACATATTGGTTGAATCGCACTCTCCATCAATATCGCACATAACTATCAAATTTAATTAAAATTAATATTAAAGATTAAAAACCGAATATAAACTAGAGAAAAATTAGAGAAAAATTATTAAATAATTAAAATTAAAAAGTCTTATTACCATCGCACAACCCTCCACTTAACATGTCGAAAAGAAACGAGGACCTCCCCGAAGGGAGTCCTGTACACTAGTAAGACATATACATGACGATACATTAAACCGTATTGAAGACGTAAATTTTCTAAAAAACATATATAAAGTTACGCTTGACAGTGTTAAAATGTTACGTGCGTAGGCGGTATAGTACATAGATATTTGTTAACTCTTTCGCTTGGCCGTCCACTTGATGTGTTCAGTCTCTGTGTATGAGGGGATTATGCGGCGCATGGAGGTGGCACGTCTTACGAGCTGCCGGGGGGAATCCTAGTAGGCTTAGATTTAACAGGTCGAGTGTGTTACTTCTTCGCGGCGCGTGGTTGCCTAATGCATGAGAGAGAAGTTTCAGCTCGTTTGGCCCCGCAATATATTTGCTCCTTTATTATTTTGATACGTTTCGTGAATCTGTATTTGTTCGTATACACGCTGTGCATGTATTATATGTATATATGTACACATTTGTATATGTATATGCTGAAATGTATTGTTAGCGGTTAGACGACGCTATAATAGTATAAAAGTCTTACTAGTGTACAGGACTCCCTTCGGGGAGGTCCTCGTTTCTTTTCGACATGTTAAGTGGAAGGTTGTGAGATGGTATTAAGACTTTTTAATTTTAATTATTTAATAATTTTTCTCTAATTTTTCTCTAGTTTATATTCGGTTTTTAATCTTTAATATTAATTTTAATTAAATTTGATAGTTATGTGCGATATTATGTAAACTTAATAACTCTGCGCCTTTTTTATTGGTAAGATTATGTTCTACGTGAGTTTTATTGTTATCATATTAATTTGTGCAAATTGTAAATTTAATAAGTGGTTTTCTTATATAGCCTTGAAAAGGGACGGTTCAAAAAACGTCCGAAACGTCGGCACTTAATAAAAATTGAGTTCGTGGAGATCAATTGGAGTTTTATTTTTTATTAAACCGAGTAAAATTTATCAATCTTTAAATGTATATCACAGACAATGTCGACATTGCAAAAACTCCAGCCCTCCTCGGATAACAACCTCGAAATATCATCATAATTCGCATTTTTAAAATCTCGTCTAAGGTTCGATTCACAATCAACACAAAAATCATTAAGACTGGGCGCCATTATATCAAAGAAAGCACCAATATGGTGATCATCACACTTCAAAATTTCTTCATCACTACAATTATACTTCACCAAATTGGAGTCAGCAAAAAGTAAGTTCAATGTATAATCTTTTTGGGGATGCGCCGGAAATAGTTGCTGTAAGTTTAAGTTCGCGTACATTGAGGACAGCAAAGTATATTGTTGCAACTTATTAGGCGATAAATAGATTAGTCTTGAAAAACCCGAATGCCCATCAGACCAATTAACATTAAGTAAATTAAAATCACCACAAATAATAAATTTATGAGAACAAAATTCAATATTCAGAGATTCTACCGTAGTAACAAACTGTTCATATTTCTCACTTGAGGACGATGGAGGCAAATATACGGCACACAACATAATACTAAAATTGTCAAAATTTAAATTTATAAATAATGCCTCTAAGTCACTCACAACCCGAACTTGAGATGCTCCAATTCGAGAGTCAATTGCAATTAGATCTCCCCCACCACGTTTAGCAGCATTTGCACCATCATTTCTATCCCGACGATAAATACTATACCCCATTAGGCCCAATTCATAAGACCTAGTATCAGACGTGAGCCATGTTTCCGTAGAAATGATAATTTTTGGTGTATTTGAAGTACTCTAAATAATTGTTCTTAAAAATGATAATTTATTATTAATCGATCGTACATTTTGATAATATAAAGAAATACTAAAATTCGTTATTCGTTTTTTGAATGGTTTGATATTGAATTGGCATTGACAATGGTTGGAATACCTTTGAAATACTTGATAAAGCGTTTATCCGATGGATGTGACTTATTATGATCCTCAACTTGTGTTTTTTGAGAAAAACAAAATGATCTCGTTGGGATTTAGTTTTATCTGAAGTAATGATCCAACTCGCAGGTAGATGTTTTTTGTAAGATAATACCTTAAGTGCATCGAATGATGAAGAGAAATTAATAATTAATGGTCGCTTCCTATCTCCCGTCCTCTTATCCAATCTTTGAATACTTATAGAGTCGATGTCAATATGATCGATCTTTGAAATGAACGTCTTAATATAAATTAACTCATTTACAGATTCATTACCAAGCACATGTGGACCTTCCGGTAAGTTAAATAAAATCAAGTTACTTGCTTTTTCAATTCTTTCTTGTACCTCGTTAGCTATTGATGATATATCCATAGAGATCTTATTTACTGAGGTTTCGAGGCTAATAATTCTACTTTCTTGTATGTCAACTTTATTTGAAATAAGCGAGAGATCATTAACCTTGGACTCGATGGTAAACAAACGAGTATCCACGCAATCAATCTTGACATCGATTTCGCTAATTCTAGAGTTTTGATTATCCAATTTATTGCTGATTTTATTCCTTAATTCGTTAATAGACATATTCTCCTTATTATTTTTACTTGTTTGAGACGCACTCCTTTTAATGGTCTTAGATGAATGATGACTCGTGCAATCTTTTTCTTTATTTCCCTTTGTAGGATGTTGATTAGTATAATATGCATCATTTCCACAACACTTAGAAAAACTACCATCTTCAGAAGCACCTGCTCGCGTGGAGCAAGATTGGTGGAAATATGCTCTACACGATGAACACTGCGCGGCCTTTTTAACATTAATGTCTAAGTTTTTGTTTGGGCATAAGAAGTACCTTGCACTCGCCATTTTCAGTGTTAGAATATCAGTCACTTTAGAGAAGATACACTTAAATATGTGGATAATTTTTTATATTTAATATCTATTAACATTAGAGCAGGCAAAACAACTATTATTAATAAATTAAACCACGTAAAAAATAGTAAAACTCGAAAAAGTAACGGATAAAGGAGAATATCAATTCTATCCTTCTCAGCGCCACCTATTATATGTACTTATGTACTTTTTAATTTTCGTTTTTATATTTTTTGGCTTAGATTTGAAGTTTTTAACTCATTTGGAAGATTGTTGAAATACTTTATAGCATTGTATTCGCAACTCTTATAGAAAATAGTTTTCTTAATTTTAGGCAAAATTATATTTTTATTTCTATTTTACTCTTAGAAAACAAAAATTTATTCTTCAAGTCCTGATAGTAATACAATACTGAATTAAGAACAACAGTTTGCTTAATACTTAAGGCACTTTATTATTCTCATGGTCTTTGAAGATTATTCTAATAAATCTTTTTCGTAAAGATTTTAATTTTCGACATGACGCCATTGTAAGCCCCACCCCATGCAATAATGCCATAGGATGCAATGTTATGAAAAAAAGCATAGTAAATTTGAGACTTTTGGTTTATAATTTTAGATAATTTTCTGAAAATAAAAAGCATATATCTAGTCCTTCTTATTACATAAGACACGTGATAATTCCATCTTAAATGACCGTCAATATAAACCCCAGATACTAGGCAAATTCTACTCTTTTAATGGGCTTATTTTTAATATTAATATTTAGTTTTTTAGGAATGCTATCACTGTAACTTCTAAATGCAATATAGACAGTTTTATCAACATTTAAGTATAAGTCGTTAGCAGTATCCAATCACATATTTTTTCTAGGGTACTGTTCATAAAAATTTCACAACTGTTCCATGTTGTGCCCGAACACAATAATACTGTATCATCAGCATAAGACAACATTATACAATCCTTAGTAACAATATCAAGCAGATCATTAATATAAATCAAGAAAAACAAAGGTCCCAATATAGTTCCCTGTGGAACTCCCATAGTTACTGGTAGTCGATCACTTTTAACTTTTTTTAACTTAACTCTTTGATATCTATTAGTTAAATAATCTTGCAATAAATTAAGTAATTGACTTCTAATACCATATGCTTCCATTTTTATAAACAGTTTATTATGGTCAACTGTATCAAAAGCTTTTGCCAAGTCTATAAAAGTAGCTATTGAAGGTTCATTAGCATCTATTTTATGATAAATATGTTTAGTGAGAAAATTTAATACATCATTTGTACTTTATTTTTCAAAAAATCGTATTGTTTATCAGATAAAATTTTATTTTCTTAGCAATCTTATCGTTTTAGAATTAATTTCATCCGGACCTCCGGAGGTCACTCTCATTCCTAAAACAATTTTTTGTATTTCGCTTGTATTAGTTGGTAAGATAAAAATAGTTTTATTATTTCTTTTTAATGCGTATGTATGAGCAAGAATTGGAGTATTAATATCTTTTGCTAAGATCTGACCAACTTCGTTGAAAAATTTGTTAACCTTTAGTGGGCCGGGGTTTTGAAAAATTTGAAAATCGCATTTTTCTATGGGAATGTGGTCTAAGGTCCCTGAGTTAGAGCCAAACTAAGTTACGATGTTGGTGAGTCAGACCCCTTACGCCTAGAGGCGTATTCCGGTCCGGTACGGTAAGGCCAAATGTTGAAATTTTCAAAATTTCAGAAAAACGTTAAAATGCACAATTTATTTCATTTTCAGCTGTATTTAGGTTTTATCTGGTCATTCTATATCAATATTACTTGAAAAATATTACAAAGGACGTATTAACCGGCGATATCTGAGTTTCTTTATTCAATACATTTGAAAACTACATAACACATACACACACATACACACACACACACACACACACACACACACACACACACACACACACACACACACACACATGGAATCAGGAGTTTGCCACGTCCACGTCGTTGATTCTGGGTAAAGCGAAGAGCGAGCATGTTTACTAATTTTTTCCCTCAAACATTCTTTCGGGTTATTGCTACACATAATTTTCAAACGAAATGGACATTTTGCAAATTTGACCATTAAATGACCTTGACCCTGAGGTCATGAGGTCAATCCGACTTCAGATTCGGATTCAGCGACCCCAAAAACATGAGCATTCTGCATGAAAAATTGTAACTAGTAACTTCTGAAACTCCTATACATAATTTTCAAGTAGGATTGACATCGAAACTAGAAATGTCTTGGAAACTTAGCCATATTGCATCCCCCATTTTAAATTTAATTTTTTTGTTGCAGAATCATATTTGGAGACTTCGTTAACCCTCACACCTGAATTGAGTTATTTAAATGAAAAAAATTGAGTACTTATGAAAAAAAATGTTTACGCCTCTAGGCGTTTTCCGACCCTCTAAAGGTTGAAAGTGTTAGCAACCTCTAGAGGATTAGTTACCCTATCATTATTGTAATAAAAGAATTCATTGTTTTTGGGAAATCTGTTTCATTTGTTTCCAAGAAATTGCCATAATTTTTTATTATGATTACCAATTCTTTGAAATTCATCCTGTTCATAATTTAATTTGGCTTTAGCAATTACCTTATTTAAAGTCTTAGAATGTTCAAAATATTTCTTTTTTCGAGATAAGTCATTTGGAAACTTTTTATAGCTTAAGTATAGTTTTTCTTTAATTAAACATGACTTTACTAAAGCTTTGGTTATCCATCTTTTTCTAGGAGCTTTTTTACTACACTTTCTATTTAAAGTAGATATACTTATTAAATTCCCAATTTCTAATATTTTATCAATGGCTAAATTTGGATCTTTTGTGTTATAATAATTTACTAGCAACAATTCCTCGGTCGCTAACGCTCCCTCGGTCGAAATTACACTAAATATATACTTATTTTTTTAATTTTTTTTTAATTTATAATTTTACAATTTAATTGAATAAAAATGTAAAATATAATATAATGTGTAATTAATTAACCTAGTATTCAGTTCCAATCAATTTTTTTTAGTCAATAAAATAAAAATAACAGTGTATTATATTTGCAACATTGTATATACTTATTTAATCTTAGTCAATTACACAAGAGTTTATAGATACTGAACATATTTCTACATAATACTGAACAAATAAAAAAAATTAAAAATAATCGACATGATAAAACTTACACTGGAGTAAGGAATTTTAATTTTAATTTTTAATACGTAGTAACACATATATCATTACTTACAATATTTCCACACTATTCCTGTAAGAAGCTACATCAATCTAGTAACAAATGTGTTATTTTTCTACCAGAATAATATTTTCAACAACAAGAATTACAATATAAAATTATTCTTTGACCATTATTCATATATTTCATGCTTTTTCATGATGTTTCACGGAAAGGAGATGAAGAATTTAAAATTTCATACAAAATTACTAAACTCGTTTTTATTACTAAATTCTTTCAAACAAATAATTATACGTAATAATTGAATTTATAAAAAATTTTTTCAGATTAAAATTCCACATTTTATTAATTTTGTTTTATATTCAAAAATCTTTTATAAAAAAGAATAGTAGTAATTGCAACCAAAAAATATAAATGATATTATACAATTACAATAATAAAAATTGAATATTAATTATAAAAGTTATTTTGATATTACACTTGGTATTACATTAAAAAACTGAAAGAAAAATAATTTTTTAAATTTTTTAACCACCTTCCTCACGTATTTTACATCTTAGAAATAAAATATGTATTACATTAAATTTTTTTTTTTTTTTTTTTTTTTTTTTTATTTATTTTTTTTTTTATTCTTGATTTGTGCTATCTTTTTCCTGGCACTTCCTACCGTTTATCCCCCTGGGGACTTTAACGGTGTCCACCTACCACCTATGTGTGGGTGCTTTATCCCTCCCTTAAAAACCCCACCATCTCGCATTCGCCCGGGGTTATGCCCGTGGATGAGGGAAACCTGTGAAGCAGGGAAAACCTCACCCGAGATGGCCGGTGTATTCGAAACATTCTTTTTGGGTGTCAAAGTCACATTGTGTAGGCCTTGACACCGAAATTGAATGTTTCACACCTCCCGCTCACGTTGTGAAGTGTGAAAAAACACCTAACCCGCCACGAAAGCCAAACCCATCCAAGTGCGAACCGCACTCAGTGCTGCTTAACTTCCGTGACCGGCCGAGGTGCGTCTCCGCCACTCCGCCACCGTGTCGGTCTATTACATTAAATTATATATATTATATTATATATGTTATCAAAATTTATTAGAGTAATAGTACTGTTTTTATCAGTGTTCGTATCACTGTGACCACTTTTTATTACCGAAAACCCCTATAAAATATTTTTAGAATTCTTCTACTAAACCCCCCTCTTGCCCCCTACCACTCAATCATTACATGGGGGATAAAAAAGAGTGGTGGTCATATTGTTATTCAACTGTACCGAAACCCCTAAATTATTTTTGGAATTTTACTAATTTTATTTCCCCCCCTCCCCCTCTTGCCCCTCCTCCATCTAGCAATAAATGGAGGATAAATGAAGAGTGATTATCATATCGCTATTCACCGTAACCAAAAACCTCATCTTAGCTTTTTTAGAATAAAAAAGAATGGTCGTCATATTCTAATTCATATATACCGATAACCTCTATAAAATATTTAAAAAATGTTCTAATTTTACGTGAGATAAATGACGTGTGGTTGTCGTATTCAGCGTTAACCCTTCCACTCCACAGATACGTTTAATTCTTGTAACTTTTGGGATACCGGACACCGGAGAACGGATGAATTTTGATATATATATAGATGATAAATCAAAAATAAAATTTTAATTTTTTTAACCACCTTTCTCACTCATTTTACACCTTTGTAATAGAGTATGATGAAAAATGTGTAAAAACGTATATTTAACTGTGATAAAAAAACAGAACGAATCATCAAATAAAATATATATTACATTAAAATATATTATTTAAGTTATTAAAAATTATTAGACTGACAGTACTGCTTTAGTCTATGTCAGGGTTACCATTTAGGGTTTTTCTGTCCTCTATTATCTAATGTAAATGAGGTCGTACTGTGCGAGTGGAACAAAAAAAAATACCTCTATCTGGCAACACTGGTCTATGTTAGTATTACTGTGACCACTTTATTTTTACATTATTTATGTATGTAGTGACTATTATTTATTATTAACTACTTATAATATTACTTATAGGTATGTTCTTAATATAATAATTTAAATTGGTACAAAAATATACAAACATTGGAGTACTGGCAAAAGTGCTTACACACTTTTTTCATATTTTATCCCGTAATTAGTGAAGTATCCCGAAATATCCAGGAAATCTCGTAATTAGTGAAGTTATCCCGAAATAACTCAGAAACTCCCGAAGTATCCACTAAATCCCAAAATTAGTGAAGTGAACCCGGCATACCTCAACAATGACCGAAATATTAAGAAAATCTCGGAATTGGTGAAGTTATCCTGGAATACCTAAAAATTTCCCGAAATATCGAGGAAATCCCGTAATTAGTGAAGTTATCCAGTCATACATCAGGAATTCCCGAAATATCGAGGAAATCCCTAATTAGTGAAGTTATCCAGTCATACATCAGGAATTCCCGAAATATCGAGGAAATCCCGTAATTAGTGAAGTTATCCCGACATATCCACTAAATCCCAAAATTAGTAAATTTATCCCGGCATACCTCAGAAATTATCGAAATATTAAGGAAATCTCGAAATTGGTGGAGTTATCCCGGAGTACATAAAAAATTCCCGAAATACCACAGAAAATCCCGAAATACCATAGAAAATCTTGAAATAACTAGAAAATCCCGAAATTAGGGAATTTATCCCGAAATACCACAGAAAATCCAGAAATATCCAGGAAATCCCGAAATTGGTGGATTAACCCGGAATGCAACAGAAAATCCCGAACATCCAGAAAATCCCGAAACATCCAGGAAATCCCGAAAGTGGTGCAGTTATCCCGGAATACGTCAGAAAATCCCGAAACATCCAGGAAATCCCGAAATCGGTCGATTTATCCCGAAATACCACAGGAAATTCCGAAACATCCAGGAAATCCAGAATTAGGTGGATTTATTCCGGATTACCACAGAATATCCCGAAACATCTAGGAAATCCCGAAAGTGGTGGAGTTACCCGGAATACGTCAGAAAATCCCGAAGCATCCAGGAAATCCCTCAATTAGTGAATTTATCCCAAAATGTCACAGAAAATCCCGAAACATCCAAGAAATTCCGAAATTGGTGGATTTATTCTGGAATACCACAGAATATCCCGAAACATCTAGGAAATCCCGAAAGTGGTGGAGTTACCCGGAATACGTCAGAATATCCTGAAACATCCAGGAAGTCCCGAAATTGTTGGAGTTATCCCAGAACACGTCAGAAAATCTCGAAACATCTCCAGGAAATCCGGAAATTGGAGGAGTTATCCCGAAATACCACAAAAAACCCGAGACTTGTAGGAAATCCCGAAATTGGTGGAGTTATTCCGGAATACTTAAGAAAATCCCGAAACATCCAGGAAAACCCTAAATTAGTGAACATTTCCCGGCATATCTAAAAAATTACCGAATTATTTAGAAAATCCCGAAATTAGTGGAGTTATCCCGGAATACCTCAAACATTCCCAAAATATCCAGGAAATCCCGTATTTAGTGGAGTTATCCCGAAATACCACAGAAAAACCCGAGATTTACAGGAAACCCCGAAATTGGTGGAGTTATCCCGGAATACTTAAGAAAATCCCGAAACATCCAGGAAAACCCTAAATTAGTAAAGATTTCCCGGCATATCTAAGAAATTACCGAATATTTAGAAAATCCCGAAATTAGTGGAGTTATCCCGGAATACCTCAAAAATTCCCGAAATATCCAGGTAATCCCGTATTTAGTGGAGTTATCCCGAAATAATTCAGAAATTCCCGAAATATCAGTGTTAACCTTTCCACTCCACATATACTCTTCATTCTTACAACAGGAGACCAGACACCGCCGCGGGACACCGGACACCACCGCCGGACACCGGAGAACGGGTGAATTTTAATATAATATAGATGTGTAATAAAAAAATATCTTTGTAGAGTTAAAAATGTAATATAAAAGTATATGAACAGACTATAAATGTAAATATATATTTAAATTAAAAATATAATTTATAAAAAATTTTAATATTATTATAATTAACATTCATTTATAATATAAATTTGTTATTATTATCGTCCACGCAGTTGGTTAAAAGAAAGGTGTTTTTGTCGATTATAGTGAACAAACCATAAAAATTATTAAAATGGCGACGTTTCGATGCAAGTCCGCCATCCTCATCAGACTATACCCTTACTAAAAACAATCATTTTACAATCATACTGACACTTTCATATTTACTATAGAATTACATACTGATTGGTCAATTTAATGCTCACATCTGGCATTTAAAACAATCATAGTATCTTGCATTAGATACATTAGAGATACTATGGATATTTCTATTTATTTTTAATAGATAGAAATACGTATAATAAGAAATGAATATATGTATAGTATTATTACCTTGTTACGTGCTGGAATCCCGGGGTCCAATAGTGGTCCAACGTTGACCCCTCGTACTCTGGAGAACTCCTTGGGTAGCTCTCGTTGATGATCCTGGGTGTTCGCTGGAGCTCGTAGTTGGTTCCTGGGCCTCCTGTAAATAAAATAATCATAAGTAAAATAATATTAATGAATGTAGAATAGGTTAAGATAAATATAAAAGATACAAGGAATATAATAAGATATATATTTTGTATGGGAAGTTTGAGGTTAGGAATAGATAATCATTGGTTTAAGAATATGGGCCCGAGCCATTTTCGTCACCGACGTTCACCGAAGGATAGAATAGGAAATAATCATGTTTTATATATGTATGTTTGAGGAAAATGTAAGGAAAGAAAGGAGATGGAAATAAATGGAAGGCAACACACGAAACGATACCACCTACCGTACAGGCGAAGTCTACCTGTGTCCATCGATGCCGTCTGCAGGTACGGATTTCCCCCGGCGAAGAGGTTGATCCCGTAGAGTACCGATAAAACTCACGATCAAGGAAACTGCACACGGGTATACGCGCACGTAAATAAATAACGTGTCTATCTCTCGTCGAGCGTGAGAGTGGGGGGAGTCTTCTCGCTCTCGCGCAACTGCTCGACGCAAGATGATGGAGCGCCGCGGTGGAACGGAGGAACGAGCGGGAACGATATATATAGACTCCCCACGTGTAAGAGAGAGAAAGAAGATATAATGATGTATTGGGGGAGGTGGAGAATTCGCCCTCTGCGGATCATTTTCGCAAGAGTCGTACCGCCACTAGGAGAGAGGTTGAAGAAGAGAGGAATAGGTGGCGGTGCAGTAGTTGGCAGGAAATTCGAATCGGACGATCGGAGAACGGGATTGGAGAAGAACAACGGCAAAGAAGGATATCAGTAGCGCGGTGTAACGGAAAAATGGAAAATGATATCGAGGAAGAAGAACGACGAGACACTCACCGCCGATACCTATACGGAGACGAGAGAATAAATCAGTCGTTAAAAATTAAGAGATGGTAAAGATATAATAAGGAAAGTAAAGGATATTGAGAATTTCAAGGAGAAATTGAAATAGAGAGAGATAACTGTAGTGATCAGAGACGAGAAATAAGGGACGAAATCTAAGGATAAACCTAGATAAAAAGCAGTGAGTGGTCTGCACGTGGCCATTTTATACTTTATATTTTCTTTTCGTAGTGAACCGGGTTCCTCACGCGCGGTAGTTAATAATTTTTCGGAATACTCGTGACCTTTTGATTGTGACTGTGCTTTATTGAAAGAGTGTGACGAACAGATCGTGCCCGTATATTCGGAAATTGATTTTCGGGAATAAAATGTAAATTTTGATTTATAATTGTGAGGAATGAATATATATATATATATATATATATATATATATATATATATATATATGTATATATGAATTAGCTGAAATAAATATAAATATAGGTAATTATAATCCGTCAAATCTCCTCATCCTTTTTGTTAAAAAGTGTCGATACCGCAACGACGACACTACGAACCCGAGACCGAGCCAACTACAGCAGTGAGGAGAGCGGATACTTCAATACATATATATTTAATATTAATCATCGAGGAAATTGTACAAGGTAGAAGTATATTCCACGTGATGTAATGCGCGGGATACTACATCACGAAATGGCGCCCAACGTTTAATTATAATCGGAAATAATTCTAATTTAAAATATATAATTAAAATAATATTTCGTGCTTAAAATTCGTTTTCGTTATTGTGAGGAACCCCAGAGTGGATGAATGAGTGATATAAAAATTTATTTGTGTAAATCTGCCCATAAAAATTAAGATTAAAATTAACATTACTTTTCTAGTATCTAATACCATTATATATTTATAAAGATAATTCCAAATACATTATACCCATAAGATTATAGTGTCACACCAATAGAAATAATTATAATATATATTATATCTCATTTATAAAATATTTAACTATATACACACACACATATATATATATATACTAGGGGGGCTTCGCCCCCCTGCGCGCTTCGCACGCCAACCCCCTATTTTTAATTTCGAAAAAGGTTTTTCATAATTAATTTATTTAAAATAATGTTTTAAATTGTATTATTTTGTCACTACCATGGACACCTTAAAAATTAAACAGATTCACATAACACCTTGGAGGTATTGCTATAGTTATTATAATTTATAAATAAAAGTTTACCAAAATTTAGTGTAATGAAATCAGAATAAAAATAATAAAAAAAAATAAAGACATATTAAATGTTAACTGTAAATTTTAAACTATATGAATTCTTATAAAGCTTAAATTTATATTTTAATAATTATAAATGTTAATGAAAAATTAACTTACCAAAAATAGTAAAGTGCATATACTTAATTGTAGTATTTAGTAAAAACCTATTAAAATTTTAGATTATTTGAAACGGATTTAATAGAACTTTACCTCCTAAAATTAATTTATTTAAGTCATCGCCAAGAGTTCTATATGTCATTAATATTTTGTACTTTAAGAGTAATAAAACTTTCTTCTTAATTAAATTAATTTTTGTATTAGCTTTAAAGAATTATTTATAACATTTTAGCGGTATATAAATAAAAACCTGTTTCTTCCATTTCTCCCGTAATTCGTAATTTGCACCCTCTTTCAAAATTTGCGTTTTAATCCATAATTATTTCCAATTTATTTTTCCCTTTAGTTACAGAGCCCATATATTTATTTTAATTATTATAAACAAAGGCATTCCTTAAATAACCTTTTGTTTCTAATAAATACATACTTGTTTATATAAAATATTGTTTTATATAAATATACGTAATCTACTTACTTATATATCCATACAATTTTTAAATTTTGATTTGAATAATATTTAAATTAAATACTACTAAAATAATAATTTTTGAAAAATTTTTGAAATGTAATTCGTATTTTATATTGTCTCTGTTAAAATTTGAATTTTCTTTTGCCATTACAGTTTATAATAGAATTATCTTAAAAATGCAATAATTAATGTATTAATTTTTAATTTATTGTATATTTCACATATAGATATTTGAAAAAGTGTATGTTATACTTGATTAATATTTATTTTATCTTCGTAAAATTGTGCATATTTTTAAAAACATTACATTAAACTTTAGGTCCGTTTTTATTTTATGAGTTTTATCAGGAATAAGTAAACTAATACACATTCTTTCAAGTTATATTCACAACTTTTTTTTGCGCACGGAAAAAATACATATATTATCTATTCACACGCACACGCACACGCACACGCACACGCACACGCACACGCACACGCACACGCACACGCACACGCACACGCACACGCACACGCACACGCACACACACACACACACACACACACACACTTATATATATATGACATATATATATAACATATATATGACATATATATATATAACATATATATATGACATATAGAGCCGCGGTGGCTCATGGGTAGAGCTCCCGACTCTCACACCGAGGGTCGTGGGTTCGATCCCAGACGTGTACCTCTGAAAATTTTTTCATGTGCATTTTTCGAACACAGCGACTCAGTGGCTCGGCGTGTCACTATAATGTGACGCCAGTTCAGGTGCGCGTGCGTTTCGTGCACTTGTCAGTGCATGAAAGGCACGGGCATCTGAACTATAGGGAACGTTAGGGACGCGAAGATGTAAAGAGGATCGCGGTGGTTCCATCGGGAGGACAGGAAACTGTAATTATTAGACTAATTACAGTGACCGATGATATCTTCCGATGGACACAAGCACCACTGTTTCAACTACATGTGCTTTGTTTACAGACACACCGTTCACCTCCGTCGCTGATTAGCCCTGGCAGCATAAATAGAGCGACGTTAAACAAAATAAAAAAAAAAATATATATATATGACATATATATAAAACATATATATATATATATATATATGTTGAATTCTGAATTCTTAGACACGGCGGCGGCGGCGGCGAAATATTTATATATATATATGGGTGGTTCTCTGTGACATCGAAGATGAAAAAAATAAATATTGCTATAACTGTGGGAATATGTTTTAAAGGTATCCAGTAGTTCTCCTGAATTTTTTCAGATTTTTTCTGGGCCATTATTTTAAGTTACAGAGAGTCAAAGTTGACATTTTAGCACTTCCCTGTCAAAAATATACAGCTGTAAAAATAACTGGAAATACAGGTGTAAATCCATGTCATAATACAGCTGTATTGGATTTGCCTGGATTTATTAACTGGATTTGCAGGTGTAAATCCATGTAATATTAAATGGATTTTTTAATTTTACAAATGTTTTTTTGTTAAATCCATGTATATTAAATGGATTTTTAATTTTACAAATGTTTTTTTATTTAGATTAACATACAACCTTCGATGAGATTAATTAATCTAAATGAGAAAACATTCGTAAAATTAAAAAATCCATTTAATAATACGTGGATGTGTACCTGTAAATCCATTTAATATTACATGGATTTACACCTGTAAATCCAGTTAATGAATCCACGCAATCTCACTCCAATACAGTTGTATTACATGGATAATTTGTCGAATGGGGCACTTTCTTAATAATAATATCGCTGTAAATTGCGTTTAAAATCCATCAAAGGTTGTATGTTAATCTAAATAAAAAAACATTTGTAAAATTAAAAAATCCATTTAATATTACATGGATTTACACCTGCAAATCCACTTAATAAATCCAGGCAAATCCAATACAGCTGTATTATGACATGGATTTACACCTGTATTTCCAGTTATTTTTACAGCTGTATATTTTTGACAGGGTTTTTTGCATTATATGCCCATTTTCATGAATTTTTAGCTCCCAGGGAATGCATTTTTCACTAAAAACTTTTTTGTAAACTTTTCATTAAAAATACTTTTAAAGACATAAATGTATGTAGTCACACTGTTGTAAGCCATTTAAACCTCAAATAGTGAAAATCAGCAATTCTGCTCCGGACTCTGGTAACCTAATACTGTCTAAAAGATGTCTTTTTACAGTCAGAAACTGCCTAAAAATTTCCAGAGTGGGTCTAAATCATTAAGATCACTTATGGTCAAAATATCCGGGAAAAGTGCCCGAAATATTAATAGAAATGTATAAGTTCAGTTTATATTGAGAGGAAAAATTTCTTTTTCTTCTGTTTTCAGTATCCATAGACAAGGACCAATTTTCAATTTTAAATTAATTTAATATCTGTATTAAAACCTGTCCTGATAATTTTCAAAAAAATTTTTTCCCCTTTAATAATTATAATCATTTATTTAAACAATTCACAAAATTAATTTATTTAAATATATTAACTCAGAATTGAAAAACACAGAATATAATCAAGAAGAAAATATTTATAAAGAAGAATTACGAGGTGGTATATTTCAATATAATTTATATTTATATTAACATATTACAATCGTATAATACTACCCAAAGGTAAAAGTAAGTGGTGGGACACAGTGTTTATTTTTCAACCTCTAGACTACATTAAGAAGAATTATTAGTAAGTACTTGAAGGTGAAAAGACATATTTAAAAGTTACTGATAATTATCATTTATCAATATCTTTAAAAATTTTCGTTTGAAAATAAATTATTCGTTATTAGAATATTGGTCATATATTGGTTAAGTATTGGTTAATGGAAAGGTATATTATTAATTGAAAGGTATATTGTTATTTGAAAGGTATATTTGATAATTCTTAATCTAGGTAGATTTGACCATCCAATCACAGTTTTGGTGGCTAGGAACGTGCACTTTTGTAAAAACCGATATGCCTTATTTTTATTAACATAAATCGTTAATATGAAAATTAATTTCACGAAAATTTTATACATTAGCGGTATATTACGAGATTTTATTAAAGTTTGATATTTAAACGGTGGAATCTACGGTATTTTCGATATATTTTTGTTTTCTCTCTTTCCCTTTCACGTTTATTCGGAATTTAATTAAGACTTCAAGAAAATAATTGAAACGATGACGCTGTTCAGCCGAAAGGTAAATTCGTGGCTGAGGGAACAATTGAAAAATCCAGAAGCATTAATAGCTTACGAACGGATCAATAATTATGATCCACATAAATTGATCGTTCTCTTGGATACAATGAACCTGAAAACAAAAGGACAAAAGAAGACCTTAGTATGTCAGTTATTTAGAGCAGGTTTGAGACAAACGGATGCATCAGTACCATGGGGTGTCGACGTTGATGGAAGAGGGATGGAAGATGAGCAAAGCAAGCCAGGAAAAACAAATAACGAATAAAGAAGCAAATAAAGAACCAGAACCATCAACTAGTAGTAATAGCTGGGAACAAACCCTAGCTCCTGTAACAATGGAGCAAATTGTCGCAACATCTACTACTACGAATTCACCTCCAACGGTATCGGTTGCTTCGACATTAGTAGGAAATACGACAATGAAAATGGTCGCGATCCAAAAGGGTTTAATTCAGTCCGCATCAATATCACAAAGGATACTTGTACACAGCTTAAATGAAAGATTGATGCTTCCTTCAGAATTAGAGAGGTTAATTAATCAGAGCTTTACACAGAATAAAAGTGCACAGTTTACTCAAACACAACGAGTAAGCCCTGATTCCTCACAACCATGTATGGAAACAACTGTACAGAATCCAATACCTCAACAAAAGCAAAATGAAGAAGAAATAGTCCCTATAAATAATGGTAATCACAGAACCTCAGTAAATATCAACTTTTGTCCGAAGTAGAAATATAATCATACTACAATGCATCATCCGCTTCCAATTCAAACTCAAACACGGACTCAAAACATGAAGACAAATTGGAAGAAGACAATAGGAATAATATGAGACATTGGAATGAAGAAAATAATACCGCAAATCCTAATAACGATAATAATAGGAACAATGGGAAAAATAGAGAGAACTCAAAAGACATAGAATATAACCGATCCACCGACTTCATTGAACCAAGAAATTCTACCGGCAACATAGTACACCAATTTTTAAACATATTGGAAGATATGACACAAATTAGTCATAAAACAAGTACTCCGTCACAAGCAGAAAGAGCAGGACAAGGACAAAACCTTAGAGATGCGGCCAAAACAGCATATCAAAAGGAACCAATGCCTTATGCTACTCCTGCTCCTAAAACTAAAAAGGCGGCGCCGAACACTAGAATTTTCGAGGAAAAAGAGAAACACCAAGAGGAAAATAAGGAAAAAGAAATAGTTGAAGAAGAGATAGAAAACAAAGAAGAGAGTAATGAAAAGAAACAAGATGAGGAAGATAAAAAGAAAAAATCCAAAATACCAGTAAAAGAACAGAAGAAAAAGAAGAAAAATAAGAAAAAAAAAAGATGATTCTACCAGTAAACTGGAGAAATCTAAAAAGAAGTCAAAGAAGTTCGATTTAGGAGAAAGTGAAAAGATACTCCGAGTATTTAAAAGTTGGAATCTTTCATTCTCGGGAGAAGATAAAGACAATCCGAATGAATTCCTATCAAGACTAATTAATTTCAGAAAAAACGTTCTAATGACAGATGCTCAATTTTTTAGAGGTCTCCCATGCGTTTTTACAAAGAAAGCAAGCCGTTGGTACGAAAATATACAAGACGAATTGAAAAAGAAGAAATGGAATGATTTTGTGAGATCCTTTAGAGCGCAATTCACCAAGAAATTATCAGAAACAGATGTCTGGGATGAAGCGTGGAAACGAACGCAAGGAAAATCGGAAAATATAACCAACTACATATGCTGTATGAAATATATCTTCTCTCACTTAAAAAAGGCTCCTTCGACTAAAAAACAGATAGAAGTAGCATGGAAAAACTTGCGTCTAGATTATCGCAGGTATATGGCGGAAAAGAAAGTAAAATCTTACGCAGATCTCGAGAAATATGGCAGGCGTTATGAGGATCTGATAGACCTGGACAAGAGGTTTAAACCACCCCCAAGTCCAGAAAACTCGAAAATCCCAGAGGCCGTAGCATCAGATTTCTCAAAGATCGGAAAGGTATCTTCACTGGAATCAAAAAGAAAAACAGAAGACGAAACATGTCCCATTAATACGGAAAACCCGGTTAAAGTGAAAGGTAATATGAAGGAAAATAGAAAGGAAAAGCCGAAAACAAAAATTGATCAAACGTTGCAAGCAACAATTGAGTTGCCGAAACCACAATCAACAGTCGCGGCAATTACCACTCCTCCAATGTTACCTGTTACAAACCAGCCTCCGATTACAGGACAACGTCCCCAAAATTGGACCAGATGGTCCAATAATCCTCAGGGACGAATGGAAGGAAATGCAAGGAGCTATAATAACAGATATAATATGAATGGAGATTATAGAAACAACATGACGTGGAGGAATAACGAACCTCCAAGAAACCTACCAAGCACTAGTGGAGCAAGACCTAGGTTTACGCCGCAAAGGAACACCAGTCCTCCCAAGAATTTGTAGGAGCATGTTTCCATTGCAACCAAGTAGGCCATAGAGCGTCGGAGTGCCCCACTGTAAACTGCTACATATGCAAGCAAACAGGGCACAAAGCAACAACTTGTCCCACTAGATCAGGCCAACCATGGTTTTCATGTCAAGTATGTGGCCAACAGGGGTACACATTCTTACATTGCCCAAATTGTGCGCAATTGAGACAGGCTTGGGGAAACGCAATTGCAGGGGGACAACAGGGTCCTGTGTCCCTCCAGCAACAGCACCAAGGACCCCAACAATCCAACAGAGGACAATAAAGGAAGAAATAAAGAATAATTCAAAAGAAACATTAATAGACGAAGCAAATAAAAGAAGAAACTATAAAGCGAACAATGACAGAAACAGTAGAAAAATAGAAGAAAATTGGACGGATAAAATGAACAAGATGATTCTAGAGATGAATGAAAAAGTTACTATTAAAGAGATGCAAAAAGATAAAGAAACGATAAGAAAGGATGAAATGAAACAAGGACAAAATTCCGGGTGCAAAAATACAATCACCCTGAATACATTTACTCCGGACGAAGATATGAAATATGTGTTTAAACAAGAAGAAACCTCCGACCTTACCAAAAGATCCACACTCTCCTCAGCAATAAAAGAATTACATAAACAGATGCATGGCAACGAGGCTACTCAACTAGCAGACACTCCAGATAAGGCCCTTAAATCTACTAAAGTTACCGCAAACTCTGCAGACACCTCTGGTATAAGTAAAACCTCCATTCCACCTGTAGATAATTCAAATAACGCCTGGGAAGGTACCGGACTTACTTGGAATAAAAGGAAGGAAAATGAAGATGTTATGTCAAGAAATATGAAAGGTAAAATAAAGGAAGAATTGATAGATTATGAAGAAGATATTAATAGAGGTAATGAAAGGAAAAACAAAGAAATAGAAAATAATAGTAACAGAATTCAGAAAGAAGAAGTACAAAGAGTTGAAAGGAATACTCCAAATATAAATCAAAAGGAAGAAAATAAGGAGAAATCAGTAGCAGAAGCGAGTCTAGAAAATAGAAGTTTTGTTCGTTTAAATATCGCCGGCCATACATTTAAAGGATTGCTCGATTCCGGTGCAATGATTTCCGTCGCAGGACCAAAGGTAATAGAGAAATTCAAAGAAAAACTCTTACCTTCGGACTGATACGTGAAAAACGCACATGGCGGAATCAGCAAATCCCTAGGAACTCTTAAATTGACATTGGAAGTAGAAGGACATGTAGATACACTGGAATTGAAAGCGCAGTAAGTATTTGAGCATGAAATCGTCCTGGGAAAGGACTTCTGCATGAAATACGATGTAGATGAACGCCATAAACACGGTTTATGGAGAGTTCATGAAGGCCCTTGGCCCAAAACCTACAGTGGTGATAGCACAGGAGAACAGACGGTAATATTTGCAGAATGCAATGGAATATCAGAAGTCACAGATCCTCAACGACATAAGGTGGAAAAATTAGTATCAAAAATATTACCTCCTCCATCAAAAACTCCGGGAGTCACAGACATGATAGAACATCACATAGCAGTATTACCAGGTTCACCTTCAATACGTCACAAACTACGTAGGATGTCCCCTGCGATGATAAATAACGCTCACGAAGAAGTAGAAAGATTACGGAACAAAGGAATAGTAGAATGGTCTGCAAGTGAATACACGAGCGCTCCAGTGATGGTTAAGAAACCCGATGGAACATATAGATTTTGTATCGACTGCAGAGATCTAAATAAACAAACTAAAAGAGATGCATACCTTGTCCCAAATATGGATACCATACTAGATAGAATGCAACACTTCCGATTTATCTCGAAAATCGATTTACGACAAGCGTTTTACCAAATTCCGTTAGACAGCTCAAGTAAGAAGTACACAGCTTTTTGCGTACCAGGTAAAGGACTCTTTCAGTTCACTCGAATGCCTTTCGGGCTTACTAACGCTCCAATGACATTTCAAAGATTGATCGATGCTTTGTTTGGCCTCGAATACGTACCATACGTATTCGGATACCTCGACGATATAATTATCACAACAGAGTCGTTTGACGAACACTTGAAATGGCTGGAGGAGGTCCTGAAAAAGTTAGTAAAACATGGCTTAACAGTAAATCGGGAAAAATGCGAATTCTGCTGTTCTAGAGTTACAAACTTGGGATATGTCCTTGATAAGGAATGGTTACGACCAGATCCGGATAAAATCGCTCTAATAAGAGATTATCCAGCACCGAGAAATGTGAAAGAATTAAGAAGATTCCTTGGTATGGTTGGATGGTATGCTCGTTTCCTGGATAAGGACTCGGAAATGAAGATACCATTACTTAAATTATTAAAAAAAGATTTGACATGAAAATGGGGAACAGAATAACAAGAAGCTTTTGAAAGGTTAAAATTAGCATTAACAAAAGCACCTGTACTAGCGCGACCCGATTTTGCCAAACCATTTTGCCTACAAACGGATGCTAGTAATTACGCGATTGGCGCAGTGTTAACCCAGGATCTAGAAGACGGTGAACATCCCATAGTCTACATAAGTAGAGTATTAACTGCAGCAGAAAGAAATTACTCGACAACAGAAAAAGAATGTTTAGCAGTACTCTGGGCAATTAAAAAACTAAGCCCCTACCTAGAAGGCTACAGATTCACCGTTATAACAGACCATAGTGCTCTACGCTAGTTAAAGAACTTACGAGATCCGGCAGGCAGATTGGCTAGATGGGCATTAGAAATGATGCAATGGGATTTCGAGATCGTGCACAGGAGAGGAGCTCTTAACCAAGTACCCGATGCACTATCAAGGATGTATGAAGAAGATGGAAGGAAAATAATAAATGAGATAGCGGAGATGGCGGCATTTGAAGAAATAAAAGATGAATGGTATATTAAGAAAATGAAGGAAATATAACAATTCCCAGAATGGTATCAAAATTGGAAAATTGAAGATAACATGTTATATAGATTTCGAAATTACCCTCTACTAGATCCCATCACATATCGAGAAGATAATTGGAAACTAGGAGTACCATTAGAATATAGAGGAAGAATTTTACACGAAGCACATGATATACGATCAGTTGGACACTTAGGAATAGAAAAAGCATACGATCCTATAGCGAGGGAATATTATTGGCAAGGAATGTGGCACGACGCATATAAATATATTCAACAATGTACAGTCTGTCAAGCGTATAAAACACAGCAAACGGGTCAACAAGGATTAATGGGAACCAGAGTAGTAGATAAGCCATGGTGTATCGTAGCGGCCGATCTGATGGAATTTCCCCCAAGTAAAAGTCAGAATAAATATCTAATCGTCTTCCAAGACTTATTCACGAAATGGATAGAAAAGAAACCAATAAGGAAAGCAGATGGAAAATCCGTCGCAAAAGCCTTGGAAGACTTGATATTATTCAGATGGGAAACTCCGGATTATTTCCTCTCAGATAACGGCAAAGAATTCGACAACAAACATCTTAAAACAGTTCTCGAGGAATATGGAATAGAACATGTCACTGCACCTCCCTACCACCCTCAAGGAAACCCCGTAGAACGGTGCAATAGAACGCTAAAGACAATGATAGCCATGTTCGTAAAGAACGACCATCGTTGTTGGGACGAACATGTACATGAACTACGTTACGCCATAAATACAGCAATTCAAACGCCAACTAAAATATCTCCAGCATTCCTAAACTACGGACGAAACCCGAAACCGGTAAAAAGTCTCAGAAGAGAAGTAGAAGGAATTAAACCGACACTAAAAGTAGACCCAACAATTTGGATAGACCGTGCAAAAAGACTTGGATGCACTACGTGATTTAGTGACTAAACATCTAGATCAAGCACACACTATCCAAAAGCGAACGTATGATAAAAACAAACGACACGCTGAATTCAGAATGGGTGACTGGGTTTTGAGAAAAACACATTTATTATCGAATGCCGCACAAAAATTCTCCGCGAGTTTCTCCCAATCCGGCACCAGTGGCTGTACCGCTTTCCCACCAGACCTCGGGTGGACCGATCAACTGGCCACTATGTTCAGTGAAAACATGATGGTTCAGCCGATCGTCCCCCCTAGGGAGGGGGGTGAGGAGCTGACTCCTTCGGCTCAAATGACCAAGGCGAACTCGGACCCATCGTCGAAAAAGGAAACGGCAGAACCGGCCCGGGAGGACGTCGACACCAACGACGTAACCTCACGAGCCCCTCCGACTCCCCCTAATACGCTCTGGGCCATTGAGCAAATATACGAGGAAAGAGCAAAGATAGAAAAAGATAGAAAAAGAGAGAAGAGTATGAGAGAGAAGAAAAAGAGAAAAGAATGATTAATTAGGAAAGAGTGAGATAATCGAAGAGGAAAAGAGAAAAAGAGAGACCAAAGAAAGAAAAGAAAAGACTAGAAGAGCAGAAAAAGGCGAAGAATGAAAGGAAAATCTTATTTTCAGGTACATGCAGAAAAGTATTATAGATGATGTAAGGAATGATTAAACTGAACGATAGAATGAGATGAAAATGACCTATTTGAAGTTAAGAGTTTGAAGAAAAAGATTTAATGGAATATAACGATGAAACACCTCAATTCCATTTATAAGATGAAAGGAATAGTCCGAAAGATGAATGAAAGAGTAGTAAGTATTGATGGTAATAGAGGTTATTTACTTAATTATATTTATAATTTTAAGATAAATTTATTAACTAATGTATTGATTATCATATTTGATTTTGAAAATTTTTTTTTTGGGCAGATGAATATAATAGATGTTTGTATGAGAATGAATATTTATGTAAATAAATGGGATATGAATGATCGGTGACGAAAATCGCTTATGGCCAATTGTAAGTGCAGTCCACCGTCCTTGCAGGAGCGTGTCCCGACTTAGGAGGCGGGTATTGTGAGGCGAGCCTCACTAGCCCAGGCATATATATATAGTATCAGGGGGGAAATTGACAGAGCGAGGCGTACCTGAAACAAAAATATATATGTTAGTAATAGGTAAACAAGAACTTATGAATATAAATTAATATAACAGATAGAAATAAGTATAATAAGAAATGAATATATGTATAGTATTATTACCTTGTTACGTGCTGGAATCCCGGGGTCCAATAGTGGTCCAACGTTGACCACTCGTACTCTGGAGAACTCCTTGGGTAGCTCTCGTTGATGATCCTGGGTGTTCGCTGGAGCTCGTAGTTGGTTCCTGGACCTCCTGTAAATAAAATAATCATAGGTAAAATAATATTATTGAATGTAGGATAGGTTAGTATAAATGTAAATGATACAAGGAATATAATAACATATATATTTTGTATGGGAAGTTTGAGGTTAGGAATAGATAAACATTGGTTTAAGAATATGGGCCCGAGCCATTCTCGTCACCGACGTTCACCGAAGGATAGAATAGAAAATAATCATGTTTTATATATGTATGTTTGAGGAAAATGTAAGGAAAGAAAGGAGATGGAAATAAATGGAAGGCAACACACGAAACGATACCACCTACCGTACAGGCGAAGTCTACCTGTGTCCATCGATGCCGTCTGCAGGTACGGATTTCCCCCGGCGAAGAGGTTGATCCCGTAGAGCACCGATGAAACTCACGATCAAGGAAACTGCACACGGGTATACGCGCACGTAAATAAATAACGTGTCTATCTCTCGTCGAGCGTGAGAGTGGGGGGAGTCTTCTCGCTCTCGCGCAACTGCTCGACGCAAGATGATGGAGCGCCGTGGTGGAACGGAGGAACGAGCGGGAACGATATATATAGACTCCCCACGTGTAAGAGAGAGAAAGAAGATATAATGATGCATTGGGGGAGGTGGAGAATTCGCCCTCTGCGGATCATTTTCGCAAGAGTCGTACCGCCACTAGGAGAGAGGTTGAAGAAGAGAGGAATAGGTGGCGGTGCAGTAGTTGGCAGGAAATTCGAATCGGACGATCGGAGAACGGGATTGGAGAAGAACAACGGCAAAGAAGGATATCAGTAGCGCGGTGTAACGGAAAAATGGAAAAGGATATCGAGGAAGAAGAACGACGAGACACTCACCGCCGATACCTATACGGAGACGAGAGAATAGATCAGTCGTTAAAAATTAAGAGATGGTAAAGATATAATAAGGAAAGTAAAGGATATTGAGAATTTCAAGGAGAAATTGAAATAGAGAGAGATAACTGTAGTGATCACAGAGACGAGAAATAAGGAACGAAATCTAAGGATAAACCTAGATAAAAAGCAGTGAGTGGTCTGCACGTGGCCATTTTATACTTTATATTTTCTTTTCGTAGTGAACCGGGTTCCTCACGCGCGGCAGTTAATAATTTTTCGGAATACTCGTGACCTTTTGATTGTGACTGTGCTTTATTGAAAGAGTGTGACGAAAAGATCGTGCCCGTATATTCGGAAATTGATTGTCGGGAATAAAATGTAAATTTTGATTTATAATTGTGAGGAATGAATATATATATATATATATATATATACTAGGGGGGCTTCGCCCCCCTGCGCGCTTCGCGCGCCAACCCCCTATTTTTAATTTCGAAAAAGGTTTTTCGTAATTAATTTATTTAAAATAATGTTTTAAATTGTATTATTTTTTCACTACCATGGACACCTTAAAAATTAAACAGATTCACACAACACCTTGGAGGTATTGCTATAGTTATTATAATTTATAAATAAAAGTTTACCAAAATTTAGTGTAATGAAATCAGAATAAAAATAATAAAAAAAAATAAAGACATATTAAATGTTAACTGTAAATTTTAAACTATATGAATTCTTATAAAACTTAAATTTATATTTTAATAATTATAAATGTTAATGAAAAATTAACTTACCAAAATAGTAAAGTACATATACTTACTAAATTGTAGTATTTTAGTTAACAACTTATTAAAATTTTGGATTATTTTAAACCGTTATAAATAGAAATTCACCTTCTAAAATTAATTTATTTAATGACGAACGATCATCGCCAAAAGTTCTATGTAATTAATATTTTGTACTTTAATAGTAATCAAACTTTCTTCTTAATTAAATTAATTTTTGTATTATTTTTAAAGAATTATTTATAAAATTTTAGCGCTATATAAATAAAAACCTGTTTCTTCCATTTATCCCGTGATTCGTCATTTGCACTCTCTTTCAAAATTTGCGTTTTAATCCATAATTATATCCAATTTATTTTTACTATGCAGAGCCCAAATATTTATTTTGATTATTATAAACAAATTCATTTCTTAAATATCCTTCTATTTCTAATAAATACATACTTGTTTATTTAAAATATTGTGTTATATAAATATAAATTATCTACACACTTATATATCCATACAATTTTGAAATATTAATTTAAAAAATATTTAAATTAAATGCTCCTAAATTAATAGTTTTTGAAAATCTATTCAAATGTAATTCGTATTTTATATTGCCTCTGTTAAAATTTGAATTTTCTTTTGCCATTACTGTGTATAATAGAATTATCTTAAAAATGCAATAATTAATGTATTAATTTTTAATTTATTGTATATTTCACATATAGCTATTTAAAAAAGTGTATGTTATACTTGATTAATATTTATTTTATCTTCGTAAAATTGTGCATATTTTTTAAAACATTACATTAAATTTTAGGTCCGTTTTTATTTTATGAGTTTTATCAGGAATAAGTAAACTAATACACATTCTTTCAAGTTATATTCACAACTTTTTTTTGCGCACGGAAAATCTATTCTTGAAAAAACAAATAACACGTACACACACATACGCACACACATACACACACACACACACACTTCTGGGTTAGAATTTCTAATTTCAATGTAAATGTTATATAAAATACATGCCAATATTCAACTTAAAAAAAGTGTAAATGCGCTACAATTGATTTTTTATCCAAAAGTTTGAAAGAAAGCTTGGAGCAATACGTTTCAAATAGTCTGTAGCATTTTTATGGCCTTCAGTTCTGTAAAAAGTTATGAATTATCTTAAAAATGCAATAATTAATGTATTTAATTTTTAATCCATTCTATATATCACATATGGATATTTGGAAAAGTGTATGTTCACACACACACACTCACACACACACTCACGCACGCACACGCACACGCACACGCAAGCACACACACGCACGCACACACACAAACACAGACACACACACACACACATATATATATATGACATATATATATAACATATATATATGACACATATATATAACATATATAACATATATATATAACATATATATAAATATATATAGACATATATATATAACATATATAACATATATATATAACATATATATATGTATCACATATATAATAGAGAACATATATATATAAATATATATAACATATATATAACATATATATAGAACTATTATATAATATATATATGTTGAATTCTGAATTCTTAGACACGGCGGCGGCGGCGGCGGCGGCGGCGGCGGCGGCGGCGGCGAAATATTTATATATTATAGAGATATATATATATGTATATATGAATTAGCTGAAATAAATATAAATATAGTTAATTATAATCCGTCAAATCTCCTCATCCTTTTTGTTAAAAAGTGTCGATACCGCAACGACGACACTACGAACCCGAGACCGAGCCAACTACAGCAGTGAGGAGAGCGGATACTTCAATACATATATATTTAATATTAATCATCGAGGAAATTGTACAAGGTAGAAGTATATTCCACGTGGTGTAATGCGCGTGATACTACATCACACTCTTTAATACTTAAATGGGTGCCTTTTGGTAGTGGTTATGTTGGAAATGTAAATTTATAATAAACACATTTGATTCATATGGTTAGTTATATTTGAAACATATATATCTAATATTTCTTACAATATTGTGTTATAAAAACTATAATACTTAATGTATTACTCGCTAATGATCGCTCGGTTGTGTTTCAATTCAGATCATATTCAATATACGCTCAAAAAGTATTTCTTTTGAGAAGTTAAGTGAAATTAACTAATTTTATTGTTTTATTACATATTTAGCTAGTTTTGTATTCGTTTATACCCGCAGGTACAGCTGTGAACGTCTTAGGTGTTTCCATTGGTCCATCTATACACGAGCCTGCAAATATGTCGTATTTGCTATAAAAAAATACTACGAGAGGGCATTTAAACTGCATTTTCCAAAAAAAATTGGTTTCAATAACAGCACCCTTCTCAATTTTATGAATATGCAGATTCAGATTGTCGAATATTGAAACAAGAATATCTCGTCAATAAAACACTACAATATATCCGTACCATTCGATCGCCAAAAAACTGCATCCAAGCTCATTTAAACTGCAGCCTCGCTAAAATTTGCATAATTTAAATAACGAGTTTATAAATAATAAAAAGCCAATTTTGTATATCCATCTAGTGATAAAGTAAGTATGCGCATGCGCGTTTACAATATGGCCGATTAGACGGGAATAAAATTATAATTCAAAATTAAACTTTGAACAGATTTGAGCTACAGTCGCTCAAAAGTTACGAATATTATATTATTCTTATAATTTGCCATATTAAAAAATACACTTTTTAATTAATTATATTCTAAAAACTACATCCCCTTAATTTAGTTAGAAAAAATGTATATGTTCGGTGTGCGATTCGACAATTCAAAGACGGATTCAAATACCGCTTAATTTTTTAGTTTTTGCATGAGCAGAGCCTCATGTTATAATTTATAGTAATCCTTCAGATTAGTATCATAATTCTTATAGTTATTGTAAAATTAAAAACCGAACTTTATAAATATATAAAAATTAATTTTTTATAATTGTATAATAATTGTATATTTACAGTTTACAGGAGATTAGATTGATACAGACAAAGTGGAGATGCTTTTCCACCACTCCAAGGTAACTGCATTAATTTTTTTGCAATGATCATGCTAACAGATTCATCGTTATAAGGCAACAAAATACATTTCTATTAATATTTCGGGCATTTTTCCCAGATATTTTGAGCAAAAGTGGTCTTAATAGTTTAGACCTACTCTGGAAATTTATAGGCAGTTTCTGACTATGAAGACATTTTTTAGACAGTATTTGGTTTTCAGAGTCCGAAGCAGAATTGCTGATTTTCACTATTTAAGGTTAAAATGACTTACAAGAGTGTGGCAGCATACAATAATGACTTCAAAAGTATTTTTAATGAAAAATTAAGAAAATTTTACAAAAAAATCATATTTATGTTTATATAGAAAAATGCATTCCCTGGGAGCTACAAATTCGTGAAAATGGGCATATAATGCAAAAAGGTGCTAAAATGTCAACTTTGACTCTCTGTAACTTAAAGTAATGGCTCCAAAAAATCTGAAAGAATTCACGAGAACTAATCGAGACCTCTAAAACATATTCCCACAGTTATAGCACTATTCATTTTTCTCATCTTCCGTTTCACAGAGAACCGCTCATATATATATATATATATATATATGGGGTATTCCACGTGAAGTGCTCCGATCAAAATTTTAATATGCACCACATTTTGGGTACACATTCCAAATATTTCTCAGAATACAGAAAAAAATGTTTAGATACTGGAATTTATTTGCTCATAAGTTATTCTAACCTCAAAAAGTGAATTTTTCCAAGTTTTTTTCAACACCAGCTGGGATTACCGCTATTTAACTCAAAATCTATCAACTTATACTATAGAACATTATACGTAACATTCGTTGCTGATTGTGTCTAGAATTTATTCTTCTGGGTTAGAATTTATAATTTCAAGGTCAATGCTATATAAACTACATGTCAATATTCAAGTTGAAAAAAGTGTAAGGGCGCCACAATTGATTTTTTTATCCAAAAGTCTAAAAGAAAGCTTGGAGCAATACCTTTCAAATGGTCTGTAGCATTTTTATGGCCTTCAATTCTGTAAAAAGTTATGATAATTTAAAAAAACACGAAATTTTTTTAAAAATTTAATTGGGAATTACCATGTTAATTTTTTCTCTTTCTTTAAATTATCATAACTTTTTACATGTAATTTACAAACTTTTTAGTATTTAACATATATCATAAAAAGTTGAAAGTTTTTGAGATAAGAATTAATAAATATGGTGAAAGCACCAATTTTTTTCAAAAAATCATTTGCTTTGAATTGCTGCAGTTTTGCAGCGTCTTGGAATAAACCTCTAAAAATTTGGCTCTGCTCTTATTATATGTCTTTTAACAGTTTCCAACTATTTTTAATGAGTTTTATTTTTTGACCTGATCAGTTGACGTGAAATCACCCATATATTTATTTTCATAATATTTCATTTGACGAAAACAGTTTCGCCAAATAAAGATCTAATTGAGTCTCTGACTAGGTTTTTCAAAGTTTTTTACACAACTATAGTAAAAATTGAAAAATAAATCAACATACTTATATTTATTTAATAACTAATATATTAATTTTAAATAATAAAGAATTTTTAATTATTTTATTTCTTGCCGCATGTAGGCCTTATATAAAGCTTGACCAATCCCGTTACTTTATAAAGAGGGCCCTCAACATACTTCTAAGGTACCATCGGCCGCCCAGATAAATGCCAAGTTTATTTCCTATTGGCTTTTAAATTATCGGAACCATAACGTATATTTTTAAAGGCACAAACTTATAAAATCGCCAGTCAGCACGGTACATCTCAAAGATGTTTATAAACGTTTGCACAACGTTTAAAGCGTAGAAAAACGTTGAACACGTTTGAAACATGCCGTGCTGACTGGGAAAATTAAAAATTTTTAAAAGTAGATTTTAAAAATATTATAAGTCGCATATTAATTTTATTAGACCGTTTTTAAAAAAAATTTAAGTACATGTCTTTGGAAATGTACGTTATGATTTCGGTACTCTGAAAATATTATAAGTCCGTGATAAATAATAGAGCTTTTTGTGATATTCAGATGATTTATTTAACATAGATTAATTATATGAATATATATACAATAAATTAATATTGAATTTTGTCGGTCTTGCTGAGCTAACGTCTAACGACTCTAAGAACTATATATAACTATATATAACTATATACAATAAAGTTTAAGAACGATCACGTGTTGTCGTACATCGCTATATCGCAAGAGTGAGCTTCTGTTGATCTCTATACCTTCTCGTTAAAGGATAAAGAAAGGTGGGGGTACATCGAGTAGAAGGGTTACATGCGTGTATATTAGATTACACATGTACACGCTTTATTTGTCGCTCCCGCATACTCAAGTTGTACAGTATAAATGTATACCTTATATTCTAATACACCTCCTTACATTTATGCTGTACACTAATTTTTATTTTATATTCATTAAAGTTCTAAATCGTTCAAATTTTTCTTTACCTAATGCTTTTGTCAGTATATCTGCTACATTTTCTTCGGTATCTACTTTGAAAACATTAATTTCTTTATTTTTAACACTTTAATGCACATAATGGTAATGAATTTCAATATGCTTCGAGTTTTTAGTAAAGTTAACATATTTTGCTATTTTTAGAGTTCCTAGATTGTCTTCATAAATTGTTATAGGTTTCTTTAAATGTATGTTAAAAAGTTTCATAAATTCTTTAAAGTATTTTAATTCACTAACGGCTTCAGATAGAGCAACATATTCCGCGTATGTAGAAGCCTTAGTTATACATTTTTGTTTTTTCGATTTCCAAAATATTAAATTTCCATATAATTTAATTATATACCCACTAGTAGATTTTCGGTCTACATTATCTCCAGCCCAGTCGGCATCTACGTAGCATTCCAAAATTTCATTATTAGTAATTTTACTGAAACATAATTTTAAATCTTTTGTTTTATATAAATATTTTAAAATTCGTAACGCATATTTGAAATGCGTTTTATTATAAGAATTTTGAAAGCGGCTTAAATATTTAACGCTGTAGCTTATATCGGGTCTTGTGTTTGTACTAATGTATAGTAATGCGCTTATTAGATTTTTGTATAATATATTATTTTCACATGTGTCTGACCTTTCTAGTTTTAAGTTCATTTCCATGGGTGTATTATACATCTTACTATCTTGTAATTTATACTTATTAATTAATAATTCTATATATTTGGTTTGGCTTAGTTCCATTGCATTATTAAGATAATCATATTTAACATTAATACCAAGGTATTCTTTTATTTCGCCTAAATCTTTCATTTTAAATTTTTCGCACAATAGATTTTTTATATTTTGTATTTTCCTTTTGTTTTTGCAACATATTAATTATCATCAACGTAGTTTAGTAAATAAGCAGTATCTTCACCTTCTCCATGCATGTATAAACACAAATCAATATTATTTCTTATAAAGCCTTGTTTTTGCATGTATTCGTCAAAACAATCGTACCAGTCTCTCGGACTCTCACTCAGGCCATACATAGATTTTATAAGTTTACAAACTCTTTTAGTGCCGTGTTCGTAACCTTCAGGTTGATTGACATATACCTCACTGTTTACCTTTCCGTTTAAAAAGGCAATTTCTACGTCCATCTGCTCAATAATTAAGGAATTTTTACAACAATAGGATAATACAAATTTTATTGTTTGATTACTGGCTACAGGAGCGTATATGTCATCAATAACATTTTTTTGCTGAAAGCCTCTTACAACTAATCTAGCTTTATACCTACCATCTGTTTTTTTTGTATATATCCATTTAACATCTAACGCTTTTTTGCCTTTAACACTATCGACAAGTTCCCATGTTTTATTTTTATTTAAATTTTCTATTTCTAAATCCATTGCTTTTATCCAATTTTTATTTTCATAGCATTTTATGGCTTCTCCATAAGTGCAAGGAGTGTCTACTCTACAATAATTCGCATAGATATTATTATCATTTCATTTTTAGGAAACCTAATCGGACTTTTCTTATTTCGCATAGATTTTCTCGGAATTTCTAAATTTTCGATTTTACTATTATTTTCGTTTGTACTTTCATTAAATTCATTTTCATCGGTACAATTAAAAATATTTTCTGTTTGATCATTTTCATTATCCATTTTCTTTTCGTTAAATTCTTCTGCATCAATGCCAATACATTTTACATTTTTTTCTATAATTTCTACATTTCTGGCTACTATTATTCTGTTATTTATTAATACTCTATAACCTACTTCACTGTACCCTAACAAAATACCCATATCTGCCTTTTTATCCCATTTAGATTTTCTTTTTTGCTCTGGGTTTCTCGCGAAAACTTTACTACCGTACAATCGTAACATGCTAACGTCCGGTTTTTTTTTAAAATATTTCGTAAGGTGTTTTCTTTTCGATCGTGTTGGCTAAAGTACGATTTTTTAAGTAAGTCGCCGCACATATTATTTCTGGCCAATATCTTTTATCCACTTGTGCTTCAGCTAATAAACAACGCTCCATATCCATAATTGTTCTGTTAAAACGCTCTGCTGTTCCATTTAATTGGTGAACATACGCAGGACAATTAATTATTGTAATACCCTTACCTTTTGCAAAACTGTAAATTTGACTATTTAAATATTCTTTGCCATTATCGCATCTTAAAATTTTTATTTTTTTTCGCTTATATTTTCGCTTTCATTTACGAATTGAACCATACAATTGAAAACCTCATCTTTACTTTTAATACAATATACCTTAGCTATTTTGCTGTAATCGTCGATAAAAGAAATAAAGTATTTTTCGTTATTTAACCCCGTTGTCTTAAAAGGACCACACACATCGGTGTGTACAATTTCCAATATACTTTGGGCTTTTGCTCTATTATTATTAAAAGGTACATTATGCATTTTGTTCTCTATGCAAGTTTTACATTTCAGAAACTGTTTCAATTTTTTTTGGTATCCCGATTAACAGTTGGTCTTTGCATATTGTATTTAAGTAATTAAAATTAACATGCTCTAGTATTCTATGCCATTTTTCTTTTTCGCTCATATTATTAAATTCAATATTGTTTACTAAATTATTTTTAAATTTCAAAATACTTTTCATCGGACATATTTTATTTTCTTTAAATGCAACTGCTGTAATTTTTCCGGCTTTGTTTCGTATAAACTTATCCAACATAGATAAGTTTACTAATTATGTGTTTGTTTATTTAAAAGGATGAATTTATCGGAAATTAGGATAGGTAAACGTGTTAATAAATAGACAGAATTGAGCGAAAAGGAGAAAAATCTCTTTATTGCTCTGGGGAAAAAGCCATAAGGCATAAAAAACCCCACAAGAAATACAATGAATAGGAAAGAAAGAAAAGAGTGTTATAGCAAAAGATGAAATTAAAGGTGTATGTGTTTATTGAATTTCGCGTAATGCTATGGCGCACTCGCGAAATATAGTCGACTTTATGTATACGATTTAGAGCTCCGAATGTTAATAATGAAGAGGATTGTGACCTCTTTGTCTTATTTATAAGACGTGAAGCGTTCACACGACACTAATCAGATATGTGGTTTGATCTGGTGATCAAATCGCGAGATCGCGTCGTGATATGAACGTAATTGTAATTGTTTTTGTATTTAAAAATTTAATGACGCGTATTAATTGAGCGGAGAGGAAAAACGATTGATACAATTAGTTCACCGAACAAATCAAAACTGAAAACTCGCGGGTCGCGCAGCCGCGTGTCCGAAGGGCTCCCCTCCATTCGAACCCGCGGTGGCGCGGCACGACAACACTGTATGAACGAAACCGCGGTCATACGATCCGCCCGAAGACGAGATAATCTCGCCCATTCAATCCCTTTTTTTACTAATAAAATACGTTACGTTTGTCGACGTAACAGGCTTTATCAATTATTTTTAATAAATTAGCTTGAGATACAATAGTATGATTTTCAGTTAACTTTCCGTAGCTTATTAAATTTCTATTCATGTCTTTCGCAAAATATACATTTCTAATATTCACTTCATTTTCTTTATTAAATACTTACTACGTTGCCATTTTTTGTCGCTTTTACTGATCGATTGTCTCCTAAATATATGTTAACTGGTTCTTTTAAATCTATGCAGTTTTCAATGTAATTTTCATTATTTATTATGTGGTCGGTGCATCCACTGTCCAGTAACCAATCTATTTCGCAGTTCTTTAACTTATTTGTATCGCTTTTAAGTGTCGCGTGTGTCGTAGCTACCCATGCGCTTGTACCTGCGTCACTCTCCTTGTTCGTGTTGGCACCTGGCCGACGGAAATAGCCTCGTCTTCTTGCGTAGCGTCCTCTTCCTGTTCTGCCTTGACCGCGACCACGTGTTGACGTTTGCTGATCTCGCCATGATCCGAAATTTTGCCCCTCTTGGCCACCATCTTGGCACTCTCGAGCAAAATGACCAATTTTTCCACACTTATCACAGCCTTCCCTTTTTGCCATAAATACATTTGTTTTGTTTTCAGTTGTGTCATTTTTAATTTTCATTTCGGCAATTTCTATTTTGTTCTTTATGTATGCCACAGTTCGGTCCTCTTGCTTTAGCGTATCTATCAAATCTCCTATATAGCTGTACGATTCAGGTAGCGTATTTAACATATAATTTAATTTTTCTTTTTCAGTAACTTGCCCCTGCACTTTTTAACTCGTTCACTACCTTTTTAAATTCACTAAAGAATGCAGCTGAAGTACTAAACTGATTTAACTTTAGTTTTTATAATTTATTTCTGTATACGATCTGTAGTGCTGTCAATTCTTTCAAGTACATTTCGTCGAATTTTTTTATTATGCTATAAGCCGTTTCTTCTTCACATACGAACTCCAATTGTTTATTTGAGATCGCACTGTAAATATAATTCATCGCTCTTAAATCGCTGTCGTCCCACTCAACTTTATCTGTTGCAGTTTTCTTTCTTTGAATAACTTCACTGCAATGTTTAAATTTTAAAAATAAAGTGATCCGTTTTTTCCACATGTTGTAATCTTCACCGTCGAACACCGGTATTGTTATTTCATTTTTTGACATTATTAATTTTGGTTTACGAACGTTCCTACGTGATCGTAAAAATGTTTTATTTCACTGGAAACTTCTTCACTTGGCGACACTTTTAAATTAACACAATTATTTGGAGTAATTATAAGAATCAATTACACCACGTGCTTCGTCTTGCACTTGAATCCAGTCAAATCTCACACATCTTTAATAATTAAACCACGCTTTGCTACCATGTTAAAATAAAAGAGCTTTTTATGATATTCAGATGATTTATTTAACATAAATTAATTATATGAATATATATACAATAAAGTTTAAGAACGATTACGTGTTGTCGTACATCGCTATATCGCAAGAGTGAGCTTCTGTTGATCTCTATACCTTCTCGTTAAAGGATAATAAAGGTGGGGGTACATCGAGTAGAAGGGTTACATGCGTGTATATTAGATTACACATGTACACGCTTTATTTGTCGCTTCTCGCATACTCAAGTTGTACAGTATAAATGTATACCTTATATTCTAACAGTCCGAAATACCTTAACTCTTATTTATAGCCTTCAGAACTTCAGAAGTCAAAATAGCAAAATGGCTTAGTTGGTAAATCAGTTTGTCTCTGGAGTTAAACTTTCGTGGTTCGATTCACGGCACTTGAAATTTTTTTTTATTCTATTTTATTGCAAATTCGGTGCATACGTATGCAAATAATATATACTGAGTATTTATTACACTTATCTATTTATAAATTTAAAAAATTTGGCCATGTGAGAATCATACGAGATTTGGGCGTGAGATTCACGTGAAAAATATGTGATTTTCGTGTGAGAATTTTCAGTAGGGATGGCTTGAGCTACAAACTCTGCTTGAATTTTAATACTTTATGAATTTTTGTGTAAGTAAGTCTACGTGAAATCACTTGTTTCAGTGCACGATAATGATTAACATAATTTTTTTATGTGTCAATGTAGCTAACAGTTTTTCTGAGTAGCTCCAGGAGGTAAGTCGTTATGTTTGTCATGAATATCGATAGGATAATCTTAATTAACCTCTAAGATATAACCAATCTCAGCGTCATCATCTACACTTAATAGCTAATAATATCAAAATCTGTATACCACTCAAAACAATCAAGTGGAACTGATTGTGTCATAGCCCACCAGTATAAATTATTAGCATACAAATGCATTAACAACACATTTTCTTCATAATTTTCTTTCATGAATACATTATTTGCTGCAGCGTAGCAATGTGAATATTGACTCTATCCACCTCTGATACCTATTTCAATAAACTAAACCATATCAATATTCGTTAATGTCGTAACTTTACTTTTGTATATTTCAACATAGCATCCTATGCAAATCCAGGTGTTGTATAATAGTGTGCAGGATCCAAGTCATAAGCTATTAAACATTGCTCACGGAAATTTTCAAATGCATCAGCTAATAATAGGATATCAGTTTTTATATAGGTCTGAATATTCACCGATATTTTTAAGATTAAAAATATTTCATATTAGTTGTGCATGATCATAATCTTCAAAATTGTAAAACTTGCTTTTATCAGGTAGCCTCTTTTCAGACAACCTCTTCCAACAGTCAAGATATTCATAGGGAAAAACTTCTTTCATTGGAATTCCAGGATATTTGCACTATTTCTGGGAGTTTTCAAATTATTGGATTTTTTGGGAAATCTTGGAATTTGGAAAGTAGTTCGGGACATTTGCATAAATTTCTGGATTTTTGGGAAGTTTGAGAATTTTGAAGGTATTTCAGAATATTTCCACTAATAACGGGATTTTTCGGGAATTTATGGATATTTGCATCAATTTCTGGATATTTCGGGTATCTCGGGAATTTTTAAGGTATTTCGTGATATTTGCACAAAATACGGGATTATTCGGGAATTCTGGAATATATTAATTAATTATTGGATTTATTGGGAATTCTGGGAATTTTTAAGGTATTTCGGGATGTTTGTATATATACGTAATTTTTCAGGAATTCCGGGATATTTTCATTCACTGTTGGATTTTGTAGGAAATATGGAATATTTTAGGGAATTCCGGGTATTTTTAAGTTATTCCGGGATATTAGCACTAAAGATGGTATTTTTCGGGAATGGTGGTATATCTGCATCACTTTTGGACATTTCTGAAAATTTCGAGAATTTTACCTATTTTGGAATAATTGTACTAATTACGGGATTTTTCGGAAATACCGGAATGTTTTTATTAATTATGGGATATTTTGGGAATTCCGGGAATTGTTAAGATATTTCGAGGTATCTGCAAAAAATTTTAATTGAAACTTAATAATTATATCGTCTTTCCCCGATAAGAAGGTGCTACCTCGGAATCCGATTATAAAAGGTGCTACCTCGGAATCCGGTTATAAAAGGTGCTACCTCGGAGCCCGGTTATAAAAGGTGCTACCTCGGAGTCCGGTTATAAAAGGTGCTACCTCGGAGTCCGGTTTTAAAAGGTGCTAACTCGGAGTCCGGTTATAAAAGGTGATAACTCAGGAACGAATTTTTCGTCTATGATTTTAAGTTGGTACTACTGCCGATTTAGCTCAGCAATAATATTGACAATTGTTTTTTGGCAATTTTATAAAAGATTATTTTTATTTATCTATTATTTAACGTTGTACTCTTATTTTTAATGCGGAATTTAAGGGGATGTCGGAGCTATAGCCTCCATCAAAAGCCGCTCGATCTCTCGGTTTCGAATGGCGCTGTAGTCAGGTGTCGATGTCTACGATAAACGTACTTAAAACATAAATTATAAATTTTACAGCTACATAGAGCTGTTGAAAGATACTTTCCCCCCTAGCTATGACTAAACTTAAGGTAATTCTAATATTACTCTTGGAAGCAAATGTTTATTTTTTTAAAGAAATGTGAAATACGTCTCATATTCAATGAATCTATATCTGCCGTAATGCTACACGCAACGTATTTCACATTTCTTTAAAAAAATAAACATTTGCTTCCAAGAGTAATATTAGAATTACCTTAAGTTTAGTCATAGCTAGGGGGGAAAGTATCTTTCAACAGCTCTATGTAGCTGTAAAATTTATAATTTATGTTTTAAGTACGTTTATCGTAGAAATCGACACCTGACTACAGCGCCATTCGAAACCGAGAGATCGAGCGGCTTTTGATGGAGGCTATAGCTCCGACATCCCCTTAACAATATATCGTAAAACTTAATACCGTAACATAATGTTTATAATAATTATAATTAAAACAAAATAGATGAAATATACACTTTAGTCAATTGTTGGTTTTAAATAACTCAATTTTTATAATACATTTCGACACAACTGCCGAAGGTTCTGTTTTACGGAGTGAGATTTTTTCGCTAGAGTTAAACAAGGGAGAGAAATGGAATAAGGTACAAAATGATTCGAATACAACCGCCAAAATTGAATAGTTGAGAGTTTAAGAGGTATTAGTGTTAAATTACATTTATCAAATTAAAATTAAAATTGCGAAAAATGACAGTTTGCGAGAAATTATTAAAATTTACGCATTTAGCTTATATTTTTATCATTTAACCCCCTGGCGCAGTATCCCGAGATATCTCGTCCAAAATATACGTGATTTGTATATTACGCGTACGCAGGGGGGTTAAACATACTTAATTATTATTTACCATGTATTTTCTGCAGTTACTACTCATCATAATTAGTTTTTTAACTTTTGCAGTAGTATAATTTATAATTTTATAATTTATCAATGATTATCTATTGAATCTATATATGATATTATCAAAGTTTAGTACATATATATGTCGACGTAATTTTCTTATTTTGGAGATTAAAATATAAAAAGAAACAGTTTAAAATATATTCAAACTAAATAATAACTTTACCTGAATTACGTTTATTTAAATTTTTTGATGATATACGCATAGGTACTACTAAATAATAATAAATAACTAATAGATAAATAAAAACAATCTTTTATAAAATTGCCAAAAACAATTGTCAATCTTATTGCTGAGCTTACACTTGCAGTAGTACCAACTTAAAATCATAGACTGAAATTTCGCTCCTGAGTTATCACCTTTTATAACCGGACTCCGAGTTAGCACCTTTTATAACCGGACTCCAAGGTAGCACCTTTTATAACCGGACTCCGAGGTAGCACCTTTTATAACCGGACTCCGAGGTAGCACCTTTTATAACCGGACTCCGAGGTAGGACCTTTTACAACCGGATTCCGAGGTAGCACCTTCTTATCGGGGAACGACGATATTAGAAAAAGAAATAAAAGAAGAGTTTCAAATAGTTATAAAAGAATTATTAATTTTTAAAATAGATTATTTTTTTTATATTAACCCATACTTCTAATCTTAAAGTATTCCAGTAATTTTATTAATTATGGAGATTATAATTTATCACTTGATATTTTAATTGATCTATAAATGAACAACTGTGGGTTTGTGAGCGTAGTGAGCAAGGGATTCTCTCCTAGTTTTAAATTAATTCTAATTTATTTCGAAGATATAATCCGCAATGATTCAAAATAATAATTAATGTGAACAATCTATTTAATCTACAGTCAAAGTAATTTGAAAACTATTATTTTATTATTATGAAATAAAACCTCGAGTGAATAACAGGTCAATTAAGCGACTAAATAAATATACTAAGAATAAGTGGGTCAGTGTCAGCGCGCCAGGGTGTCATTGTGCCAAGGCCGCTAGAAAGGTCTGTTCGCGCGAGTTTGTGAGGGGGTCTGTCGCGACAAGAAGGCTTTCCAACTTAACTAAATTTACGCACTAAATTCAAATTTGTGCGCTGGTTAAGCAAATTTCTTTTGTCTGTGTTTATATCATAAAATCGCATGAGAGAAAATTCATGTTACTAGATGTACCTTGATTCAAATACTAATTTTATATATAATGTAATTATGCAGTAGCTAAGTAAATAAATCATAAAGAAATTATGAAATTATTAACCTGTTGAAAATAACGATTGCGTTAAGCTACATTTACATGGAATGATTCATATATACGTAAATATATTTATGTATTTATATAATGGTGTGGAAACATGGATGTAACGAATAAATACTGGAGAAAAATGGAGGATAGGATTTGTAAGGTATGTAATAAAGATTTAGGCACACTTAAACATATTTTGGAAGATTGCGAAAATACCAAGGATTTTATAGAGGAGTTACCAGGAGATAAATATAACAGAGTCGAAATGATAACAAAAAAAAACACAAAAAATTAAAGAATTTTTTTATTTAATCTTATAAATTACAAATTTTAAGCCTGAAATGTGTCGCATTGCGTACCTCTCTACCATCTCTTCCGACTGATCTGTTTCGTCTGCATCTAGATTAAAATATAATTATTAAATATTTTTATTTATTTTTATAGTATGTTGGCAAAAAAAATTAAGCAGCTGATATCGAATTAAAATAACGTTATATATTTAAAATATCATATGTTATATTTTAAAACAAACTATTTTGTCCATGCATTGATGCAGAATTATTTTATACATAAAAATGTAAATTATTCTACAATAGGTTTCTACTAAGATATTGTTAAAAGCATGCAGCATTAAGTACTATATTACGTTTATTATTTAGGTAATTGAGAATATTACACAGGAGAATTGGTTTGTATGAATCAAATATAAAAGATTCTTCTTATTTTTCACTAATTATATTATTTTTAATATTAATTAAGCATCTCCCAATCAAGTGCGGATCAATTTGGTTTGTATGATGATTAGATATGTATGTATGTGTATATATATATATATATATATATATATATATATATATATATGATATTTCACGTCAAGTTGATATAGGATGAAATTTAAATCGCTCCAAAATTTGAAAACCGGCTGGAAATATCTTTCAGAAGAGAAAAAAAATTTTAGGGTGTTAAAAATAATTTGCCTGACAGTTATTCCACCATAAAAAATGGAAATTTTTCAATTTTTTAGACAATTTCTATTTTCAAAGCCATTTATCTTAAAATCTATGGAATATTTTTTGAAAAAATATTAGAAACAACGTTTGTTCAAATAATCTTTAGAACTTATCTACCTAGGTTACAATTCTTAATTTTAAAATCTCGAAGAGATTGGGCACTACGAAAATGGTGAATATCAAAAAAAGGCGACCGAGCGCCACAATCGATTTGATCTAACAAACCGCTCAAAGATCACATTTTTTGAGAGCTTTCGAATGGCGGTGGGTTAGATTATTGGCCAGACCGCTGTTGTAAGTTTATACCCCATAAACTCATAAAATCACTAATTTTCATGTATTTTAGGGCATAACTTACACCAGCGGTCTTGGCCAATATCGAACCACCGCCATTCGAAAGCTCTAAAAAATGTGATCTTTTGAGCGTGTGTTAGATCAAAATCGATTGTGGCGTGTCGCCTTTTTTATATTCAATATGTCTAAGTGCCCCTGGGCCCCTATCTTTTCGAGATTTTAAATTAAGAATTGTAACCCAGGTAGATAAGTTCTAAAGATTATTTTGAACAAAAGTTGTTTCAAAATTTTTTCAAAAAAAATCAATAGGATTTTGAGATAAATGGCTTTGAAATAGAAATTTTTCTAAAAAATTGAAAAAATTTCCATTTTTCATGGTGGAATAACGCCTTAGCCAATTATTTTTAACACTAAAAATTTGTTCTATCTTCTGGAAGATATTTCTAGCCTGTTTCAAATTTTGGAGGCGATTTAAAATTTCATCGTACCACTTGAGCGTGAAATAGCCCATATATATATATTATAATGGGTATTCCACGTGAAGTCGTTCGAATCAAAATTTTAAAATGCACCAAATTTTGGGTACACAGTGCAAATGTTTTCAGAATACAGAAAACAAATTTTTAGGTACTGGAATTTATTAGCTCAAAAGTTATTAGAACCTCAAAAAGTGAACTTGTATTCGCATTTTTTTCAACACCAGCTGGGTTTATCGCTAGTTAACTCAAAAATCTATCAACTTTTACTATACAACATTATATGTAACATTCGTTGCTAATTATGTGTAGAATTTATCCTTCTGGGTTAGAATTTCTAATCTTAAGGTCAATGTTACATAAACTACATGTCAATATTCAACTTAAAAAGTGTAAGTTCGCCGCAATTGATTTTATTATTATGAAATAAAACCTCGAGTGAATAACAGGTCAATTAAGCGACTAAATAAATATACTAAGAATAAGTGGGTCAGTGTCAGCGCGCCAGGGTGTCATTGTGCCAAGGCCGCTAGAAAGGTCTGTTCGCGCGAGTTTGTGAGGGGGTCTGTCGCGACAAGAAGGCTTTCCAACTTAACTAAATTTACGCACTAAATTCAAATTTGTGCGCTGGTTAAGCAAATTTCTTTTGTCTGTGTTTATATCATAAAATCGCATGAGAGAAAATTCATGTTACTAGATGTACCTTGATTCAAATACTAATTTTATATATAATGTAATTATGCAGTAGCTAAGTAAATAAATCATAAAGAAATTATGAAATTATTAACCTGTTGAAAATAACGATTGCGTTAAGCTACATTTACATGGAATGATTCATATATACGTAAATATATTTATGTATTTATATAATGGTGTGGAAACATGGATGTAACGAATAAATACTGGAGAAAAATGGAGGATAGGATTTGTAAGGTATGTAATAAAGATTTAGGCACACTTAAACATATTTTGGAAGATTGCGAAAATACCAAGGATTTTATAGAGGAGTTACCAGGAGATAAATATAACAGAGTCGAAATGATAACAAAAAAAACACAAAAAATTAAAGAATTTTTTTATTTAATCTTATAAATTACAAATTTTAAGCCTGAAATGTGTCGCATTGCGTACCTCTCTACCATCTCTTCCGACTGATCTGTTTCGTCTGCATCTAGATTAAAATATAATTATTAAATATTTTTATTTATTTTTATAGTATGTTGGCAAAAAAAATTAAGCAGCTGATATCGAATTAAAATAACGTTATATATTTAAAATATCATATGTTATATTTTAAAACAAACTATTTTGTCCATGCATTGATGCAGAATTATTTTATACATAAAAATGTAAATTATTCTACAATAGGTTTCTACTAAGATATTGTTAAAAGCATGCAGCATTAAGTACTATATTACGTTTATTATTTAGGTAATTGAGAATATTACACAGGAGAATTGGTTTGTATGAATCAAATATAAAAGATTCTTCTTATTTTTCACTAATTATATTATTTTTAATATTAATTAAGCATCTCCCAATCAAGTGCGGATCAATTTGGTTTGTATGATGATTATATATGTATGTATGTGTATATATATATATATATATATATATAGATATATATATATATGGGCTATTTCACGTCAAGTGGTACGATGAAAATTTTAAATCGCTCCAAAATTTGAAAACAGGCTGGAAATATCTTTCAGAAGATAGAAAAAAATTTTTAGGTGTTAAAAATAATTTGCCTGACAGTTATTCCACCATAAAAAATGGAAATTTTTCAATTTTTTAGACAAATTTCTATTTTCAAAGCCATTTATCTTAAAATCTATTGATTTTTTTGAAAAAATATTAGAAACAACTTTGTTCAAAATAATCTTTAGAACTTATCTACCTAGGTTACAATTCTTAATTTTAAAATCTCGAAGAGATAGGGCACTCGAAATGTTGAATATCAAAAAAAGGCGACCACGCCACAATCGATTTTGATCTAACACCGCTCAAAAGATCACATTTTTTGAGAGCTTTCGAATGGCGGTGGTTAGATTATTGGCCAAGACCGCTGGTGTAAGTTATACCCCATAAACCTCATAAAATCACTAATTTTCATGTATTTTAGGGCATAACTTACACCAGCGGTCTTGGCCAATAATCTAACCACCGCCATTCGAAAGCTCTCAAAAAATGTGATCTTTTGAGCGGTGTTAGATCAAAATCGATTGTGGCGTGGTCGCCTTTTTTTTATATTCAATATTTCTAAGTGCCCTATCTTTTCGAGATTTTAAAATTAAGAATTGTAACCCAGGTAGATAAGTTCTAAAGATTATTTTGAACAAAAGTTGTTTCAAATGTTTTTTCAAAAAATCAATAGATTTTGAGATAAATGGCTTTGAAAATAGAAATTTTTCTAAAAAATTGAAAAATTTCCATTTTTCATGGTGGAATAACTCTTAGCCAAATTATTTTTAACACCTAAAAATTTTTTCTATCTTCTGGAAGATATTTCTAGCCTGTTTTCAAATTTTGGAGCGATTTAAAATTTTCATCGTACCACTTGACGTGAAATAGCCCATATATATATATATATATATATGGGCTATTTCACGTCAAGTGGTACGATGAAAATTTTAAATCGCTCCAAAATTTGAAAACAGGCTGGAAATATCTTTCAGAAGATAGAAAAAAATTTTTAGGTGTTAAAAATAATTTGCCTGACAGTTATTCCACCATAAAAAATGGAAATTTTTCAATTTTTTAGACAAATTTCTATTTTCAAAGCCATTTATCTTAAAATCTATTGATTTTTTTGAAAAAATATTAGAAACAACTTTTGTTCAAAATAATCTTTAGAACTTATCTACCTAGGTTACAATTCTTAATTTTAAAATCTCGAAGAGATTGGGCACTCGAAAATGTTGAATATCAAAAAAAGGCGACCACGCCACAATCGATTTTGATCTAACACCGCTCAAAAGATCACATTTTTTGAGAGCTTTCGAATGGCGGTGGTTAGATTATTGGCCAAGACCGCTGGTGTAAGTTATACCCCATAAACCTCATAAAATCACTAATTTTCATGTATTTTAGGGCATAACTTACACCAGCGGTCTTGGCCAATAATCTAACCACCGCCATTCGAAAGCTCTCAAAAAATGTGATCTTTTGAGCGGTGTTAGATCAAAATCGATTGTGGCGTGGTCGCCTTTTTTTTATATTCAATATTTCTAAGTGCCCTATCTTTTCGAGATTTTAAAATTAAGAATTGTAACCCAGGTAGATAAGTTCTAAAGATTATTTTGAACAAAAGTTGTTTATAATGTATTTTTAAAAAAATCAATAGATTTTGAGATAAATGGCTTTGAAAATAGAAATTTTTCTAAAAAATTGAAAAATTTCCATTTTTCATGGTGGAATAACTCTTAGCCAAATTATTTTTAACACCTAAAAATTTTTTCTATCTTCTGGAAGATATTTCTAGCCTGTTTTCAAATTTTGGAGCGATTTAAAATTTTCATCGTACCACTGATGTGAAATAGCCCAGATATATGGTAATGAACAATTAACTTACCAAAAATAGTAAAGTCCATATATTTAATTATAGTATTTAGTAAAAACCTATTAAAATTTTAGATTATTTGAAACGGATTTAATAGAACTTTACCTCCTAAAATTAATTTATTTAAGTCATCGCCAAGAGTTCTATATGTCATTAATATTTTGTACTTTAAGAGTAATAAAACCTTCTTCTTAATTAAATTAATTTTTGTATTAGCTTTAAAGAATTATTTATAACATTTTAGCGGTATATAAATAAAAACCTGTTTCTTCCATTTCTCCCGTAATTCATAATTTGCACCCTCTTTCAAAATTTGCGTTTTAATCCATAATTATATCCAATTTATTTTTCCCTTTAGTTACAGAGCCCATATATTTATTTTAAATATTAGAAACAACTTTTGTTCAAAATAATCTTTAGAACTTATCTACCTAGGTTACAATTCTTAATTTTAAAATCTCGAAGAGATGGGCACTCGAAAATGTTGAATATCAAAAAAAGGCGACCACGCCACAATCGATTTTGATCTAACACCGCTCAAAAGATCACATTTTTTGAGAGCTTTCGAATGGCGGTGGTTAGATTATTGGCCAAGACCGCTGGTGTAAGTTATACCCCATAAACCTCATAAAATCACTAATTTTCATGTATTTTAGGGCATAACTTACACCAGCGGTCTTGGCCAATAATCTAACCACCGCCATTCGAAAGCTCTCAAAAAATGTGATCTTTTGAGCGGTGTTAGATCAAAATCGATTGTGGCGTGGTCGCCTTTTTTTTATATTCAATATTTCTAAGTGCCCTATCTTTTCGAGATTTTAAAATTAAGAATTGTAACCCAGGTAGATAAGTTCTAAAGATTATTTTGAACAAAAGTTGTTTCAAATGTTTTTCAAAAAAATCATAGATTTTGAGATAATGGCTTTGAAAATAGAAATTTTTCTAAAAATTGAAAAATTTCCATTTTTCATGGTGGAATAACTCTTAGCCAAATTATTTTTAACACCTAAAAATTTTTTTCTATCTTCTGGAAGATATTTCTAGCCTGTTTTCAAATTTTGGAGCGATTTAAAATTTTCATCGTACCACTTGACGTGAAATAGCCCATATATATATATATATAATATAATGGGTATTCCACGTGAAGTCGTTCGATCAAAATTTTAAAATGCACCAAATTTTGGGTACACATTGCAAATGTTTTTCAGAATACAGAAAAAAATTTTTAGGTACTGGAATTTATTAGCTCAAAAGTTATTATAACCTCAAAAAGTGAACTTTATCCAGTTTTTTTCAACACCAGCTGGGTTTATCGCTATTTAACTCAAAATCTATCAACTTTTACTATACAACATTATATGTAACATTCGTTGCTAATTATGTGTAGAATTTATCCTTCTGGGTTAGAATTTCTAATCTTAAGGTCAATGTTACATAAACTACATGTCAATATTCAACTTAAAAAAGTGTAAGTTCGCCGCAATTGATTTTTTTATCCAAAAGTCTAAAAGAAAGCTTGGAGCAATACCTTTCAAATAGTCTGTAGCTTTTTATGGCCTTCAATTCTGTAAAAAGTTATGATAATTTAAAGAAAGAAAAAAATTCACAAAAATTAACATGGTATTTCCCATTTAAATTTTTAAAAAAATTTGGTGTTCATGTGTTCAAAAAATATGATCTTTTGATCGGTGTTAGATCAAAATCGATTGTGGCGTGGTCGCCTTTTTTTGATATTCAATATTTCCGGGCGTTCTATCTCTTCGAGATTTTAAAATTAGGAATTGTAAACCAAGTAGATAAGTTCTAAAGATTATTTTGAACAAAAGTTGTTTATAATGTATTTTTAAAAAAATCAATAGATTTTGAGATAAATAGCTTTGAAAATAATAATTTCTCTAAAAAATTGAAAAATTTCCATTTTTCATGGTGGAATAACTTTTAGGCAAATTATTTTTAACACCTAAAATATTTTTTCTATCTTCTTGAAGATATTTCCAGTCTGTTCACAAAATTTGGAGTGATTTCAAATTTTCATCGTACCACTGATGTGAAATAGCCCAGATATATGGTAATGAACAATTAACTTACCAAAAATAGTAAAGTCCATATATTTAATTATAGTATTTAGTAAAAACCTATTAAAATTTTAGATTATTTGAAACGGATTTAATAGAACTTTACCTCCTAAAATTAATTTATTTAAGTCATCGCCAAGAGTTCTATATGTCATTAATATTTTGTACTTTAAGAGTAATAAAACCTTCTTCTTAATTAAATTAATTTTTGTATTAGCTTTAAAGAATTATTTATAACATTTTAGCGGTATATAAATAAAAACCTGTTTCTTCCATTTCTCCCGTAATTCATAATTTGCACCCTCTTTCAAAATTTGCGTTTTAATCCATAATTATATCCAATTTATTTTTCCCTTTAGTTACAGAGCCCATATATTTATTTTAATTATTATAAACAAAGGCATTCCTTAAATAACCTTTTGTTTCTAATAAATACATACTTGTTTATATAAAATATTGTTTTATATATATATATACGTAATCTACTTACTTATATATCCATACAATTTTTAAATTTTGATTTGAATAATATTTAAATTAAATACTACTAAAATAATAATTTTCGAAAAATTTTTGAAATGTAATTCGTATTTTATATTGCCTCTGTTAAAATTTGAATTTTCTTTTGCCATTACTGTTTATAATAGAATTATCTTAAAAATGCAATAATTAATATATTAATTTTTAATTTATTGTATAGTTCACATATAGATATTTGAAAAAGTGTATGTTATACTTGATTAATATTTATTTTATCTTCGTAAAATTGTGCATATTTTTAAAAACAATACATTAAATTTTAGATCCGTTTTTATTTTATGAGTTTTATCAGGAATAAGTAAATTAATACACATTCTTTCAAGTTATATTCACAACTTTTTTTTGCGCACGGAAAAAATACATATATTATCTATTCTTGAAAAAACAAATAACACGTACACACACACACGCACACACATACACAAACACACACTTCTGGGTTAGAATTTCTAATTTCAATGTAAATGTTATATAAAATACATGCCAATATTCAACTTAAAAAAAGTGTAAGTGCGCTACAATTGATTTTTTATCCAAAAGTTTGAAAGAAAGCTTGGAGCAATACCTTTCAAATAGGCTGTAGCATTTTTATGGCCTTCAGTTCTGTAAAAAGTTATGAATTATCTTAAAAATGCAATAATTAATGTATTTAATTTTTAACCCATTGTATATATCACATATGGATATTTGGAAAAGTGTATGTTCACACACACACACACACACACACACACACACACAACACACACACCACACACACACACACACACACACACACACACACACCACACACACTATACACGCACACGCACACGCACACGCACACGCACGCACACACACACACACACACATATATATATGACATATATATATAACATATATATGACATATATATATAACATATATATATGACATATATATAACATATATATAACATATATATAACTATATACATATATTAATAACATATATATGACATATATATGACATATATATATAAAACATATATATATATGTTGAATTCTGAATTCTTAGACACGGCGGCGGCGAAATATTTATATATTATAGAGAGATATATACATACATACATATATAATCATCATACAAACCAAATTAATCCGCACTTGATTGGGAGATGCTTAATTAATATTAAAAATAATATAATTAGTGAAAAATAAGAAGAATCTTTTATATTTGATTCATACAAACCAATTCTCCTGTGTAATATTCTCACTTACCTAAATAATAAACGTAATATAGTACTTAATGCTGCATGCTTTTAAAAATATCTTAGTAGAAACCTATTGTAGAATAATTTACATTTTTATGTATAAAATAATTCTGCATCAATGCATGGACAAAATAGTTTGTTTTAAAAGTATAACATATGATATTTTAAATATATAACGTTATTTTAATTCGATATCAGCTGCTTAATTTTTTTGCCAACATATCGTCCCATCCGAATAAACAACAATTCCTAACTCAATAAATCGCTTGGAAAATACTTAACGCTCAAATTCGCTTGGAGAACACGTTTAACTCAGAAATCGCTTGGAGACACGTTACACTCAGAATTCGCTTTGATAACGCGTCAAACAAAAAAAATCGCTTGAAAACACGTTAACTCAGAATTCGTTTGGTAACACGTAAACTCAGAAATCGCTTGGAGAACATGTAACTCAAATCGCTTTGGAAAACACGTTAACTCAAAATTCGCTTGGACAACACGTTAACTCAAAAATCGCTTGGAGAAGACTTTAACTCAAAAGTTGCTTGGAGAACACGTTAATTCAGAGGATGATTTTTGGCGCCTCGATTTAAGTTGGCACCACTGCCAAAAATTTTTAACAGTTCAAGAATAAATAAAAAACTTTCATATATTTATACACGTATTTTTTTTTTTTAATTTCTCTAAGCGTTCTTATTATACACTAATGCGTTCTCCTAAAAAAGGTGGAAAATTCTTTAAATATTTAAGAAAATCGTAGAAATTAGTGTTTTCGATAACTTTATGAAATCGATATTTATACGGGCTCTCCATAAATGTGTAAAGTACATAAATTTATTTCTACTATAAAACATAGAATAAATATTTGAAAGAATTGACATTGTGATGTGTTAGTACTTTATTTTTATGAAATTGCATTATTTCATAATTATATTGTTTTTAATATTATTTAAATATTAAAAAATTTGCTTTGTTTAGTTTTTGCGATTATCTAAAAATATTTTGTATGGGAGAAAGTTCAACTTTCTATTAAATAAAACTATTCACCCTGTTCACTTTGATAATAGCTTACTTAATTATATGAATTTCTAAATTGATTCAATGCTGCTAAATTTTGTATTAATTAACTTAAATAATTAATTTAATTTTGACTTAATTATATGTATTATATATATATATATATATATATGATATAGTATACTTTGCGTCGCAAGGGGGAATACAGTTGAACTTTCTCTAATACAAATATTTTTTAGATAATCGTAAAAACTAAACAAAGCAAATTTTTTAATATTTATATTAAAACCAATATATTTATGAAATAATGCAATTTCATAAAAATAAGTATCAACACATCACAATATCAATTCTTTCAAATATTTATTCTACGATTTATAGTAGAAATAAATTTATGTACTTTAACACATTTATGGAGAGCCCGTATACATATCGATTTCATAAAGTTATTGAAAACACTAATTTCTACGATTTTCTTAAATATTTAAAGAATTTTCCACCTTTTTTAGGAGAACGCATTAGTGTATAATAAGAACGCTTAGATAAATTTAAAAAAAAAACGTGTATAAATATATGAAAGTTTTTTATTTATTCTTGAACTGTTAAAAATTTTTGGCAGTGGTGCCAACTTAAATCGAGGCGCCAAAAATCATCCTCTGAATTAACGTGTTCTCCAAGCAACTTTTGAGTTAAAGTCTTCTCCAAGCGATTTTTGAGTTAACGTGTTGTCCAAGCGAATTTTGAGTTAACGTGTTTTCCAAGCGATTTCTGAGTTAACGTGTTCTCCAAGCGATTTCTGAGTTAACGTGTTCTCCAAACGAATTCTGAGTTAACGTGTTTTCCAAGCGATTTTTGAGTTGACGCGTTCTCCAAGCGAATTCTGAGTTAACGTGTTCTCCAAGCGATTTCTGAGTTAACGTGTTCTCCAAGCGAATTCTGAGTTAACGTGTTTTCCAAGCGATTTCTGAGTTAGAATGTTTTTATTCGGAGGCGACGATATACTATAAAAATAAATAAAAATATTTAATAATTATATTTTAATCTAGATGCAGACGAAACAGATCAGTCGGAAGAGATGGTAGAGAGGTACGCAATGCGACACATTTCAGGCTTAAAATTTGTAATTTATAAGATTAAATAAAAAAATTCTTTAATTTTTTGTGATTTTTTTGTTATCATTTCGACTCTGTTATATTTATCTCCTGGTAACTCCTCTATAAAATCCTTGGTATTTTCGCAATCTTCCAATATATGTTACACATGCCTTACATATATATGACATATATATAACATATATGACATATATATATAACATATATATGACATATATATAACATATATGACATATATATATAACATATATGACATATATATATATATATATATATATATATAAAACATATATATATATATATATAAAACATATATATATATAACATATATGACATATATATGACATATATATGACATATATATACATATATATGACATATATATGACATATATATGACATATATATGACATATATATATATATATATATATATATATATATATATATATAAAACATATATATATATAACATATATGACATATATATAACATATATGACATATATATGACATATATATAACATATATATGACATATATATAACATATATGACATATATATGACATATATATATAACATATATATAACATATATATGACATATATATAACATATATGACATATATATAACATATATGACATATATATATATAACATATATATATGACATATATATAACATATATGACATATATATACATATATATGACATATATATATATATATATATGTATATATAGTATACTTTGCGTCGCAAGGGGGAATACAGTTGAACTTTCTCTAATACAAATATTTTTTAGATAATCGTAAAAACTAAACAAAGCAAATTTTTTAATATTTATATTAAAACCAATATATTTATGAAATAATGCAATTTCATAAAAATAAGTATCAACACATCACAATATCAATTCTTTCAAATATTTATTCTACGATTTATAGTAGAAATAAATTTATGTACTTTAACACATTTATGGAGAGCCCGTATACATATCGATTTCATAAAGTTATTGAAAACACTAATTTCTACGATTTTCTTAAATATTTAAAGAATTTTCCACCTTTTTTAGGAGAACGCATTAGTGTATAATAAGAACGCTTAGATAAATTTAAAAAAAAAACGTGTATAAATATATGAAAGTTTTTTATTTATTCTTGAACTGTTAAAAATTTTTGGCAGTGGTGCCAACTTAAATCGAGGCGCCAAAAATCATCCTCTGAATTAACGTGTTCTCCAAGCAACTTTTGAGTTAAAGTCTTCTCCAAGCGATTTTTGAGTTAACGTGTTTTCCAAGCGATTTTTGAGTTAACGTGTTTTCCAAGCGATTTCTGAGTTAACGTGTTCTCCAAGCGATTTCTGAGTTAACGTGTTCTCCAAACGAATTCTGAGTTAACGTGTTTTCCAAGCGATTTTTGAGTTGACGCGTTCTCCAAGCGAATTCTGAGTTAACGTGTTCTCCAAGCGATTTCTGAGTTAACGTGTTCTCCAAGCGAATTCTGAGTTAACGTATTTTCCAAGCGATTTCTGAGTTAGAATGTTTTTATTCGGAGGCGACGATATACTATAAAAATAAATAAAAATATTTAATAATTATATTTTAATCTAGATGCAGACGAAACAGATCAGTCGGAAGAGATGGTAGAGAGGTACGCAATGCGACACATTTCAGGCTTAAAATTTGTAATTTATAAGATTAAATAAAAAAATTCTTTAATTTTTTGTGATTTTTTTGTTATCATTTCGACTCTGTTATATTTATCTCCTGGTAACTCCTCTATAAAATCCTTGGTATTTTCGCAATCTTCCAATATATGTTACACATGCCTTACAAATCCTATCCTCCATTTTTCTCCAGTATTTATTCGTTACAACCATGTTTCCACACCATTATATAAATACATAAATATATTTACGTATATATGAATCATTCCATGTAAATGTAGCTTAACGCAATCATTATTTTCAACACGTTAATAATTTCATAATTTCTTTATGATTTATTTACTTAGTTACTGCATAATTACATAATATATAAGATTAGTATTTGAATCAAGATACATCTAGTAACATGAATTTTCTCTCATGCGATTTTATGATATAAACACAGACAAAAGAAATTTGCTTAACCAGCGCACAAATTTGAATTTAGTGCGTAAATTTAGTTAAGTTGGAAAGCCTTCTTGTCGCGACAGACCCCCTCCCAAACTCGCGCGAACAAACCTTTCTAGCGGCCCTGGCACAATGACACCCTGGCGCGCTGACACTGACCCAAATAAGTCAACAAATTTACATTTATTTACGATTTTTTTCGCGCGTAAAAAATATGAAGTTGTTCACTTACACCTACAAGAAGAGTCCACACCCTTTGGGATACATATCGTTATCAAACTCTAGGATATGATTTCTACTATAAAACATAGAATAAATATTTGAAAGAATTGACATTGTGATGTGTTAGTACTTTATTTTTATGAAATTGCATTATTTCATAATTATATTGTTTTTAATATTATTTAAATATTAAAAAATTTGCTTTGTTTAGTTTTTGCGATTATCTAAAAATATTTTGTATGGGAGAAAGTTCAACTTTCTATTAAATAAAACTATTCACCCTGTTCCTTTGATAATAGCTTACTTAATTTATGAATTTCTAAATTGATTCAATGCTGCTAAATTTTGTATTAATTAACTTAAATAATTAATTTAATTTTGACTTAATTATAATATGTATGTAGATATATATATATATATATATGTATATATATAGTATACTTTGCGTCGCAAGGGGGAATACAGTTGAACTTTCTCTAATACAAATATTTTTTAGATAATCGTAAAAACTAAACAAAGCAAATTTTTTAATATTTATATTAAAACCAATATATTTATGAAATAATGCAATTTCATAAAAATAAAGTATCAACACATCACAATATCAATTCTTTCAAATATTTATTCTACGATTTATAGTAGAAATAAATTTATGTACTTTAACACATTTATGGAGAGCCCGTATACATATCGATTTCATAAAGTTATTGAAAACACTAATTTCTACGATTTTCTTAAATATTTAAAGAATTTTCCACCTTTTTTAGGAGAACGCATTAGTGTATAATAAGAACGCTTAGATAAATTTAAAAAAAAAAACGTGATAAATATATGAAAGTTTTTTATTTATTCTTGAACTGTTAAAAATTTTTGGCAGTGGTGCCAACTTAAATCGAGGCGCCAAAAATCATCCTCTGAATTAACGTGTTCTCCAAGCGATTTCTGAGTTAACGTGTTCTCCAAGCGATTTCTGAGTTAACGTGTTCTCCAAGCGATTTCTGAGTTAACGTGTTCTCCAAGCGATTTCTGAGTTAACGTGTTCTCCAAGCGATTTCTGAGTTAACGTGTTCTCCAAGCGATTTCTGAGTTAACGTGTTCTCCAAGCGATTTCTGAGTTAACGTGTTCTCCAAGCGATTTCTGAGTTAACGTGTTCTCCAAGCGATTTTGATGCTTTAACGTGTTCTCCAAGCGATAATTCTGACGTTAACGTATCCCTTTTCCAAGCGATTTCTGAGTTAGAATGTTTTATTCGGAGGCGACGATATACTATAAAAATAAATAAAAATATTTAATAATTATATTTTAATCTAGATGCAGACGAAACAGATCAGTCGGAAGAGATGGTAGAGAGGTACGCAATGCGACACATTTCAGGCTTAAAATTTGTAATTTATAAGATTAAATAAAAAAATTCTTTAATTTTTTGTGATTTTTTTGTTATCATTTCGACTCTGTTATATTTATCTCCTGGTAACTCCTCTATAAAATCCTTGGTATTTTCGCAATCTTCCAATATATGTTACACATGCCTTACAAATCCTATCCTCCATTTTTCTCCAGTATTTATTCGTTACAACCATGTTTCCACACCATTATATAAATACATAAATATATTTACGTATATATGAATCATTCCATGTAAATGTAGCTTAACGCAATCATTATTTTCAACACGTTAATAATTTCATAATTTCTTTATGATTTATTTACTTAGTTACTGCATAATTACATAATATATAAGATTAGTATTTGAATCAAGATACATCTAGTAACATGAATTTTCTCTCATGCGATTTTATGATATAAACACAGACAAAAGAAATTTGCTTAACCAGCGCACAAATTTGAATTTAGTGCGTAAATTTAGTTAAGTTGGAAAGCCTTCTTGTCGCGACAGACCCCCTCCCAAACTCGCGCGAACAAACCTTTCTAGCGGCCCTGGCACAATGACACCCTGGCGCGCTGACACTGACCCAAATAAGTCAACAAATTTACATTTATTTACGATTTTTTTCGCGCGTAAAAAATATGAAGTTGTTCACTTACACCTACAAGAAGAGTCCACACCCTTTGGGATACATATCGTTATCAAACTCTAGGATATGATTTCTACTATAAAAATATGAAGAAAGCCAGGGTTTTAGATTGCTATGCCCTTTTTATGATAGATACAAGCAAATAACGAAAAATCTCGATGAAAAAACCATTGACTTTAATTGCTAGTAACTCGAAAATATTAAAAGAAAACTGAGATTGAGCAGATATGTTGTCAAGAATGAAGCTCGAGAAGTGTCCGAAATATTAATAGAAATGTATATTTTTCGCCTTATAACGATGAATCTGTTAGCATGATCATTGCAAAAAATTTAAGCAGTTACCTTGGAGCGGTAAACGTGGGAGGAAGGGAGGGAGAGGGAGAGAGAGAGAGAGAGAGAGAGAAATTGTAATGTAGCTATAACGTTGGAGGAGGAGAGAATTGAACTACTAAGATTAGAGAATCAGGAAAAAAATGTGTCGAAATAAGTAGGTGGTAACAAGTCAATACGAGTAGGCTGGTCAGGCCAAGTGGATGAGGGCGGATCAATGATGGGTGGTGATGGGAGTGATGAGACATGCGATGATTCATCCATGAATGAAGCAAAAGCGGTAGCAAAGTGATGAAGGTTGTTCTTCTCCAGGTCTCTTTTCCAGAATTTCTTAACACCAACCTGTGTATTAGTAATCGTCAGAGAAATACTAATAGCATCATGCCCCCGAAAGAGAGAGATTGATTTGATTGATTGATAGTATTTATTGCAGCCATTGAGGTATGACCCTATAGGGCTGAGAACGAATTGCAAAAGAGTTACAATAATATTTAAAACACAATAGGTATGTACGAAGGAACTTCATTAGATTAAACATAATATTTAAGACATCGCTACAGAATTTCAACTTTAATTACTAACTTGTGGTATAACTAAGGATTAATATGCTTATAACTAGAAAAAAACAAAAACTAAAACTAAAACTACAACGCTAGAATACTCCAAAGTAATATCAAACTCTCCGAAAAAATATGTAATAATGAGACATTTATAAACGACGCATATAAAGAATTTTTATAATGAAATGTCCTCGCGTATCACTCTCTTGTTCTATTCACATTCATCCTTCCGAACAAGGTCGTTAAGGAGTAAAGTTTTAAACATCTGGATGCTTTCTACAGAAAAATCATGTGCAGGAAGGGAATTTATGATTTTCGATGCAGAGATGGTAAATGATCGATGCATGGCTTCAGTTTTTGGGACCGTGTAAGACAAGAAGCGGGAAGGATGTCGCGCAGACATGCGAGGGTTTAAGTCGCGACCAATGCGCGAAAAACGTCTTGATAAGTAAGCTGGATTTTCGTGGGCAATAACAGAATAAGTCAAAGAAGCTTATAAATAATCTCGCCGTTTGCTAGATGAAAGCCAGCCTAGTTTAAGTCGATATGGAGTGACATGAGCTCTCCATGGAATGGAGCCATAGACGAATCTAACGCAGACATTTTGCAATCGTTGAACCTTTAGGCTGCGGGTATTGTCAAGATTATGAAAAACAACAGACAAATAGTCCATGTGTGGAAAAATAAAACTCTCAACTAATTGCTGTCGAAGATCTCTTATCAGAGCATGCCTATGGAAACGTAGGGAGTGTAACAATCCATTTATTTTACAAGATACTTGCCAAACATGCTTATCCCAACTTAATGACCTGGTTAAGCAAGAGTAGGGTAAATAAGATCCTAGTAAGTTAATCCTAGTAAGGTCGTTAAAATTGATTCTATTTATAAAGTTTTCACTACCGAGTATCATGACTTAGGTTTTTTTATTGTTCAGTTTTAAGCCATTAATTGATGCCCAGAAAGCAATTTCATCGACGTCCTGTTGGATGAGAGAAATGTGAAGGGGCAAATCATTTGTGTGGCAGTGTAAGTATATCTGCGTGTCATCAGCGAATATCACGTGCTTCCGATGATGTAGTACGCTAGAAGTCATTGATAAATAATGAAAATAGCAACGGACCCAAGATACTGCCTTGTGGAACACCTGTTAGAGCAGGAAGCCAATCAGAGAATTCACCGGAGCTTCCAATAGCAGATTGGTATCTGTCTTGAAAATAATTAAAAAACCATATGATATTTCGTTTTGAGCAGCCTAAGTTCTTAAGCTTAATGAGCAACAGCAGGTGGGGGAGCCTGTCAAAAGCATTTGAAAAATCAAATAGGACTAAAATAGTGACCTGTCTACGATCAATGGCTGAGCGTATATCTTCCAATAAACCCAATAAAGCCGTTTGCGTGTTATGACCCTTTCTAAAACCTGCTTGGAAACTATCAATTAGTTTATTTGAGTTCAGGTACGTAAAGAATTGCAAATGAACAAGTTTTTCTAGAAGTTTTGATATTTCAGGCAAAAGAGCAATAGGCCTGCTGTCAGAGGGTGAAGTGAGAATTTTGGTTTTTGCTAGTGGTGATAAAACAGCTTTTTCCGATTTGAAGGAAAGGTAGCTGTACTAAGAAAATAGTTGAAAATAGTAGATACTAAAGGTGCAATCGAAGGCAATGCCAGTTTTAACATGTGAATCGAGATTTGGTCAAAACCTGAGGACTTTGATTATATAATTTTCAATACCTTCATAATGTCATTAATACTGATTTTGGTAAAATCAATTTGAATATTTGTATGATGAAAAACAGATGGTAATAAAAGATCAAAATAGCTACGGCAAGTATTTTATAGATATCAACAGAAATTTTTTATTTATTTATTAAATATTTCACGTTGAATTTGTGCCTCTAGACAGTACACTTTATATAAAACACCTTCTACGAAGGTGTCAACATTCGCAAGTATGGTTTCCAATCACACTTTCAAAAATGTTATCTGATAAAAAAATCTTTACTTATTGCTCCCATCCTATTTCTACTTATATTTTGCTTAAACCCCATAAAAAGTTTCTGCAATAGAAAGTACTGAAATCAAAGCGGAATTATCGACAAGAATTTTTTACAATACCATAGATTGTATTTTAATTAAAATTTATATATTTTGCTTAAACTCCATAAAAAGTTTCTGCAATAGAAAGTACTGAAATCAAAGCGCAATAATCGACAAGTATTTTTTACCATACCATACAATGCATTTTTTTTAAATAAACTTTTATATATTTTGCTTAAACTCTATAAAAAGTTTTAATTAATTTCCACAAAACTGATAAAAAGGAAACTTCTTTTTTCTTATTGTCTCTAATCAATCAATCTAATTAATCAATGGTGGTGCAAGTATTATTTTATTTAAAGAGCATAAAAAAGAGAGAAATTACTTTTTATAAGTTATGCAGAAATTAATTTTGCACAAATGAATTATTATTATTCTATAAAATTGTGTATCTACTGATTTAAAGCGGAAAGGATAGACATTGTTTCTTTAAAGAGAATAAGAAAAAAGAAGTTTCCTTTTTATCAGTTTTGTGGAAATTAATTAAAACTTTTTATAGAGTTTAAGCAAAATATATAAAAGTTTATTTAAAAAAAATGCATTGTATGGTATGGTAAACAATACTTGTCGATTATTTCGCTTTGATTTCAGTACTTTCTATTGCAGAAACTTTTTATGGAGTTTAAGCAAAATATATAAATTTTAATTAAAATACAATCTATGGTATTGTAAAAAATTCTTGTCGATAATTCCGCTTTGATTTCAGTACTTTCTATTGCAGAAACTTTTTATGGGGTTTAAGCAAAATATAAGTAGAAATAGGATGGGAGTAATAAGTAAAGATTTTTTTATCAGATAACATTTTTGAAAGTGTGATTGGAAACCATACTTGCGAATGTTGACACCTTCGTAGAGGGTGTTTTATATAAAATGTACTGTCTAGAGGCACGAATTCAACGTGAAATATTTAATAAATAAATAAAAAATTTCTGATGATATCTATAAAATACTTGCCGTTGCTATTTTGATTTCAGTACTTTCAATTGCAGAAACTTTATATGGAGCTTAATATTATACACACACCAATATATATATGAACACGCATAGGCGCAAGCACGCACGCATCATTGTTTGCGCCCGCCGGTTGCTAAAGGGATACTTTAGGCCATATTTTTAGGGCGCAAAAACGCGAAATTCGTGCGTGTTAAAAAAAATTTTTCTTCTAGACATTCTGACGTAAGATTTTCTGCTGTCGGAATCCCTTGTCAAAATTTGGTCAAATTTAAAGCAAAAATGATAAGACCAATGTAAACAAAAAAACACCGAAATTTGAGAAAAAAATTTGTTCTTGACTTTTTTAGAATTTTATCGCTAATATAATGTATACTTAAAAAATATAATGTACACTCAAAATGTGAAGAAAAGCGAAGAGAATAGTTGCACTTTAAACCAGTAACTTTTAGTGAAAAAATTTTTTTATCTACCTTATAATCTGCAAATAACGCCTGAAATGTACGAAAATTTACGATTTGTTACTTTTTTGATACATTTACATTCTTAGTCTGAATGTTTTAACAATATACCCAAAATTTTCCAGATTTTTTAATTGATTATTTAAAATTACAATGTTTGCGTTGAAAGTTTATGACTTATTTACTAATAATTAGCATCTAATAAATGTTTACTCAATTATTATTAAAAAAATTATTATTTCTTAAAAAATCAAAACTCTATGCCCTTGCTTTTGTTTTAAGCTACCTGTATGAATTCTTTTAGATTTTTATTTAATGTATTAATTATAATATTTATGTTGAAAAGTGTAGATCCGTGTAATTTGGATCTGACATTTCGTTCAGGAAAATTCAGCCAAATTAAAAAAGTTTCTTCACACACTCTTAGCCCCAAAGAGTAAAGACGGAACCTTAAATAAGTAATTTGTTGACTTTACTACTCTTTAAGTAACGTTAAAAATCCCAAAACAACACCTTTTGAACGACTAAACAACTAAAATTACTCTTTGAACAGTGCAAAATATAAAAATTACTCTTTACATTAGGGTAAAAAGTAAAAATTGCAGTCCTTTAAAGAAAGAAGAAAGTGGAACTATTGCTCTATTGAAAAGTATAAACTAATATAATCTGAATGGACTTTTTAGTTACTCGGGTTAATATTGTACTATTTATTATCAATAGCTGGAGTTATAGCTTTGTACGCGTTCTTTGACCGACTGGCACGCAACGCTGTCTTTCTATCTCACACATCTCCCATATCACTATCTCTTTTCGCTTTCTATAGATATATATATATATATATATATATATATATATATATATATAGATATACATAGGGAGACGAAAAAAGGGAAGAAGCAAAAATTTAGAAAAAGAATTCAGCAAGCAATATCTTTGACATCGATTTTCTTAATTATGCGTGAATGAATTCGGACAAAACTTGTTGTACAGTGAGGGTTAGCAATAAGGAGAGTAATGCGTGTCCAATAGTACAAAATAAATAAGTAATATTGAAGCGGTTAAAAAGTAAAAATCTGGGGGGGCTAGTTAGCTGTATATAATGGCTCTCGCGCCTATACTTGCGTCAGGCGCTATCGTGCCTTTTGATAGTTAACATCGATAGAAGAAAGGGGTGCGACATTCACCGATAAGGCGCCATAATTATTGTTGAACTCATTAGGAGAAAATTTAAGAAATGGAGATGGAAGTGGAATGGAGGAGATGGATAGGTCCAGATAGCCTTAGGTTCCGTATAATCTTCCATTTAGCCTTTGTGTCATGTGCATCTTTAATTTTGTTACCTAGAAATCGTTTTTTTCTGAGTTAAGGACATTGCTGACTTGGCGTCTTAAGTCTTTGTAATTTTGGAAAGCTCTAGAGAATCGACCAAATGCGAGACCAGCCTTGTAGGCCTTATCACGTTCACAAATGAATTTTTTTAATTCTTCGTTTACCCACGGTTTCTTATTTCTAGTTGTACAGATAGCGGTAACAGGAGCGACTTTATCAAGCTACATATTAATAGTAAAATAATTTTGTCGTCCATGCTGTATGTTTAAAGGGATTAGGTTTTTTTCGATTTATGATGAACAAACCATGTATGTTTTTATTTGGCGACGTTTTGATGGATATCCTACATCTTCATCAGGCTTTACCTTTAATAATAATATCAGTATAACAATATTTTTCGAAACATCTTCTTATACATATTAGTAATTTTGTGGCAATTGTATTACATTATAAATTAATGGCACTAATCACTATTTTGTCATTAATATAAACGTATAAAACGTATAATTAATAGCATCTCTAATGTGTCGCTCTATAATTGAAAACAAAGAAAGTAAGCAAATTTATTAAAAACAATTATAATTTTGCGCAGAAACTGAGGTTATGTGTGATCTATACCTTTCCTTAGTAGTTAAGTCCATAATCAACATCGTTTTTTAAAAAGTTAAATAAATTAAATAAATAAATTTAAAACAATATAAAATAATTTAATACACAATAAAACATATTTAGCAAAAGGCAGTCAAATTGGTAAAATAATGAAATATCAATTGTATTACAGACGGTTAATAACAACAATTCAAATCTCTCGCTTCGCGTTCTTATAGACACCTGTGGGATCAATCGAAATTAGATCAATCGAACAGACATCTCCACTCCCCGGGGAAATTTGAAATTCTTACATGTACATAATAAATTAAACAACACAAAAGACTCGAATCTGCTATTAAATTTGATTAAATTTAAGCGATAATTTATTTATAAATTATAAGCTTAGATGATCAATAAATGAATTTATTTGGTGTGTAAAAATGTAATAATTCACTTTTAAATTTGTCGCGTCGCGCATGCTCAAATTGTCAATCGCGCATGCTCCTATTGCGAATCGTGCATATTTGCAATCGATCAACGCGCAACTTGATCTATAGCTAGGCATCTTCTGATAAATATAGTTTTAGGTTATGTCACTAAAGAAAGATATTTTTTCTCACAATTTTGATTTTAATTTAATATTATTAATAATGTTACAATAATGTTGACTAAGATTCTTTGTATCATCTTTTACATTAATTGTACTAATTTCTGACTTGATATGGATGATTGATATTTAATTACATAATGAGAATCTGGCTTATGTATTGTAACGGTAGACGGTTCACGCGAGACGAAAATCGTACCGATCGCGTGAGTCTACCGTTGAAGACGCGTAAGGCGCATGCGCGAGCGCGTCGCAGAGCCGGTGTGCACGACACACCGGCAGTATCGTTCGAACCTCGAACAACACGGGATCGGCAGCATCGTTCGGTTTGCAGCTCGACCTAACGTGAGATCGGTCAAGGCCCCGCGACCTCGAACTGTAGTGAAGGATCGAGAGAGAGCAAAGGAAGGTTCGAGAGAGAGAGAGAGTGAGAAAAAGCGGACATCGAGAGTGCCAATTCGCAGCTCCGAAAAGGCAAGTAAGTCCTGGCCAGGCGTACGCCGTTTCGAAAGTACGACGCGATCCGCGAGCGGCATCGGGATACGCGCGGTACCCCGACGCAACATATCGCCCGGGCGAGAGGCCGGATACTCTCGCCGTGTCTCTCTCTATCGCGTAGGCACGCGTTCGATAAGCCGGAGTGCTCCACACTCCGGCAATAATTTACCCGTATCAGGCCTTCTGCCTAACCAGGTGTTCGATACCTGGTGCAATCTCGTTCCCCCTGAACATATCGAGACGCCGTGTCTCGGAGCGTGGTTTGCGGCGGGCGCACACACACACGTACATACTGTATATGCTTGTTTTCTTTTGTTTCCGCGGTTATTTACTTGTTTTGATTTAACCGTTATTGGGCCAAGGTTTTAACATCGCCTTGGCTCGCCCCGACATAATTTGTAAGCTCATGTACCCTAGTATTTTTTAGTTATTTAGAATAAATTGAACTGACATTTTAATCGCGAGTGTCGATTCATTAACCCCGCGAGTAGTTCCTATCCCAAAGGCGAATACCGCCATGCCCCGCGGGTGTCGTGCATTATACTCAGCACGACACACTTAACTGAGTAGCCGAGTACGAGCATCACCGGAGGATAAGTGTGCACTAAGTAAGTGCACACCTTGTACACAGGGCCAACGTCGTCGTTCGGAGCTTGAGGCTAGCTCCGGTCGTCCCGAAAGGTAATTTTCACCGATTTGTCGGCTGTATGGTGAGACAGCTGACCTCGGTATTGCATTGATTTCCTGTACATCGAATAGATGTACAGGACGAACGTAACCCTCCTGACGTACGAGAATAACCCTGTTACAACTGGCGCCCAACACGTGAGTTTCCTCGGGATAGGAAAAATTTTCCATTTAGTTGAATTTGTACTGCGGACGTTGTTGTACATATAAATCGCAACGAGTGGTTGCGAGCACGTTGCGAGTTCGTCGCGACGAACATATATAAACAACAACACGAGCCGAGTACAAACGAACATAATTCTCGGAATTGACTCGAAATAATACCTTATTATTTTCGAAATAAGACTTATTATCTTCGAGTTAAATTAAATTTAAAATTCGAATTAAATAAATTTCTTAAAGTAATAATTCATAACAGACATAAATTTTATAAACAAATTAAGTTTCCAAATTTTCCCAAAAATTAAAAATTTTCCGAAATTTTCAATCTTTTCAAATTTTTCGAAATTTGCAATTTTTTCCAAATTTTACAAAATTTTCAAAATTTTCAAGTTTTTTTCAAAATTTTTCAAAATTTTCAAATTTTCTGAAATTTTCAAATTTTTTAGTAATTTTTAAATTTTTCGAGTTTTTCAAAATTTTCGAGATTTTCAAGATTTTTTTAAATTTTTCGATATTTAAAAATCTTCCATATTTTTTTGTTAGATTTTTAGAAAATTTTCAAATTTTTCACATTTGCAAAATTTTTGTAGGTTTTTGGAATTTTTCCAATTTTTCCAATTTTTTCGGAATTCGTAAATTTTTCCGAATCTTTCGAATTATTTTAGAATCCTCGAAAAGATATTATTTTTTTTTTTTGCGGTAATCTGGAAAATTTTTCGAAGCGAATAGTACGATTTTATAAATCGAAAAATAAAGTGTGTGCGTCGGAAAAATACGAGCGCTAGAACGATACCCTTAGAATTGTAATTTCTCGTTATATATTTCTGCGTAGCATAATAGGCGAGAGAGAGACAATAGATTTGGTGTAAAGTGTACGCTAAGCTTTAACCAATTAATTAACTAGATAATTAATTGGCACTAATTTAGTACTATAAAAATAAAAAGACGTATAATTGAAGTCTTCATTTTATTTATAATTCGTCTTTAATTTCGTTTATCAATTAGAATTATCTTGATACACGTTTCAATAAATTTTAATTGACGTGCAGAAAGATTGTGTGGGCAAAAATAAAACACTTATTGTTTTATTCGGGTTATTTTAACTGTTTTAAATTAAAGAGGCGTTTGTAGTACCCACAATAATATTTCATATTTAATTATTAAATCCTTACTCTGGCAATATCAAGCCGATATTGTTACAACTTGGTACAACCAGAGTCGAAGTAACCCACACAACCTTGCATTAGCGTACACGGTAGGACAAAGCCAGAGCAACCCAATAGTTAGGCCGTATAGTCCAATCATATATATTCTTTGTATTTTGCGATTATAATTGTGTGCCTTAGGGAAAACGCGAGCGAACGACCCCACGATAGCCGCGCAATTGGACTGCTCTGGTAAAGCGGAATAAATTATTTTTTTGTATTTATTGTAAATTATTTATTTAAATCGTTATTATAAATATGGCGTGTTCGACACAACAGAAGATCGAAGACTGGTGTTTGTTTTATAGAGACAAAGATATTTGTCAATATCTTAATGACCTGTCACTTAAAGATACAGGCAATAAATTTGACAAATTAAGCCGTCTGACAAAATGGCTCCTAGGAGATTACGAGCCAAGGGATTTCGTTGAAGAACCTGAGCAGGATGAAATTACCGTCTGGTACCATCGGGAGGAACTCAGGCAAAATTTCATCACAAAATATAGCTCGGCAGAACACCCGTGGGAGAACTCGACAATTGACGACAACACAAGCCATCCATTATTAACTCTTAACAACGATGAAAAAGTTAAAGAAAATATGGAAACAAGTCGTAGAAGAGTTCAACACCTCCAAGACAATGAAACCACGGCAATGTTGCAAGAAACCACGGAATCAACACCAACGAATGATAAAGCTGCCGACAGTATTTTAAACGATGACCATAATACAAGCAGAATAAGACTCACTGCAACAGACGGAGGAACATTCGAAATCCCACTAGAATTCGCAAATTTTATGCAAGGAATGTCAGACACAGTTAAGCAATTAACTGAAAAAGTAAATGCGCTAACGGCTGCGCAAGCTCAGCCTATTTTAACTAGCACCAGACTGGACCAGCCACGACACGAAGTCCGGAGCCAACGACAGCAAGTAGGATTCCAGGACACAATGACGTACCATTACCTGGACAATACAACCGAATTACCACAACCTGACCCCCCAGCACCACTCGCAAGGAGAGTCGGCCAAGCCTGGGAGGGGGGGAACTTCCAAGGTCAGGAAAGACTTGGAAATACGAGTGGTACCAGGACCGAGAACAGCACCTGGCAGAGAAGTGCAGGACAGTCACTGAGAGACGTCGGTCAAATTGTCCGGAAATGGGGACTACAGTTCTCAGCAGATGGCGACCAGAGCATAGACTCATTTCTCGAACGAGTCGAGGAATGTCGGATTCTGGCCAATCTTTCAGAATCCGAATTGCTAAGCTCACTGCCAGAGTTATTCAAAGGCGTTGCAGCACTCTGGTTCAAAAACGAAAGAGATACGTGGTCGACGTGGTCCGAATTCCAAAAAGAAGCTCGTCACTGGTTCGGAACAAATAGGCGGTTTCAGAAGAGGTTGATTGCCGAAATAAATTCTCGCTACCAAGGACCCGGCGAGAAAACACGGGACTATATTACGTGTTTAGTGCACATGATAAGAAGACTCGATCCAATCCCAAGGATCGAGCAGCAGTTAGATACACTGCACGGCAACCTGCGCCCCGAGATACAGAATTTGGTGCGCAGGACGGATTGCGATTCAATCCATACTCTTCTTGATCTTGCTGTCGAAGCCGAACTTACGCTGGAGGGACAGAAAGCGTATAGGCACCCTCCACCACCCGAGACTGCCCTAATCCCCGAGTCGGCTTATAAACCGAAGGAGGAAAGAAGGGCCAAGACGAAGATTGCAGCGGTGCAGTCGATAGCACCAGATCTGCAGACTAAGAAGAATCCGCCAGAGGACTTGGCGAAAACCCTGGCCAAAGTTCTCGAAGAGAAAATGAGAGAATTCGTCCTTTCGATGACTACATCTCGGAGTGGAATTGGTAACCCAAGGGAACCAAATCGAACCAAGAATACGAAGGGTTCCGCCGAAAGGACGTACGGCGGATCGAAAGAGAAAACAGATAATCAGATCGTGAGCGCAAGACCGCAAGCCACACAACCACTGAAATGCTTTGGTTGTGGACGGCTAGGGTATAAGCGCGCAGATTGTCCGGACTGTTCGGGAAACGCAAACAGGAGCGGTTGAAAAGGGTCGTTCCCGTTCCTGCCCCGCGTAAGACCCGAACAGATATCCCAACTACAGCCGAGCGCTGTGAGGAGAACTCGGCAGCAAAAGAGTCGTCGGGAATGCCGACGATATCAGCCGAGTCTGAGAAAGATAGCGGCTGCCTCAGCCCGAATTCTGTGAGATCGACGGAAAAGTCGGATCAACACCAGATAGCGGCCGCTACTGGAGATCTGGATGATAGGGCTGGAGGAGAAGACCCTCCGAGTGAAAAAGAAACTCGTTGGTGGGTCCAAGTGGGCATTGCCGGCTACCGCGTACGCGCCTTGTTCGACACAGGAGCATCGCGCACGGTAATGGGCTCGATTGGCCTACAATTGGCCACGGCCTGTGGCTGTCCACTCATCCCGAGCAACGGAAGGAAAGCGAAAGTGCCAGGAAACCAGACGGTGTCGATCGCTGGTTACGTAGACCTGCCTTTCGAGGTTGCCGGGATAAAACGAGATATTCGCGTAGCCGTGCTTCCGGACGATCAAATCGACTGTTACGTCGGAGCGGACTTCATCCGTGGTTTTGGCGCAGTTTTGGATCCAAACGAGAATAAACTTTGGATCAAAGCGGCCAACAAGTCCGTAGATCTGGAAGTAGCGAGCATATCGCGAATCGATGCATTCGAGATAGCATCGATAGGACTTGCAGACTTATTGCCAGAGGAGCAAGAAAGACTGCATACACTGGCTGACCGATACCTGGGTACAACGGGGAGGCCGTTGGGATGTACATCTCTGATTGAGCACGCGATCGACGTGGGTGCGACGCGGCCGATCAAGCAGAAATATTATCCCGTCTCTAAGAGAATAGAGGAAGAGATGCACGCCCAGGTTAAAGAGATGCTCGACGCAGGGGTGATCGAGCCATCAACCAGTGGATGGTCGAGCCCCGTAGTAATGGTCCGTAAACCTAACGGGAAGTATCGGTTCTGTATTGACTATCGGAAGGTCAATGCAGTGTCGAAAACCGATGCTTACCCGCTGCCTAACATGGATGGCATACTACGGAAGCTCAAGAACGCGAGGTACATCAGCACGCTAGACTTGAGTAGCGCGTACCACCAGATACCGCTAAGACCGGAGTCAGCGGCTATTACCGCGTTCACAGTACCTGGGTTAGGCTTATTCCAATTTAAAAGGATGCCTTATGGCTTATCCCAGGCGGGAGCCACGTTCCAAAGGTTAGTGGACAAAATCATAGGGCCTGAGCTCGAGCCCTATGCATTTTCGTACCTCGATGATATAATCATCGCCACAGAGACCTTCGAGGAACACGAAAAGTGGCTAAAGTATGTCCTGAAGAGAATCAACGAGGCTAGTCTCACAGTGAATCGGGATAAAAGTGTGTTTGGACGTACTGAGGTAAAATATCTCGGAGTGCTGGTGAATCGCGATGGAATCAGGCCAGACCCCGAGAAAATCGAGCCGATCATTAATTATCCGGCACCAAAGAATCTAAAACAGCTTAGAAGATTCCTTGGTATGGGTTCGTGGTACCGGAAATTCTTACGAGACTTCGCTACCTTGGCCGAGCCGCTAACCAGGCTTACCAAGAAAGATCGTAAGTTTGAATGGCTCGAGGAGCAGCAACAGGCATTCGATCAGATTAAGGCGCTGATCGCAACTGCTCCCGTCCTAGCGAGGCCGGAGTTCGACGTGCAGTTCGTTATACAGACGGATGCAAGCGACACTGGCATTGGCGCAGTACTTCTCCAGGTGATTAATGGGGAAGAAAGAGTACTGGAATTCGCCAGTAGGACGTTAAACCAGGCCGAACGCAATTATAGCGTTACGGAACGAGAATGCCTGGCGGTTATATGGGCGATTGGGAAATATAGACCTTATATCGAAGGCTATCATTTCCGCGTCATAACCGACCACAGTAGCTTACGTTGGCTGCGTAGCTTACACAGCCCAACGGGTAGGTTAGCGCGATGGGCGTTAGAGTTGCAGGGACACAGCTTTGATGTGGAGCATCGAAAAGGCGCCCTGAACTACGTACCAGACGCGCTATCACGGATGAGCGAGGAGGAGGCCCTCGCCATCAACGCAATATCTTGGGTAGAAGAGTCCCAAGACGAGTGGTTTCAGAATTGGCTGAAACGAGTAAAATCTAGTCCAAGAGATTTCCCTCGTTGGAAGTGCGTCGGAGGACGACTATACTTCCACAAGCCGAACGAGTTAATCGATGAAACACTCGGAGACGAGGATGCGTGGAAGTTAGTGATTCCAAAGGAACACCGAAAAGCGGTCCTCGAGGAAAGCCACGACTCTCCTACGTCTGGCCATGCTGGACGTGAGAAGACGTTTGCCAGTCTGGCTAAGTATTACTACTGGCCAGGTTATTACGCCGACGTGAAGGACTACGTGCGTCGCTGTCTCGTCTGTCAACAATGCAAGGTGGATCAGCGACCACCTGCAGGACTGATGGGAAAACGCACGGTCGAGCGTCCCTGGCAAGTCGTGGCAGGGGATATCACCGGACCCTTTGTAAGGAGCAAGGGCGGGTACGAATACATCCTCGTATTCTTGGATTTATTCACCCGGTGGGCGGAGTGTGTACCAATTCGCAAAGCCAACGCGAAAACCATTCTCAAGGAGTTCAAAGAGAGAATAGTTTTAAGATTTGGTACTCCTGAGGTATTCCTATCGGATAACGGTACCGAATTCAAGAATAAGGCCGTCGACGAATACCTACAGGAGGTGGGGATACATCATACCACCACCCCGCCATATTTTCCCCAGGCGAACCCGGTTGAACGCGTCAACCGAACGCTGAAAACCAGGATTGTGGCCTTCATCGAAGAAAACCACAATACCTGGGACGAGAAGTTGCCGGAACTTGTATTCTCGCTGAACAACACCGTACACGAGTCGACGGGTACAACTCCGGCAATGCTGAATTACGGACGAGAGCCTATGCCTCCTGGTACCATCAAGAGGAACCAAGAACAGGCTGGCATAGAAGAGGAGCAGCACCATAAAATAAAATTGTGGCAAGAGCGACTTCGAAAGCTCAGGGAAGTACATGAGTCTGCAGCTGCACGCTCAGACCAACAACATGAGCGGCAAGCAAGCTATTATAACGCTAAAAGGAGGGACACACCTTTCACCGTAGGAGACATGGTGTGGAAGAAAAACAGAGTCCTGTCCTCAGCAGCTCAGGGTATTTCGGCTAAGCTGGCTCCGAAGGCGACCGGTCCGTACATCATCATAGGCCAACCAGGATCCAATACTTACACGTTGTTGGATAAAGACGGTAAGGTGACCGACCTGGCACACGCCGAACACCTTAAACACTGCATCTCACCGGATCTCGACGCAGACGAGGAAGAAGAACATCCGCCGAGGGACATCGTGGGAGAAGGGGCAACGCGCGACCCGCCCCGTGCGAGCGTACAGTCACCAGATCGCGTGCGGACTCCTGCGCGAGTCATAGCGGGTGACACCAGCGTGCGAAAACAGACTCCTGCGAGAGTCAAAACGCCGAAAGCACGAAAGCGCGGCCGTCCGCGAAAATCAGCAAAGACCGTCGCGAGACCCCACGAGAAGAACATAGTGAAACGCGGTGTAGAAAATAATGACGTCGAATCCGTACTCGGGAGATCAGAGTCGTCGATAGTCCGTAGAAAGACGCGCGCGCAAGCGAAGCGGCAGTGAAAAATATATTAATCACTGTATAAATAATTTGCTGACGTAGACGGATGCCAACACTGAACCCGATTCAACGAGTTCGCCGTCGAAAAGACGAAAAAGCACTAACGCTATTCTGTGTGTGGTTGGCAGGGGATACATAACATATGTACATGCCCCAGTCGGTCGAACCACCACTAGCTAAGTCAGAAAGAGCCGATAGCTCCTGACAAATCTGAGTCAGGACGAGATCACCAGGGTAAAAATCCCCTGGCTATCGAAATCGTGAAATAAAGCGATTTCATTCAGTATCAGACCCCTAACCACATCCTGACGCGTCTAGGAAAGGTCAGAGCATGGTATATGGAAATATACCTTGCGTCTGGAAGGGGGGTGTAACGGTAAACGGTTCACGCGAGTCGAAAATCGTACCGATCGCGTGAGTCTACCGTTGAAGACGCGTAAGGCGCATGCGCGAGCGCGTCGGAGAGCCGGTGTGCACGACACACCGGCAGTATCGTTCGAACCTCGAACAACACGGGATCGGCAACACCGTTCGGTTCGTAGCTCGACCTAGCGTGAGACCAGTCAAGGCCCCGTGATTCCGAACTGTGGCGAAGGAGAGAGAGAGAGAAAGAGAGAGGGTCCGAGAGAGAGAAAGCGAGAAAAAGCGGACACCGAGAGTGCTAACCTTCAACGTCGAAAAGACAAGTAAGTCCTGGCCAGGCGTACGCCGTTTCAAAAGCGCGACGCGATCTGCGAGCGGCATCGGGATACGCGCGGTACCCCGACGCACCATATCGCCCGGGCGAGAGGCCGGATACTCTCGCCGTGTCTCTCTCTATTGCGTAGACACGCATTCGGTAAGCCGGAGTGCTCCACACTCCGGCAATAATTTGCCCATACTAGGTCTTCGGCTCAACCAGGTGCTCGATACCTGGTGTAATCTCGTTCCCGCGAACATATCGAGACGCCGTGTCTCGGACCGTAGTTTGCGGCGGGCGCACACACACACGCACACTGTATACATTTTATGTGCCCACGTTTGTTTACATTTTCTTATTTAACTGTTATTGAGCCAAGGTTTAGCATTGCCTTGGCTCGCCCAGGCATAATTTATCAACTTCTGTATCCTATTAATTTTTGTTTATTTAGAATAAATTACACCGACATTTTTAATCGCGAGTGTCGATTCACTAATCCCGCGAATAATTCCTATCCCAAAGGCGAATACCGCCATGCCCCGCGGGTGTCGTGCATTGTACTCAGCACGACACACTTAACTGAGTAGCCGAGTACGAGCATCATCGGAGGATAAGTGTGCACTAAGTAAGTGCACACATTGTACACAGGGCCAACGTCGTCGTTCGGAGCTTGAGGCTAGCTCCGGTCGTCCCGAAAGGTAATTTTCACCGATTTGTCGGCTGTATGGTGAGACAGCTGACCTCGGTATTGCATCGATTTCCTGTACATCGAACAGATGTACAGGACGAACATAACCCTCCTGACGTACGAGAATAACCCTGTTACAACTGGCGCCCAACACGTGAGTTTCCTTGGGATAGGGAAAATTAGTGCAAGTGATACCCAACACGTGAGCTTCCTCGGGATAGGAAAAATTTTCCATTTAGTTGAATTTTGTACTGCGGACGTTGATGTACATATAAATCGCAACGAGTGGTTGCGAGTACGTTGCGAGTTCGTCGCGACGAACATATGTAAACAACAACACGAGCCGAGTACAAACGAACATAATTCTCGGAATTGACTCGAAATAATACTTATTATTTTCGAAATAAGACTTATTATTTTCGAGTTAAATTAAATTTAAAATTCGAATTAAATAAATTTCTTAAAGTAATAATTCATAACAGACATAAATTTTATAAACAAATTAAGTTTCCAAATTTTCCCAAAAATTAAAAATTTTCCAAATTTTCCGAAATTTTCAATCTTTTCAAATTTTACAAAATTTTCAGAACTTTCAAGTTTTTTCAAAATTTTTCAAAATTTTTCAAAATTTTCAAATTTTCTGAAATTTTCAAATTTTTTTAGAAATTTTTAAATTTTTCGAGATTTTCAAGATTTTTTTAAATTTTTCGATATTTAAAAATCTTTCATAATTTTTTGTTAGATTTTTAGAAAATTTTCAAATTTTTCATATTTGCAAAATTTTTGTAGGTCTTTGGAATTTTTCCAATTTTTTCAATTTTCTCGGAATTCGTAAATTTTTCTGAATCTTTCGAATTATTTTATAATCCTCGTAAAGGTATTTTATTTTTTTTTTGCGGTAATCTGGAAAATTTTTCGAAGCGAATAGTACGATTTTATAAATCGAAAAATAAAGTGTGTGCGTCGAAAAATTACGAGTGCTAGAACGATACCCTTAGAATTGTAATTTCTCGTTATATATTTCTGCGTAGCATAATAGGCGAGAGAGAGACAATAGATTTGGTGTAAAGTGTACGCTAAGCTTTAACCAATTAATTAACTAGATAATTAATTGGCACTAATTTAGTACTATAAAAATAAAAAGAAGTATAATTGAAGTCTTCGTTTTATTTTAATTTCGTTTATCAATTAGAATTATCCTGATACACGTTCAATAAATTTTAATTGACGTGCCGAAAGATTGTGTGGGCAAAAATAAAACACTCATTGTTTTATTCGGGTTATTTTAACTGTTTTAAATTAAAGAGGCGTTTGTAGTACCCACAATTAATATTTTATATTTAATTATTAAATCCTTACTCTGGTAATATCAAGCCGATATTGTTACAACTTGGTACAACCAGAATCGAAGAAACCCACACAACCTTGCATTAGCGTACACGGTAGGACAAAGCCAGAGCAACCCAATAGTTAGGCCGTATAGTCCAATCATATATATTTTTTGTATTTTGCGATTATAATTGTGTGCCTTAGGGAAAACGCGAGCGAACGACCCCACGATAGCCGCGCAATTGGACTGCTCTGGTAAAACGAAATAAATTATTTTTTTGTATTTATTGTAAATTATTTATTTAAATTGTTATTATAAATATGGCGTGTTCGACACAACAGAAGATCGAAGACTGGTGTTTGTTTTATAGAGACAAAGATATTTGTCAATATCTTAACGACCTGTCACTTAAAGATACAGGCAATAAATTTGACAAATTAAGTCGTCTGACAAAATGGCTCCTAGGAGATTACGAGCCAAGGGATTTCGTTGAAGAACCTGAGCAGGATGAAATCACCGTCTGGTACCATCGGGAGGAACTCAGGCAAAATTTTATCACAAAATATAGCTCGGCAGAACACCCGTGGGAGAACTCGACAATTGACGACAACACAAGCCATCCATTATTAACTCTTAACAACGATGAAAAAGTTAAAGAAAATATGGAAACAAGTCGTAGAAGAGTTCAACACCTCCAAGACAATGAAACCACGGCAATGTTGCAAGAAACCACGGAATCAACATCAACGGATGACAAAGCTGCCGACAGTATTACAAACGATGATAAAAATTCAAGCAGAATAAGACTCACTGCAACAGACGGAGGATCATTCGAAATCCCACTCGAATTCGCAAATTTTATGCAAGGAATGTCGGACACAGTTAAGCAATTAACTGAAAAAGTAAATGCGCTAACGGCTGCGCAAGCTCAGCCTATTTTAACAAGCACTAGACTGGACCAGCCACGACACGAAGTCCGGAGCCAACGACAGCAAGTAGGATTCCAGGACACAATGACGTACCATTACCTGGACAATACAACCGAATTACCACAACCTGACCCCCCAGCACCACTCGCAAGGAGAGTCGGCCAAGCCTGGGAGGGGGGGAACTTCCAAGGTCAGGAAAGACTTGGAAATACGAGTGGTACCAGGACCGAGAACAGCACCTGGCAGAGAAGTGCAGGACAGTCACTGAGAGATGTCGGTCAAATTGTCCGGAAATGGGGACTACAGTTCTCAGCAGATGGCGACCAGAGCATAGACTCATTTCTCGAACGAGTCGAGGAATGTCGGATTCTGGCCAATCTTTCAGAATCCGAATTGCTAAGCTCACTGCCAGAGTTATTCAAAGGCGTTGCAGCACTCTGGTTCAAAAACGAAAGAGATACGTGGTCGACGTGGTCCGAATTCCAAAAAGAAGCTCGTCACTGGTTCGGAACAAATAGGCGGTTTCAGAAGAGGTTGATTGCCGAAATAAATTCCCGCTATCAAGGACCCGGCGAGAAAACACGGGACTATATTACGTGTTTAGTGCACATGATAAGAAGACTCGATCCAATCCCAAGGATCGAGCAGCAGTTAGATACACTGCACGGCAACCTGCGCCCCGAGATACAGAATTTGGTGCGCAGGACGGATTGCGATTCAATCCATACTCTTCTTGATCTTGCTGTCGAAGCCGAACTTACGCTGGAGGGACAGAAAGCGTATAGACACCCTCCACCACCCGAGACTGCCCTAATCCCCGAGTCGGCTTATAAACCGAAGGAGGAAAGAAGGGCCAAGACGAAGATTGCAGCGGTGCAGTCGATAGCACCAGATCTGCAGACTAAGAAGAATCCGCCAGAGGACTTGGCGAAAACCCTGGCCAAAGTTCTCGAAGAGAAAATGAGAGAATTCGTCCTTTCGATGACTACATCTCGGAGTGGAATTGGTAACCCAAGGGAACCAAATCGAACCAAGAATACGAAGGGTTCCGCCGAAAGGACGTACGGCGGATCGAAAGAGAAAACAGATAATCAGATCGTGAGCGCAAGACCGCAAGCCACACAACCACTGAAATGCTTTGGTTGTGGACGGCTAGGGTATAAGCGCGCAGATTGTCCGGACTGTTCGGGAAACGCAAACAGGAGCGGTTGAAAAGGGTCGTTCCCGTTCCTGCCCCGCGTAAGACCCGAACAGATATCCCAACTACAGCCGAGCGCTGTGAGGAGAACTCGGCAGCAAAAGAGTCGTCGGGAATGCCGACGATATCAGCCGAGTCTGAGAAAGATAGCGGCTGCCTCAGCCCGAATTCTGTGAGATCGACGGAAAAGTCGGATCAACACCAGATAGCGGCCGCTACTGGAGATCTGGATGATAGGGCTGGAGGAGAAGACCCTCCGAGTGAAAAGAAACTCGTTGGTGGGTCCAAGTGGGCATTGCCGGCTACCGCGTACGCGCCTTGTTCGACACAGGAGCATCGCGCACGGTAATGGGCTCGATTGGCCTACAATTGGCCACGGCCTGTGGCTGTCCACTCATCCCGAGCAACGGAAGGAAAGCGAAAGTGCCAGGAAACCAGACGGTGTCGATCGCTGGTTACGTAGACCTGCCTTTCGAGGTTGCCGGGATAAAGCGAGATATTCGCGTAGCCATACTTCCGGACGATCAAATCGACTGTTACGTCGGAGCGGACTTCATCCGTGGTTTTGGCGCAGTTTTGGATCCAAACGAGAATAAACTTTGGATCAAGCGGCCAACAAGTCCGTAGATCTGGAAGTAGCGAGCATATCGCGAATCGATGCATTTGAGATAGCATCGATAGGACTTGCAGACTTATTGCCAGAGGAGCAAGAAAGACTGCATACACTGGCTGACCAATACCTGGGTACAACGGGGAGGCCGTTGGGATGTACATCTCTGATTGAGCACGCGATCGACGTGGGTGCGACGCGGCCGATCAAGCAGAAATATTATCCCGTCTCTAAGAGAATAGAGGAAGAGATGCACGCCCAGGTTAAAGAGATGCTCGACGCAGGGGTGATCGAGCCATCGACCAGTGGGTGGTCGAGCCCCGTAGTAATGGTCCGTAAACCTAACGGGAAGTATCGGTTCTGTATTGACTATCGGAAGGTCAATGCAGTGTCGAAAACCGATGCTTACCCACTGCCTAACATGGACGGCATACTACGGAAGCTCAAGAACGCGAGGTACATCAGTACGCTAGACTTGAGTAGCGCGTACCACCAGATACCGCTAAGACCGGAGTCAGCGGCTATTACCGCGTTCACAGTACCTGGGTTAGGCTTATTCCAATTTAAAAGGATGCCTTATGGCTTATCCCAGGCGGGAGCCACGTTCCAAAGGTTAGTGGACAAAATCATAGGGCCTGAGCTCGAGCCCTATGCATTTTCGTACCTCGATGATATAATCATCGCCACAGAGACCTTCGAGGAACACGAAAAGTGGCTAAAGTATGTCCTGAAGAGAATCAACGAGGCTAGTCTCACAGTGAATCGGGATAAAAGTGTATTTGGACGTACTGAGGTGAAATATCTCGGAGTGCTGGTAAATCGCGATGGAATCAGACCAGACCCCGAGAAAATCGAGCCGATCATCAATTATCCGGCGCCCAAGAATCTGAAACAGCTGAGAAGATTCCTTGGTATGGGTTCGTGGTACCGGAAATTCTTACGAGACTTTGCTACCTTGGCCGAGCCGCTGACAAGGCTTACCAAGAAGGACCGTAAGTTTGAATGGCTCGAGGAGCAGCAACAGGCATTCGATCAGATTAAGGCGCTGATCGCAACTGCTCCCGTCCTAGCGAGGCCAGAGTTCGATGTGCAGTTTGTCATACAAACAGACGCGAGCGACACTGGCATTGGCGCAGTACTTCTCCAGGTGATTAATGGGAAGAGAGAGTACTGGAATTCGCCAGTAGGACGTTAAACCAGGCCGAACGCAATTATAGCGTTACGGAACGAGAATGCCTGGCGGTTATATGGGCGATTGGTAAATATAGACCTTACATAGAAGGCTATCATTTCCGCGTTATAACCGACCATAGTAGCTTACGTTGGTTGCGTAGCTTACACAGCCCAACGGGTAGGTTAGCGCGATGGGCGTTAGAGTTGCAGGGACACAGCTTTGATGTGGAGCATCGAAAAGGCGCCCTGAACTACGTACCCGACGCGCTATCACGGATGAGCGAGGAGGAGGCCCTCGCCATCAACGCAATATCTTGGGTAGAGGAGTCCCAAGACGAGTGGTTTCAGAATTGGCTGAAACGAGTTAAATCCAGTCCAAGGGATTTTCCTCGTTGGAAGTGTGTCGGAGGACGACTATACTTCCACAAGCCGAACGAGTTGATCGACGAAACACTCGGAGACGAGGACGCGTGGAAGTTAGTGATTCCAAAGGAACACCGAAAAGCGGTCCTCGAGGAAAGCCACGACTCTCCTACGTCTGGCCATGCTGGACGTGAGAAGACGTTTGCCAGTCTGGCTAAGTATTACTACTGGCCAGGTTATTACGCCGACGTGAAGGACTACGTGCATCGCTGTCTCGTCTGTCAACAATGCAAGGTGGACCAGCGACCACCTGCAGGACTGATGGGAAAACGCACAGTCGAGCGTCCCTGGCAAATCGTGGCAGGGGATATCACCGGACCCTTTGTAAGGAGCAAGGGCGGGTACGAATACATCCTCGTATTCTTGGATTTATTCACCCGGTGGGCGGAGTGTGTACCAATTCGCAAAGCCAACGCGAAAACCATTCTCAAGGAGTTCAAAGAGAGAATAGTTTTAAGATTCGGTACTCCTGAGGTATTCCTATCGGATAACGGTACCGAATTCAAGAATAAGGCCGTCGACGAATACCTACAGGAGGTGGGGATACATCATACCACCACCCCGCCATATTTCCCCCAAGCGAATCCGGTTGAACGCGTCAACCGAACGCTGAAAACCAGGATTGTGGCCTTCATCGAAGAAAACCACAATACCTGGGACGAGAAGTTGCCGGAGCTTGTATTCTCGCTGAACAACACCGTACACGAGTCGACGGGTACAACTCCGGCAATGCTGAATTACGGACGAGAGCCTATGCCTCCTGGTACCATCAAGAGGAACCAAGAACAGGCTGGCATAGAAGAGGAGCAGCACCATAAAATAAAATTGTGGCAAGAGCGACTTAGAAAGCTCAGGGAAGTACATGAGTCTGCAGCCGCACGCTCAGACCAACAACCTGAGCGGCAAGCAAGCTATTATAACGCTAAAAGGAGGGACACACCTTTCACCGTAGGAGATATGGTGTGGAAGAAGAACAGGGTCCTGTCCTCAGCAGCTCAGGGTATTTCGGCTAAGCTGGCTCCGAAGGCAACCGGTCCGTATATCATAATAGGCCAACCAGGATCCAATACTTATACGTTGTTGGATAAAGACGGTAAAGTGACCGACCTGGCACACGCCGAACACCTTAGACACTGCATCTCACCGGATCTCGACGCAGACAAGGAAGAAGAACATCCGCCGAGGGACATCGTGGGAGAAGGGGCGACGCGCGACCCGCCCCAGGCGAGCGTACAGTCACCAAATTGCGTGCGGACTCCTGCGCGAGTCATAGCGGGTGACACCAGCGTGCGAGAAACAGGCTCCTGCGAGAGTCAAAACGCCGGATGTACGAAAACGCGGCCGTCCGCGAAAATCCGCGAAAGCCGTCGCGAGACCCCACGGGAAAAACATAGTGAAACGCGGTGTAGCAAATAATGACGTCGAATCCGTACTCGAGAGATCAAGGTCATCGGTAGTCCGTAGAAAGACGCGCGCGCAAGCGAAGCGGCAGTGAAAAATGTATTAATCATATGTATGCTGACGTAGACGGATGTCAACACTGAACCCAATTCAACGAGTTCGCCGTCGAAAAGATAAAAGAGCACTAACGCTATTTTGTGTGTGGTTGGCAGGGGACACATAACTATGTACATGCCCCAGTCGGTCGAACCACCACTAGCTAAGTCAGAAAGAGCCGATAGCTCCTGACAAATCTGAGTCAGGACGAGATCACCAGGGTAAAAATCCCCTGGCTATCGAAATCGTGAAATAAAGCGATTTCAGTCAGTATCAGACCCCTAACCACACCCTGACGCGTCTAGGAAAGGTCAGAGCATGGTATATGGAAATATACCTTGCGTCTGGAAGGGGGGTTGTAACGGTAGACGGTTCACGCGAGACGAAAATCGTACCGATCGCGTGAGTCTACCGTTGAAGACGCGTAAGGCGCATGCGCGAGCGCGTCGCAGAGCCGGTGTGCACGACACACCGGCAGTATCGTTCGAACCTCGAACAACACGGGATCGGCAGCATCGTTCGGTTTGCAGCTCGACCTAACGTGAGATCGGTCAAGGCCCCGCGACCTCGAACTGTAGTGAAGGATCGAGAGAGAGCAAAGGAAGGTTCGAGAGAGAGAGAGAGAGTGAGAAAAAGCGGACATCGAGAGTGCCAATTCGCAGCTCCGAAAAGGCAAGTAAGTCCTGGCCAGGCGTACGCCGTTTCGAAAGTACGACGCGATCCGCGAGCGGCATCGGGATACGCGCGGTACCCCGACGCAACATATCGCCCGGGCGAGAGGCCGGATACTCTCGCCGTGTCTCTCTCTATCGCGTAGGCACGCGTTCGATAAGCCGGAGTGCTCCACACTCCGGCAATAATTTACCCGTATCAGGCCTTCTGCCTAACCAGGTGTTCGATACCTGGTGCAATCTCGTTCCCCCTGAACATATCGAGACGCCGTGTCTCGGAGCGTGGTTTGCGGCGGGCGCACACACACACGTACATACTGTATATGCTTGTTTTCTTTTGTTTCCGCGGTTATTTACTTGTTTTGATTTAACCGTTATTGGGCCAAGGTTTTAACATCGCCTTGGCTCGCCCCGACATAATTTGTAAGCTCATGTACCCTAGTATTTTTTAGTTATTTAGAATAAATTGAACTGACATTTTAATCGCGAGTGTCGATTCATTAACCCCGCGAGTAGTTCCTATCCCAAAGGCGAATACCGCCATGCCCCGCGGGTGTCGTGCATTATACTCAGCACGACACACTTAACTGAGTAGCCGAGTACGAGCATCACCGGAGGATAAGTGTGCACTAAGTAAGTGCACACCTTGTACACAGGGCCAACGTCGTCGTTCGGAGCTTGAGGCTAGCTCCGGTCGTCCCGAAAGGTAATTTTCACCGATTTGTCGGCTGTATGGTGAGACAGCTGACCTCGGTATTGCATTGATTTCCTGTACATCGAATAGATGTACAGGACGAACGTAACCCTCCTGACGTACGAGAATAACCCTGTTACAGTATATTAGTTTGATGGTCTTTAATTCGGCACTGTAACTGTCTTTTTGTTTCACCTACATAGCAAGCATCACAATCTTTGCAGTTAATTTTGTAAACAAAATTAGTTTTTGTTAATTTATCTGTAGCATCGTTGCCTCTTACAATAACATTACCAAACTTGTTACAAATTTTTGGTATCACTTTAATAGCCTTTTCTTTCATAGCGCCCGATACTTTTTCATAAAATTCGGGTACAAAAGGAATATATAAAGTAGCTTTGTAATTCGTTATTGCTTTGTTATTTGGTTGCGCATTATTATGATTATATTTTATTTTTTCTAATTTTTTTCTTACGTTGTGATTAATAAATTTTGTTGGATAACTATTGTTCTCTAAAAACTTTTTAATTAATCGAATATTCGTTTTATGAAATTTCTCATGCGCTAACAAAATAGCCTTGTCCACCAATGTATAAACCATTGCTCGCTTCTACTGGATAGTATGACTAGACTTAAAATGTAAAAACTGTGCCGAGAAAGTATCTTTCCGGTACCAATTTGTAATTATGTGTGTATTATTATTCCTAATTAATGAAACTTCTAAAAAGTTTATATATATCCGTTTATTTAAGTTTATTTGTACAATACAAAAATTTACAAATTCTTAAATAAAAATAAATACCAAATAAAGGCTTGTATAAATACAATATTGCACAGAGATATCACAGTTTAAAATATCACAGTCGTAGAATAAATGCAAGTACGGCGAATATCACAGTAAGTCAGCAGATAAAATATAATACAAATAAAGCAACTGTTAATACATCTATCAGTCACAATACTAAAATGCAATTTAAAATTTAAAATTAGACGACACAATAAAGCAGTCATTCGTCATCACAATTTCACGTCATCTAGCATCTCTTAAGTATTTTCATTCATGTGTATATGGGACGGTACAACATAGAATAACAAATAAATAAAATATATACGTATGAGGTACGAGTTCTTTTCGTCACGTGAGTCATTAATGTTCAGGCAAAAGAGTAGGGGTCCAGGGCAGACCATTGTGGCACTCCTAGGTTTGTTGTAATCCAGGAAGAAACGGCCTGCATACGAGACGAAAAGTCGGAATTTAACCACAATAAGGCAGACCTAGCGAACTCCATTTGCCTTAGACGGTCAAGTAAACGAGTAGCAGATATTGTGTCAAACGCCTTGGTCAAGTCGAACAACAGGAGTATTGTAATAAGTTTTCTGTCAATCCCTGTACGTATGTCTTCTGTCAATTTAAGCAAAGCGGTTTCTGTTGAGTGGTACGGTCTAAATCCGGTTTGCATTGGGTCCATAAGCGAGCGTGACTGCAGAAACTTCTGCAGCTGATTTAAGGCAATTTTCTCTAAAACTTTAGAAAGGAAATATAAGCGTGCAATTGGTCTGAAATCAGAAGGCGATGATGGTGTTTTGCACTTTTTCAAGGGGATAATATGTGCCTTCTGCCAGAGATTGGAAAAATGTATGTCGAAAAAGAAGAGTTAAATATTTTGACAAGAAAATTACCAATAACCTGTAAGTACCCGCCTATAACGCTTTGCGGTATGGCCTCAGCCTCACAAGCCTGAGAGGAGAAATGCGAAATCACCAAGACAACATCATTTATATTAATCTCTTTAAAGAAGAAACCTTTATTTGTAGCCTGTTGAATTATTACATGGCGGCTCTCATCATCCTTCAGTGAGGTGATTGACGCACCAGCAAACTGACGGTTCAAGTCCTCGAGCGTAAAACCTTTTAAATCAACCGCTCGCCCAGGAAGGAATCCCAAATTTCGCCGCTCTTTCCAAACAGTGTCGTTATCAAGAGCCTCAGATATACGACTCTGATAATACTCCGTTTTCATTGCCTCAGTTCTTTTGTCTGTATGTCTTATAAAATCAAAAAATTCTTTAAGTATTTTTGTGTCCTTCGTACGTGAGTATCGTCTAAATAGTGCGTTACGTTTGCGCTGCAGTTGGGATAGCTCTGCGTTCACATAAGGTGGCCTAAAACACTACAGGCACTTAATATATATTTGTGAGATTCCATGTGAAGTGATCCAATTAAAAAATAGAATTTTATTTTAATGTATGAAATCAGTAAAAAACTACTTGAATATAGTGTAGCTAAATTTTTATGCCTGAATTTCAATTAGTAGCCAATCAAAAAATTGAATTTTTTGAAAAATATGACTTTTTGGCCATTTTTATCATTTAATAACTCAAAAATCTAACAATTTTTTCTTATATACATCAACAAAATTTGCCATTACTGGTAAATTACCGACGATATTAAAATGATTTGAGATTTTTTTTTTTTAAAAATTGTTTGTCCTTGAAGAAGCAAAATAATTATATAGAGTCTTGGTGTGTATGAGTAACGAGAAACTATTATAAACAATAATTATTTAGACTGGTGAGTGAGTGAAATGATTAATTTAATTTTGGTGTGAGTTTTAAGTGTGTAACAGAATACCCAATCTTGAGGACGATCGATCTCAGTCACCAAGTGGTGTGTCTAGAAACTCGCCAATGAGTACTGCACAAAACCCGGTGTTAGCATCAACAGGTGCTATACCCAAACGGTTTGGTGGAGTACCCGCAGCGAACACAATCACTGCAGCAATTCCTTATGTCCCTTTTTCTATGGATGTAGCTATATGCAAAACTTATACGTCGTCGGTATGACCATGACGACTACTCACCTGAGAGGTTTTTTTGCACCCGTACTACACCTCCCAATTGGAGATCAGAGAAACAGCGAACGTCTTGGCACTAGAGATTGAAGTGCCAACGCAACATTTTGACATGGGTTCGCAGGTGAAAGTTGATCGTAGAACGTCACGAGGGCACGCTTCTAGACAATACAACAGGCAATCCGAGGTCAACGCAATCGAATGTCAATTTGTTGATGTCAGGGATGGATATAACCTTCCTAATGACGTTAGTATTAAATCTCACGAAAAACCGATGATTGAATCAAGACGTTGAGACACCTCTCCTAAGACTTGTCGGTTCCGGAGAAGGGTCATACAGAGAAGTCGGACATGCATAGAGTACCGGCTTAAGATAAGCGTTCGGTGGCTACATGCGATTAGTGTACACAGACGTATTCGTTCAGTGGTAATCTCGAAGGGCGGCAGAAGGCTGACAAGAGAATAGAAATTCCCCTACCAGTAGACGTACGAGTTCCCGGATGGATAATGGAGAGGACCGTCGGGAGAGAGACTCTTACGAACCCAGGCCAAGTTATCGTGACGACGATAACCGAACGCTCGACTGCACGACAGGGTGCGTACGAGAACGTTTTTGAACTGTTTCAGAGCGATTGTGAATCAGGAAAGAAGCAGGTCGGGCTTCGGGTTTTACCGTAACCCAAAATTTTTCAGTATGTTCGAATGTTTCGGGCTACCCGAATGTTACGGACTACCCGAATGTAACGAACTACCCGAATTTTTCGGACTACCCGAATGATTCGGGCTACCCGAATATTACGGACTACCCGAATTCTTCGTGCTACACGAATGTGACGAACTACCCGAATTTTTCGGACTACCCGAATGTTTTGGACTGCTCGAATATTTCTCGCGTTATCCCAATGTTTCAATTCTAATTATTTATTAATTAATATTTCTTTCACTTCTAATGTAAAAAAGATGATAAGTTTTTCATAAGAATTACAAGGGAATTATAATAATAGGAAAATAAAATAAAATAAATAAATTAATATATAAACCCTGGTAGAAATTTAACTAGTTTTATCGAGGCCTCGAAATACTCGGATTACCCGAAAAATTCGGACTACCCGAAATACTCGGGTTACCCGAAAAATTTGGACTACCCGAAATTGTTAGGTACCCCGCAAATTATGGGTTACCCGTTAAATTTTCGGGTCCCGAAAACGTCAGGTACCCGCCCGAACCCGAAGAAAATACCCGTACCCGATCGGGTCGGGTAGTCGGGCTACCCGCACACTCCTAATTGTGAATATGTTTAAATGCCCTCCCTCAATAGAGCAACAAGTAAAGATGGCCTATTCTCAGATGCGGTCAGATTAGCGTAGGTACTGTCCAGTAAGAAAAACAGAATGGTATTCTTTTCTGACTACTTAAAGGTAAAGAGTACGAACAGCACTTAACTTGAGACACAATATTCTCTAGTCCCAACGTTAAGCGCGAGAAGCTTATACCAGAAGCTTTCCTGAAACAGAGTGGTGGAGCACGAGTTCCAGGTAAAGTGGCGGCACCGAGCAGTGTAAGGACAAGTCTTCTAGCTCGGATAAACAGTTGTCCAAGAAAACTATTTAGAAGAAAAGCCAGAAAGATACGAAAGTCTCGTCAAACTCTTCTTCGAACACAAAGCAGCCGCTATGTACGGTATTTTTAACGTCACTAATAGTTTTCAAAAACAGTACGGCAAATCGCATAGTGCAGTGAGCGCCCGTAATTCTAAATCCGTATAGTATGTGCTTGTTGCTTAACCTTTTATCTGCGGGGGTGGTCGATATATTGACCACTTAAAATACACAACATATTTAATGTTTTTAGATCAATTCTGATGTTTTGAATGTATATAAAATAGTTTTATAAATCCTCAAAATATTATTCACCTTGAAAATAGGTATTTCAAGGTCAAATTTCATCCCTAGTAGAAGCGAAAATTTTAGAGTGATTTCTTTCGTAATTTTATATACTGTTTATAAAAAATATTTTAAAAAATCACTGCGGTATCCTTAACCTTGAAAATTTACAGTCAAGGTCATATTGTATTTTATTTGCATAAGCGAAAGTTCGATCTAGCTTTTTAGCGTTATTGATGAGGTCAAAACGAGAAAAAAAGTAAGAAAATCCTAAAATTATCTTTGATCATGAAAATGTCTATTTCGCGATGAAATTTTAGTTTCCAAAACAAAATATCGAGCTTCAATCATATTTTTGAAGGTTACATAAAATGCTGCGGCATTCATTTTCAGCGTGATCTAAAATCAATGATGTAAACACAAAATCTGTTGTTAACTATTTCGGTCTGAGAGTTGGTATATCATTGTTGTTCGTCAACTGGGTACGAAATCAATGTCATCACTTATTGCAGAAACTCGTCTAATCTTCAAAAATATTTCAATTTCAAAAAATTAATTTTTTTTTATTCATTCATATTTATAAATTTATAATACGATGCAGATTGGTACTTCTCATGCATAACTTATTAGTATCCAGGATTTGCACAGTATATTATTTTTACTATTTTTACTTTTTTAATATTACACTATTGAATAGTGTAATATTTTAAGTATTAGAAAACGAGGTTTTAGACAATGGAGCAGAAAATGAGGACATCGGGGAAGTCAATTCGGAAGACTTTTCGTATAAGGAAACTGAATTGTCTGAGGACGCGTATTTTTATCCATCAATCAAAGATTTTCAAGGTAGCTCCAAAATAAATTCGAATATCTGTTTTTCAGGAAATACACTAATTGATTATTTCAATTACTTTTGTGATTCTTCTTTGCTCAAAAAAATTGTAGAGGAAACCAATTGTTATGCAACTCAAAATCCCATAACTCGTTCTTCCCACATGAAAGCTTAGTCCCCTGTTACAAAAACAGAATTGGAAACTTTTCTAGGCCTTTCCTTTCTAATGGGCCATGTCTGTAAAGGCGATTTACAAAGTTATTGGTCCACAGATCTTTTGCTACACACTCCAATTTTTGGCCAAATAATGCCTCGCGATAGATATATTCACATCCTACGATGTTAACATTTTCATAATAATGAAGAAATCTAAAATCATCCTGTAGTAAAAATAAAGCCAGTAATAGAACACGTGCAAAGCAAATTTTCAGCAGTTCTTACTCCAGGAAAAAATCTGTGCATAGATGAAAGTCTATTATTATGGAAAGGTAGGCGTCGATTCAAGCAGTACATTCCTTTGAAGAGAAATCGCTTTGGCATCAAGGTATTCATGATTGTAGACTGCGAGACGGGATTCGTGTTGGGTTTTATTGTTTATACTGGCGCAGACACTGATTATCTAAAGTTTGATTTGGGTGTTACTGGCGATAGTGTAGCTCATTTTTTACAATCTTATTTTTATAAGGGTCATGTTGTATACATAGACAATTGGTATACATCTCCCACTTTGACAGAATTTTTACACGATCGTGATACAGGTATGTGTAGTACAGTGAAAGCAAATAGAAAGGGAATGCCAAAGCTTGAAAGCAAGTTAGTTCGAGGTGAAGTACAAGTCTCTCATAACGATGTGTGGATGGCAGTGAAGTGGGAAGATAAACGTAGCGTTCGTATGCTTACAACTGTGCATGAACTTGGCGAATGGAAAAAAAATGTTATCTAACAAATAAAGATATTATAAAGCCAAGGTGTGTCCACAATTATAATCAAAATACGGGTGGTATTGATAATGTTGATAGACAATTATCTATAACAAAAACAGTGCGAAAAACAATGAAATGGTATCGAAAGCTATTTTTTCATCTTATTGATCTTTGTCTATCCAATGCTCATGCGTTGTATAAAATGAGAAACGTGAAAGCTATATCATTTCCTTCATTTAGATTACAGGTTGCTAGATCATTACTGAAACTTGATCCTTCTGCAAGCATCTCTCCTTACAATGACTCTCCCATTCGATTAGTTGGCCGCCATTTCCCGCGGCAAGGTACAAGTCATACATTTGCCCTAGTTGTGAAATTCCTTTATGCGCAGCACCATGCTTTGAAGAGTACCATACACAAGAGACATTACCGTAGAGCCAATCATTCCTACGTGAGAGGCAAGGGGACTCACGGAAATCAAGCACCCCGAAACGTGAGAGGCAAGGGGACTTACGGAAATCAAGCACCCAGAAACGTGAGAGGCAAGGGGACTTACGAAAATCAAGCACCCCAATGGTATCACCTTTTCGCCACGTCCATGCCGTTGATCCTGGGTTATGCTAAGAGCGAATGTCAGAATATTTCTCGACATCTTGACAAATGTAGCAGATGTTTGTTGCACTTGTTTTAGAAGTGAATGCGACCTTGAATGTAAATTTTTAAGATCAATGATACCTCAGCTATTTTTTTCAGAATTTTTTTTTATTCATTCCATGACACTATGTACGGAAATCTTCAAATAATTCTATCTATGCTAGAAAAAAATTTGACCTTAAAAAATAGATTTTCAAGGTCAAGAGTATCTCTAGGATTTTTTTACTATTTTTTTCATGTTCAGCGCGAGAAATTACATAGAAATACCCACTAGAGTTTTCCTGGAAAATGAGAAAAAAATTTTACATTGTACTTTACGTTGCCTGCGGGGATGGTCGATTTATCGATCAGCAGTCAGGGTGGGGATTCTACCTGAAATATCCAATAGTGTCATGTATACATTTTGCATTTTATAAAAGGTCGTTTAGTACTAAAATTTTCTCGCAGCCGAAAGGTTAAGGGGATGTCGGAGCTATAGCCTCCATCAAAAGCCGCTCGATCTCACGGCTTCGAATGGCGCTGTAGTCAGGTGTCGATTTCTACGATAAACGTACTTAAAACATAAATTATAAATTTTACAGCTACATAGAGCTGTTGAAAGATACTTGCCCCCCTAGCTATAACTAAAATTAAGGTAATTGTAATATTACTCTTGGCAGCAAATGTTTATTTTTTTAAAGAAATGTGAAATATGTTGCGTGTAGCATTACGGCAGATATAGTTTCATTGAATATGAGACGTATTTCACATTTCTTTAAAAAAATAAACATTTGCTGCCAAGAGGAATATTATAATTACCTTAAGTTTAGTCATAGCTAGGGGGGAAAGTATCTTTAAACAGCTCTATGTAGCTGTACAATTTATAATTTATGTTTTAAGTACGTTTATCGTAGAAATCGACACCTGACTACAGCGCCATTCGAAGCCGTGAGATCAAGCGGCTTTTTATGGAGGCTATAGCTCCGACATCCCCTTAACAGTCATCTGGGTAACAAAACCGGAGCTCGAGCAAGAGAGATAGATGTCAACACTCAACCACACCCGCATAATGCTTTTGTCCCACAAGTTGCACAAAACCTGGTGTGTGCAACCACAGGCGACGGTAGTATATCCAACGAACCAAAGCACCAATTTTGTCGGCCTGTGTTTCACATTCCAAGAAGTCGGTCATATGTCGTCAGATTATCCGAGCCGATCCTACTACCGATGCGGAAACATTGCGCACTCCGCTGAGCAGTGATCTAAACCTAAAAGCAGGGCACGCGAGCTGCCCCGGGCACCCTGCACTGCAGTAAGTAGACCGTGTGGATTACAAGGGCAAGAGTTTGAAGTTGGAGAATCCTTAAAACTATTTATGAAGTCTAGCAAATCATTTACTGACTTCTCTGGAGTTCTTAAAAAAGATCGAATTCCCACTTAGACCGAACTTGCTGTTGAAAATAAGTTTGAGTGTAAGGATCCCAAACTTTCTGTGGTTTCGACAGATGGAAAAGTTCTTCGAATATAGCCTGTCAATCCCAACCCAGCTTTGCAATATAAAACATAACATGTAGCCTTATTAAATCAACAAAAGCGTGAGACTAACGATTGGTTTGAGAAACTCGAAAGGCAAATATACTTTGGTATCAGAGATGTAATCGGTGAAGAGAGTGTAAAGAGACTGTTATCTCTGCCGCTTAGCACCATCAAAGTGGTATTCTTGTGTAGAAGGCCTTGGTGGCAGTATCCAACTGAGAATTATAGAGTATATGGAGCATCCTACATGAAATATGGAATATATATACAATATATTTGAATATGAATGTCAAACTAGGCAAAGCTATCTGGAATATGGGCGAGAGTTATTGGAAACACTTCGTCAGAGATACAGATCATGATATTGATTCGATGATTCCCGCTAAATGTGCCGGTCTAATTGAAATACAAAACGACCAGCGGAATCAAATAAAAGAGTTAGTCGAAAGCCTACTCTTGCCCTCGGGAGACGTCCACGGCTTTACGACCTGACCGGAGAACCACATAGAGGTTGAAACTGGTGCAAGATCGGACCCTCGAAAGGCCAATAAACATAGCCAAGACGTATATCTCCCAAGGTCCTCGAATTTGCCCAATGTTAGGTCAAAAAGATGTTTGACAAGGGCATTATTGAACTAACAAGGGAAGTACATGACCTCCGGGAAACGGATCTCATCCTAACTTTGCTATGTCTTTTATAAGATAAAAATATGAAGAAAGCCAAGTTATCTCTTGCCAATGGCCACTTTTACGGAAGTTATTCGACATCCAATAATAATAGCAGTAAAAATTACTTCCAATTCGATCGCTAATAACTCGGAAACAAATAAAGATAAACAATCGAACCAAAAACCAGAAGAAAGTTGAGTTCAAGTAGATATGGTTTGAAAAAGAAGAAGCTCAAATTGCTTAATTTGAAGCAAAGTTATGAAGAAAATAAGAAATTGAAGATTATTAGGCCAAAAGAAACAATACATTTTTCATATTAAATTTTGGTTAAAATTTCTTCAATTTTTTATTTTCTTCATAACTTTGCTTCAAATTAAGCAATTTGAGCTTCTTCTTTTTCAAACCATATCTACTTGAACTCAACTTTTTTCTGGTTTTTGATTTGATTGTTTATCTTTATTTGTTTCCGAGTTATAAGCGACCGAATTGGAAGTAATTTTTACTGCTATTATTATTGAATGTCGAATAACTTCCGTAAAAGTGGCCATTGGCAAGAGATAACTTGGCTTTCTTCATATTTTTATATTATAAAAAATATACCAAAGTTAGGATGAGATCCGTTTCCCGGAGGTCATGTACTTCCCTTGTAAGAGCGAGTGATTGGTCAGTTGCTCCGGTCATAGTCCGCAAGGACGAAGGAAGCTATCGCTTCTGTATCGATTTTCGAGACCTTAATGCAATTACAAAACGTGATTCATATCCAATTCTTCATATGGATACCCTATTGGACATGTTGCATAATGCAATGTATATATCGAAAATTGATCGTAAATAAGCATAGTTCCAAATTTAATGACCGTGGAGAGCCGGCATTATACTGCATTTGCTGTACCAGGTTTGGGGCTATGGCAGTTCAGGAGAATGCTTTTTGGCCTCATGAATGCTCCTATGACATTTGATATTAATAGATGCAATTTTCGAGCCTAAGATGGAACTTCATGTGTTTGGTTACTTAGACGATCTGATCCTCATTACCGAAACTTTTGAAGACCATCTAAAATGGCTCGAACACCTACTAAGGACGTTGAACGACGCTGCGCTCGAAATGAATCCAGAGAAGTGTGAGTTTTACTGCTCCAGCGTAACGTTCCGTGGATACAAATTGGACGCGGACGGCTTACGCCCTAATGGTGGAACGAGTCTCCCCTGTCCTTAATTATCCTACTCCTCGTAATGTCAAACAGCTGAGATCAATCGTGAAGCTGACATTAAGGCTCCCCTTACCAAGTTGCTGCGCAAATACCAGGCTTTGGAGTGAAGCGAGGATCAGGAAGTACCGCTTTGTCAGCTTAGAGTTAGCTGAGACGTCTGTACTAGTTCGTCCAGATTTTTCAAAGCCATTTTTCGTCCAAAGTGACGCAAGTGGCTTAGCAATTGGCGCGGTGTTGACGCAATTGGAAGATGAGGGTTTCGAGCATCCGATTGTCTACATGAGCCGATTATTAACTCGTGCTGAACTTAATACATGTATCGTGCTGAACTTCATTACGTAGCCTCATATGGGCTACTAAGTGATTGAGACCGTATATTGAAGTCTATCGATTTACGGCTGTGACCGATAATAATGCTCTTAAATGACTCAAATATCTGTTGGAGCCGTCGGGTAGGTTGGCACGATGGATACTTGAAATGCAGCAATGGGACTTTAAAATAGTGCATAAGAAAGGAACTTTGCACTACGTCTCAGACGCGCTTTCTCGTGCCGTTAACCCACAGACCGACGAAGAAGAGATTGCCTCGTTTGAATTAATTACGGATCCATGGTATATCGCGAGATTAAGCGATGTACGCTCGCGTCCTTAGAGATTTCCGGAGCGGAAAAATTCCACCCACCTATGGGTTATATGGGAGTCGAAAATACCTACGAACGTGTTGCAATTGATTACTATTGGCGAGGTATGTTCTACGATACCCGCCAATTTTTGTTGCAGTCTCTGGTCTGTGAGAGCTATAAAACGTCTCAAACAGGTTCTTAAGGCTCGATGGGTAAAACGGAACATTGAAAGACGGTGGGCAGTTATGGTAGCTGACGTAATGGGGCTTCCACGTAGAAAAAATCAATATAAATACGTCATTGTATTTCAAGACTTATTTGCAAGTTGGATAGAGCTCACACCTTTACGTATGGCGACCGGTATGTCCGGTAACAGGACTTCAAGATCCTGGACAATCCTAAAGTATGGCCAGATCAATTAGTAAACTTGATGCGCTGCGCAACTTAGTCAGGAAATACATTGATGAGGAACAAAGACATTAAGAAAATCCCTACAATAGAAATAGACGGATTGCCTCGTTTCAGGTAAGCGATCGAGTCTTGAGAAAGTGCCGTATGCTTTCCCAAGGTGCGAAGGGCATTTTTGCTAATCTGGCACCAAAGTATGACGAACCCTTTAAAGCTAAAGAAGTACTATCTTCTGTATTTCTGAAACTGGAGAGTCTGGTCGGAAAAGGGACCGGAATACACATGTCCGATGTGAAGAGATATAAAGCGGTAGAGAATACGTATCGGCTTACATGAGAGCAGTCAGCGAAGGCTAGGCCTTGTGACTGTATGCTGCGTCAACATCATACGGAACATGAAGAACCTTTGAAACAACCTCCATTCGAAGAAAAGAAGATAACCTACCGCGCATGGTCGTGGATAGATTGTGCCTTTCTCTAGTCTCTAGGTAAGACTCGGTCTTACCGAGGGAAGTAGAGTTTTGATTTCATGCATTTGATTAGGACAGATGCCCGAGTACCTTCAGTGCCCGTGAATCTCAAATAAGAACCAATTTTCTCTTCTAGTACAGTGATTCTACAATTCGCAAAACATGGTTGGATTAGCGATATGACTTTGTGTGCCTCAATCACGTTCCTCTGAATAATGGCAGAGGCACCTTTACTGCGGTGCAAGTTAATCTGCGTTATGTTTATTAAACAGGCATGATACATAAATAATTATGCCTCACGCTCTATAATTTCAACATCTTTTTTGCCCTAGGTGAATCAGATTAGTCACCTTGAAGATGATCCGTTCCAGTCCATAATAGGGTTTACAGCCTAAGGCCTCGAGAACTCTGACCTGGGATTCGGGCATCTGGATTTACAGGAGCATGTTAGTTTGAGTGTCGTCCTTACTCTCCTCCTTCCTATCGCTCCTATAAAATGCATTCGATCTCCGTTTTTAAGAAATTTGACTAAAAACATCATAACTTTCTCTAGAATGCTGTGCCGCACTCAAACTTTGCATCGTTCTGAAGGTTTTTTTTATCATAAAGTAGATTTTTAAATGGATCAAACTTTTGATCGTACAACCCATTTTTTGACTATAAAGGTTTTTATTAATTATAACTATAATCAATGTTTTAAACTAAGATAAATGAAATATTTCAACAGATTTTTCTTGAAATTTACAAACTGTTTCAAATTTAATGTATATAAGAAAAAATTGTTAGATATTGAGTTATTAAGTGATAAAAATGGACAAAGTCATTTGTTTCAAAATATTCAATTTTTTTATATGTAAGTATTATCGGTCACACCGCGAACTAAATAATTTACTTTTAGAATAAAGTAGGCCCATTGTACTCTTTGTCCACTATGGTTGGTGGAATTTCCCGGAACACGGCCTTTATTAAAAACAATTAAAGGCGTTTCGTCCTCGATCTCCAGCTTGGACTCCTCAGTAAGGAACTGGAGATCTTACCTTAGACGCTTGTCGCAAGAAGAAACGCGACGCCAGCAAGATCTTCTACGGCTATATATATAGAAAAGAGACAACGATCTCTACAATGAGTGTAGATATATAGTCGTCTCCATCTGGTGGTGGTAAATTCCACTCCGGGAAATTCCACCAACCATAGTGGACAAAGAGTACAATGGGCCTACTTTATTCTAAAAGTTAATTATTTAGTTCGCGGTGTGACCGATAATACTTACATATAGACATTTACGAACGATAGATTCATTTATTTCTCAAATAACCGGCCAATAGGTCGCATACATCGCACTCTGGCTGGTGGTTTTTCCCACCACCAGATGGAGACGACTATATCTCTACACTCGTTGTAGAGATCGTCGTCTCTTTACTATATATATAGCTGCAGAACATCTTGCTGGAGTCGCGGTTCATCTTGCGACAGGCGTCTAAGGTAGAATCTCCAGTTCCTTACTGAGGAGTCCAAGCTGGAGTTCGAGGACGAAACGCCTTTAATTATTTTGAGAAGGCCTCTGGGAAATTCCACCAACCATAGTGGACACAGAGTACAATGTGCCTGCTTTATTCAAAAGTAAAGGATTTAGTTCGTGAGAGGCCGATATTATTATATTGATATTAATTTATAGTTTATAACTATATATATATATTGGAGAGAATCCTTGTCGAGGGGATAGACCTGAAAAGAAGAAAGAGATATATTAATATGACTGAATAGTTTATAATGCTAGCGTAGAGAAAACATATATGTAAGATAGTATAAGTAATAGAATACCATACCTTTGAGTAAATCTAGAATATATAAGGTTAGGATAGGATGATAATAGAGGGATAAGATTTAGTAATAATAGGATAGTCATGTACAGGATAAGGAAATAGAGGTTAGGAAAGGGGTAAACACCGGTTACGAATCCTAGCCCGAGCCATTCTCGTCACCGATATATAAGCGCGTAAAGGAAAGGAATTAATGGGGTTTTTATTAATTTGTTGAGGTAATTGCAGGATTGAATACGGAAGGAGTAAAGTAAAGAAGAAGGAACGATACCACCATACCGCTACCGTTGTCCAACCATGTTTCCCACGTCGATCCAACACCATCTCTCGACGACCGGGTGATGAGAAACGGTGGCGGCCACGACGACGATGACTCAGAAACCGGCGCACTTACCACACATAAAAGGAAAACCTGTTCGCGACCACGTAAATAAACATCGCCCGACTCACGTGCAACATACTCGGCCGTCTGCTCGTGTATTAGGGTCAGCGCGGCAGAGAGGGGGGCGGCGCTCGCTGCTCTCGCGTATGCACGCCGCGGCGCATGGCGGCGCACCGAGGAGGGGAACGATGGAATGAGCGGGAAATAGCCGCATGCAACGTGAGTGTACGATAGAGAAAGAAGACACACCTGTTGCATTGGTGGAGGCGCAAGTCGGTTCCTTAGTGGAATACGGGTTATTTCGCTATCCCGTCACTGAGGAAATGGAGATTGGTATGAGAATAGATGGCGCGGACGGCGGTAATATTTATCTACCTAATTAATCCAAAGGATTAATTATTTATTGGTGGATAAATAAGGAAGAAGACGACAATTAGCGCCGCGCTACGACGAACTATGAAGACGAGCAGGATGCTACGAGTCCCGACCGTCATTCGTAGCCGGATTGTCTAGTAGTTTATTACAGCGAGCGCATCCTTTAGTTAAAGCATTTAGTAGTCAATTTCAGTTTGTAGAAGTCGATCTCATATATTATCAATTATTTTGTAATAGTCAAGTCGTTTATTTCGAGGAGAAGATTTTTCGCTGCGGTAAGTGGGCTGCACGGCCATCACGCTAATCTACTCTCCTGCGAGTCCGTGCCGCCATATTAATACGTGCCGCTAGTTATATTCCGTTCGTATTAACTGTTGGGACTTTATTTATGGTTCTGTATCGTGGATGTTTAAAGTCGTAGACTCGGGTTAAATAGTTGTAGGATATTATCGGTAATCGGAATATCGGGCCAGCTCCTGTAAAGTTTAAATTGTAGAAATAATCGCGTTTATTGAATTTGTAACGGCGATCACCCGTAGTGATCAAATATTGAAATCTAGTTAATTTTGGAGGGAAGGAACATGACCTTTAATTTAATCCAATTGAATTGTCGAGTACTTGATACCCTGTACCTCAATAATTTCTTGCTACACTTATTCGAGATACACAGATTTCGTCGTTGGTTTCGCCACCTCCGTATTGGCGTTGGAGCCACGTCCTGAGGAGTTGAACCGGGAAAAATATTTATTATTAGTAAGATCTGGCGCCCAGGAAATTATAAATACGGTCTTTACCGAATTTGACGGGCTATATATATTGTTAATAAAATAATTAAGGAGGACTCGAGGAGCGTGGTATGCGGACCACGTAAGTGAGAACCACGTTACAAATTACTCACTAAAAAATATAAGCGAGTTGAAACATTTAGAGAGGGGAAGTAGACCAGTAACATTTCCAGCTACCACTTGCCACGGGTTTTCTACCACTCGTTTCCCGATTACACTCATTGGCGAAGTTGCTCTAATTTACACTGCTGGCACATGACGTTTTTGAACGTATTCGCCAATTTACGTGACGTGATTTAAGTAACGTGGCCATTAATATAACTTAACCACGCGGGCAAATGTCTTCTCTCTGCCTACGTATCCAGCTGCTGGATTGTCATGAGACTCAAGGACTATGGCTTGGCGGTGCTCTTCTGGAACTACTAATTTCTTAGCATCCTGATCTTCCATCACGTCGTTCAACGCTGTATCTATACAGTACGAATACAGATTTTCACCAAGAATCTTCCAACTGAGAAATCCTTTTGGTCCCTTTTTTATGTCCTTACACCATGAAAAGTAACACGAATCTTTAGTACTCTGATTCCATGAAACAGATGAAAAGGCTGGCTCATCTTCCTCGTACATTCGAGACAGCGCATCAAGGACATACACTAGACCTCCTTTTCTATACTTGATAGTGAAATTATGAGATTAGAGTTCTAGCGCCCATCTTGCGAGCCGGCTCGTTGGAATGTGGAAGTTGCACAGACAAGGAAGACTACTATGATCGGTTATCACCTTAAACTGATAACCTTCGATATATTGTCGATTATTGTGGATATCCCATAGTACGGCCAGACATTCACGTTTTGGTGCGCTATAGTTTCATTCAGACGAGACTGCTGGCAAACTTTAGTTCTCTTTCTTCTCCACTGACCGTCAGAGTAAGTATTGCACCTATGTCATTATCGCTAGCGTCGGTTTGAACGACGTTTACTCTATTTGTTTATGGTGTTTGCAGTATAGGTGCTGTCACTAACTATGCTTTAAGCCGTTGGAATACATTTTCTTGCTAATTTAACCGCTCATACTATGTATATAGGGGAGATTCCATGTGAAGTGATCTAGTTAAAAAGTAGAATTTTGTATTAATGTATGGAATCAGTAAAAAAACTATTTGAATAGTGCAGCTAAATTTTTAGACCTGAATTTCAATTAGAACCAGAGCTGTAGCCAATTAAAAAATTGAATTTTTTGAAAAAAATGACTTTGGACATTTTTATCACTTTATAACTCAAAATCTAACAATTTTTTCTTATATACATTAAATCTGAAAAAGTTTATAAATTACAAGAAGGATCTATTGAAATATTTCATTGATTATAGTTATGATTAATAAAAATCTTTATAATCAAAAAATGGGTTGTACGATCAAAAATTTTTATCCAGTAAAAAATCTACTTCATCGGTGATTAATACCTTCGGAAAATTCATGATAAATTTTCAAAATTCAACAAAATTGCATGTCATATTTTGTTTTTCTTTATAATTAAAAATATGCAAATAGGGTGGTTTTCTTCAAAATTTATTATAAATTATCAAAAATTCAGAAAAATTCGATACGCAGTGGCTTTTCTTGAAAATTGGTGATAAATGATCAAAACTCAGGTATATTTAATGTAAAACTTTGTTTTTATAATCAATTTAATAATCCGCATATAGGAAGATTCTCATTAAATTACTTTATACATTATGATATTTAGAAACATTTGGTGCAATCTGTAGCGTTTTTTTTTAAATTTATGATAAATTATCAAACTTTGGAGAAATTCAATGTTTTTTTTTTCATTTTTAATTTAATAATCGGAAAATACGAGGGTTGGAGTGCCAAGCGCGAATCGAAGGGTTATGCTTCCCTAGTATGTATATATATATTCCTACCGAACTATATAGAGTATTTAGCGCAGTGACCTCTGACAATCGTGTGTTCCATAAAAAAAATTATACAAAATTTTTATTATGATGCAAGAGCCGATACGCGTGGTCAAAATTATAATTTAAGCAAATTTCAATAGTTTTAAACATGCATAGGTATAACACTTTTTTCTAAGCCATAATATTTATTAACGATCATTTTCAGGCGAACTTATAAGGAAATAGGGTCACGTGCTGTTAAACCGCTGATCCCAAAACAATCACTATTAGTTTAAACAATTAAGTCAGAATTAACAATAATTTACGTGCTCAGATAATCAACAACAATTTTATTATTACCAGCTTCGGTTTTCTGGCGGACCAAAAAAAAGAAGAAAAAACGAAGAAAATCGGATAAAAATATTCAAATTATTGCAAAATACAATAATTTTAACTCGAAAATTAATTGCCATTCAATCAATCAAAAGCTGTCAATAAATAACACATTAGCTAACGTAACTAATGTATAATTACTCATTCGCACGTAAATTCTCCGAGAGCACGTATAAATCAATCGAATTCCGTTCCGTATCTTAATTCTTGTTGGTCGGCATATAACGGGGTGTTTGTCGCGCGGAGATCTGTTCGTTGTATAACAGTTAAGTAGAGTACGGTTTTGATACTAACTCGATGACTGTCACCAGACAGACTGATATTTTTCCCGAGTTTCGGTGGCGGTTCCTGTCCGCATACTTCGCTCTTAAGGTTACGTGGAAACCGTTTCTCTGTTACCAATAACAGCAGGTAAAAAGCTGATAAATATTTGATCCTGAAATGGAATGCAAATCGAATAATGTGAGTTCGCGAGAGCCCATGTAAGTATTGCCCGGCTCGAAAGCAAAACGCAGGAATCGTATACAATCGGTTCTTTCTATTAAAATCAGGGTGTATTTGAATTTAATCAGTATGTTTGAACTTATTCAATAAAACACTTGTTTTCAATAAACAATGAACAATGCAATTTCTTGAGGTCGCCGCACGCACGATCCGTGAGACGTAGATGTATAACTCTCCGCAAGGGGGTAGGGAAAGAAATATGCGAATTATCGATTGACTTCTACTCAATTCTCGTGGTTGAATAATTAATGATTAATCCTAAACTAGCGGACACGACGATAGTACCATTTACTTTGTTTTGTCGAGGTTCTCGGAGTAAAAAATAATGCGGGTGGAATATCTTTCTATCTCGCCTTCTCTCTCTCTCTCTCTCTCTCTCTCTCTCTCTGTGAGTATTGGCAGACGCTCTTGTGTGAGCTCCTATTTTCTTTTGAATTTTTGCTGCCGCGCTCTGCCTTCGGGCGTTTTTGTTGCAGGTCCTTGCAAGCACCCCTATGCAAGCCATCTTGGGACACAAATCTACTTGTTTCGAGATATGGTTTGCATGCTATCGTCGGTTAAAATTGCCTGCACGAATTTGAGGTTAGTGACGTGACTTTGCAACTTTGCTGCTTGGACGAGATCGAGCTATTCTTAGGTTGGCGGCATTGCCTTTTACCAGTCGTGGCCTTGAAATTTTCGACGCAGTGTACTGGTGCGCACGCTGTTCTTGCCGTTTGGTTTTTAACATTGGAGTTAGATAGAGGTGCGCACGACACCTCTAAACCGCTTGTAGCTACACCTGGTGAGCAGCGCGTTGGTGTTCGGTGAGTCGTCGACTGCTCGTCTGTACACGCGCTGGCATTCTACGCATGCGTAACGTATGCTTTATGTGCTTGTTATTGACTGATTACTCTGTGCCGTAACTTATGTCAGCGACGGCGTCTAGTTCGCTTTGTCCGATCTGCAGCTGTAAGTTTACACGGGCTTCGCAAGCGACGGCGTGTGCGAACTGTAATTGTAAAGTTCACATAAAGTGTGCTGACGCGAGCGTGATTTTAGATACGTCTCCCTGCTGTGCTTTCGCGGCGAAAAGTAAGGGGGCAGCACCTCCCGGGACGACAAGCGCAGGTTCCCTCACTACTTCTGCGTCTGAGGCAGGCGCGCACTCGATCGCGCAAGCCGCGCCCACAGTTGCCGCTCGCTCACTCAAGCGGCCCGCCACGCCTACGCCGCCTTCGAAACTATTAGTTGCCAAGCAACCGCGCGCCGGTAGGACGGATCTCTCGCCCCTCTTACACAGTGGACAACTTACTGCGATGGAGAACGAGCCGCCCGGCTGGTTTCTTCATTACATGAATGATTTTGCCGCGCGCGTGGAAAATAACGTTGCCGATCGCGTTGAGCGTAAAATTGATGAACGGCTGGCCGAATTAAATTTGCGTCTTAACATAGTTCAAGCTGAGTTTCAGGCTACTCGGGTTGAATTCGACTCGCTCGCGCGTGCTACGGATGTGATGAGAGCCGATTTACAAAGTGTTCGCGACGAGATTAGTACGCTGTCACGGTCCACGGATTCGCGTTTTGATGAACTTAACACCCGCATCCAGTCGGCGCATGGGGCGCATATCGATGGGCCGATCACTTCGATTTCTTCGATTTCTTCGGGTTCGGCGTGCTCGTCTATAACCTCCAACCCTACCTTGGGCTTTCGCTCGCAGTCTGATTCATGCGAGATCTTGCTGCTTGGTATTCCAGAGCCTGTCACCAATAATGACGAAGACATTATTAAATTACTGCTCGGTGCTCTCGGTCTGCACTTGATTTTCAATCAAGTAACTGATGTTCGCAAGTGGGAGCCTCGTCGTCGGGCACAGTCGTTGTCGGGTAGGACGTCGGTTGGTGAGACGATGGTTGCTGTGGATGCCGGGCCGTCGTCACGGAATAGCGGCGCGTCGTCTGGCAGATCACGCGGCCTGGTTTTCAGGGTTGTATCGGCGGAAATTCGTGATTTAATTATGGCGCGAAGCGGTAGATTGGGCGGTTTAAACGCACAGGGTATTTTTGGTGCTGGGGGCACCGCGAGCTTATACATTAGGCCTATATGGCCAAAATCAGTGCACCTGGTCTGGTCCCGCGCTCTTCGCGAGTGCCATAGATTACACTATGCTAGGCCGGTCGTCCGTAACTTGCAGGTTTTTATCAGAGAGAGAAAAGATAGCCAGTTGTTACCTGTGGACGCACATACAGATTTTAGCCAGTTCAACCCTCTTACAAATGTTAATAATAATCATATTGATGGCCCTTCTGGCTCTTCAATGTGACTAAGTTTTAATATAAATAGATTTAGTGTCTTCCACATAAACGTAAATAGGATTAAGACTCATTTCGCGGCCATTGAAGCTTTGGTGCATCCTCATGCATATGATGTTATTGCTGTCTCCGAGACCTTCCTCACTCCTCTTGATGCATCTGATATTGTTTATTTGCAAAATTATAATTTCTATCGTCTTGACCGCATCGGGAAGGAGGGAGGAGGGGTGGGCGCTTATGTTCGTAACCTTTATAGAGTCAAAGTAGTGGGCCAATCGGGCTCTATTTACGATAACTCACCTGAGTTTTTAATCCTGGACATTTCGTGCAATTTGTTTAAATTATTATTTTGTGTAGTTTATAGGCGCCCGGGCGCATCCATGCCCTCTTTATTTTTTGACCTTCTACATGATTTGAGCCCACAGTATGAGCATATTATTATTACGGGCGATTTTAATATTAATTTTAATCGGCCTTGTGCCGCTGTTGATTATATGTCCTCACGAATTAACGAGCTTAATCTATCGCTTGTACCCTCAGAGCCAACGCACCACGCTCAATGCACGGGATACATATCTCATACTTGGATCGACATTTTCATCTTGCGTGATAGCATGTTGCAATATAAGTATAAGAAATCCGATATTCCGTTCCTTGCCGATTCGGGGCATGATGCTATTACGATCGAGGTGAATTTGGCGAGACCTAGATGTCCTCCAAAGGGTTATGGTGCGCGTAAGCTTAGGGGGCTTGATAGCGATCGCTTTGCCAGTATGTACCATTTCAACCTTGACCCGAATCTCGCGATCGGTCCTGTGCATGCTGATACTGATAATGGCAACGTGGCTATTGACTCGGCTGTGGGGGGGTTGAGTGAGGCTAATGTTGGCGCGTTTGACCAGCTAGCGCCAATAACAACGCACGTTGTGGGCACGAAGTTGAAACCGTGGGTAACGCTTGAGGTCCGTAGTTTGATAAAGGAGAGGAGGCGAGCGTTTCGCATCGCCAGGCGAAGCAATGATCCGCGCGACTTCGAACGTTACCGTCGCCTGCGCAGTATGGCTTTGAGTGCCTTAGAGTCGGCTAAATACCGTTATATTAACCACGAATTAAATGCAGCTGTTGATGCGAAGTCTAAGTGGCGTATTTTAAAAAGTTATGGCGTCTCACGGCGTTCAAAGCCTTCTCCCTCATCAATATTTTCTTTAGATGAACTAAATAATCATTATGCGGCCATATCATGCCAGTCCGACCCAGTTTCGCTTCATGGTCTAACTGATGTATTAAGGGGACAAGCCTGGGTTAAAACCTGAAAAAGAAGCAATTGTTTTAATCATATAAAAAATTTTTCAATTTACATTTAGGATTGTGTAAACAAGTATACTTAGAATATATACTATGTTAAGTTAATTTACCTGGGTTAAAGCTGTATTCGAAGCCATTTTCCAGGTTACGCTGGCCATGACAGCGAAGAACCCATTTTTTCATCCAAAGCCACTTGCCGCAGGATATCTTTAGATCCTATCATTCAATTTGGATGCAATTTTGAGGAAACCTTGATATCTACATTTAGAACCACTTGAATGGAGCAGACTGAGTTAAAAATTGTTTCCAGGTGAGTTAGATACTATTTTTGGTCAAAAAAATCAATAAAAATGAAAAAAATTACTAAAATTCAGTAAAAAATTTTTTTCTTTCTTTGTTTCAGAAAAGTTGTCCATTCAAGTGGATTAAATAATAACTGAGGTGATGTTCTTCCAACCTGGGTTAAAAAGGTGGAGCAACAAGAAAGTAAGCCTGCGGCAAGTGGCTTTGGATGAAAAAATGGGTTCTACGCTGACATGGCCAGCGTAACCTGGAAAGTGGCTTCGAATACAGCTTTAACCCAGGCAAATTAACTTAACATAGTATATATTCTAAGTATACTTGTTTACACAATTCTAAATGTAAATTGAAATTTTTTTTTATACCATTAAAACAATTGCTTCTTTTTCAGGTTTTAACCCAGGCTTGTCCCCTTAAACTTCGCCCCGGTCTTGACTCATAGTCGGTTTTGCTTTGATTGCGTTAGTGTGGACCATGTTGGCTTGGCGCTCGGGAGGGCGACCTCGAGGGCGACGGGTGTCGATGGTATATCTGTTCCGATGCTTAAGCTCTCGGGCTCGTCCATCCTGGAGCATTTGGCGATTGTCTTCGATGCCTCGCTTCGATCGGGATACTTTCCTTCGCAGTGGAAGAGAGCGCTGCTGTGCCCGCTGGCAAAGTCCAGTGCGTGCAGCAGCGTTGCCGACACTAGACCTATAGCGAGATTGTGCGAGGTGTCGAATCTGCTTGAGCGCGTCGTACACAGACAACTTCTGAGTTATCTGGAGGGGAATGATCTCTTGTCATGCAGGCAGGCCGGATTTCGTCGGGGCCATAGCACTCAGACGGCGCTGCTCGGGGTGTTGGAGGATGTGCGCAGGGGTATTGACCAGCGTAAGGTTACTCTACTAGTTCTGTTTGATTTTTCTAAAGCTTTTGATACGGTCCCTCATTGCGCGCTCCTTCGTAAGCTTCGGGCGGTTGGCCGTTCTGATTTAGTTATCTGCTGGTTTTTCTCGTATCTTCGGGGCTGCACGCAGGCTGTTGAAGGGGAAGGGGGCGACCGATCGGCCTGGGCTACGGTTCATGCGGGTGTCCCGCAGGGCAGTGTCTTGGGGCCCCTCTTATTTTCTATTTTTATTAATGACCTGCCTGAGGTCCTGGAGCATGCGAGCTGTATGATGTTTGCTGACGATGTGCAGCTTTATTATTCCTTTTTGCCTTCGGAGTTCGGCCTGGCTGTTGAGAGGGTGACCGGGGATGCGGGGGCGGTTGCGAGATGGACCGCGTTGAATGGTCTGGCGCTTAACGTCTCCAAGACCAAGGTTATATTGTTGGGTAGTCAGTCTTACATTTCTAGATTTGATCTTGGGGACGTCGCCAAAATGTGTGTGAATGGAGTGCCGCTACCTTACGAAAACGCCGTTAAATCGCTGGGGGTGTGGATTACGCCGACAATTGACTGGTCAAAGCATGCTATGTCAATCTCGCAAAGTGTCCATGGCGTTTTGCACACTCTGCGATTCTTTAGGAAGGCTTTGTCCAGACGGTCGAGGAAGTCATTGGTTGAGAGTCTGATCTGGCCCTACTTGGACTATGCGTGTGCAGTTTATAGTGACGTTGATCGTGCGCGTGAATTGAAGCTCCAGAGATTAATTAACGCGTGCGTGCGTTTCGTCTGGGGTAACATACCTAGACGAGCCCACGTCACGCCTTACCGCTTGGAGATGGGCTGGCTGTCGGCAGAGCTCAGGAGATCTTATCTCGCTGGCTCTCTTGCATTTAAGATCATCTCATCTTCATCTCCACCATACCTTTCCAATCATTTCTTGCAGTCCGATTCGCGTCCTGATGTCCGTACCTCCTCCCGATTTCAGCGGCGACCTCTCACCTACCATCCGCCCCGGACCGAGGCGCTGAATCGGTCCTTCACCATCTCAGCTTCTAAACTTCTCAATAACTTCTCTGACCTTACCTTTGATCTCGACCAGTTTCACTCTTTTCAACATCGCTTGCGAGTTTATCTATCTGGGCTTGACCGGCAGTCATGGGCTCAACGCGTGGAAGAGGAGGGTATTGTTGTGCGTGAAACTCCGTCATGGTAAGGTGCATGCGTATGGTTCTGGTGACACCAGCCGATGTCTTACATACACCGTTTTAATGTCTTATATACACCGTTTTAATGTTTTAATGTGTTACTGCTTAATTATATTGCTTTATTGTATTACTCGCGTTATCATAGTACTCAGCTTGAATTTAGTTGAACGAGAATGGGTCGGAAATGGCAATTGGCAATTGTATCTCTACTTTTATCGTTTACTTCAATTGTATATGTTTCGTTTTATTGCACGATTTTACTTTACTGTATTGCCTTGATTCTAAGGAGTCTAATATTGCGCCTGTATTCATGTATTTCATGTATTTATTTATGTATTTATTTAATTGTGTAATCACTACTTATATTTATATTTATATTTATATGCTCATGTGTTGCGTCATCGCACTCTAAAATAAGCTTCATCTCTAATCAAGACTGACTGTTATATGCTTTTTATTTTTTATTTTTGCGTTCACTTGGTTCCATCTATTTTATTGTATTTTAAGAATATTGTATATTTTAGCGCTATTGTTCTTATTGTTTTATACTGTAATCTGTGCTACTTTGGGGGCTGGCCCCCGTAGCCTAATAAATTTATCAATCAATCAATCAATCTCTCTCAAACACACAATCTCGGTGGCTAGTTTGGTATCTCCTCGAATACGCTAGTCAACGTCTACGATATATCACTTACATGGTCAATTGCCTAGTGATTACCTTAACCCGAATGAAACTCGACATACGTAATAATGTAATGGTGATAGCTAAGTAAAAGAAAACTGTGGAAGCTGGGACGCTTTCTAAAGCTCGTGCAAGCTCGATAATGACGGTAGCACAGGTATCTTCATGCGCACGACTCTCATCTCTTCCGTCACCGAGACTGCCCGAATCTCTCCGAGGTTCGCGCTGTCTCGCCGGCTAATATGCTGTTTTCCCCGTGTTCTCTCGTCTCTAAATTCGTTTATGGTGACGGAATATTACTCGTCATTACAAAATATAGTAATTCATCTCGAGGAAAATTTACTAGTTCTTTATTATTTGATTAACACTACAAAATCCTATTTACAAATACTACGTCACACAAATTGTAAAGTAATTTTATTTCTCTTACTATGTTGTAGGTGTGAAGAATTATCAAATATAGAAAATCGTCATCTAAATCAATGTGGTATACCTGATGATGAACAAACTAGCTCATTGCATTCCAATTCCAATTTTGCAACTACTAACTTTGAAGGTAATAAATAATAATCATAACAATAAACTCATATTGTGTCTATTTTAGAATTATCATACTAAAATTTTTCACAATTACTTACTCTTATATTAATTTATAAATATTTAAATGTTTAATCTTAATTTAGACTTTTTTATTTACGCAATATAACTCTTAAATCTTTTTAGTTAGACTACTTTAAGGAAATTGTTATTTATTTAGGCTTTTGCTAGTGTCACTTTTCATCATACGATAAACATAATTAAAAAATAATGGCTATATTGAGATTCTTCAAAAAATAATACTGTATCAGGAAAAAATATGTTCGGTACGCGCGTGATAAATGATTTTTAACTCCTGCGAATATCACTTTTGCTTTGCTCGGGCGATAAAATGTCACAATCGTTTTAAAATCAAAACTACAATAGTATCAAAAAGTACTATTTTTTTAACGCTCATAGGTCAAAATTATTTTAATTATTTATATTTGCAGACATGATATATTGATATTTATCAACTGCTTCCGACGCATGTAGAGGAGTATGGATTAACTTTATATATAGCTAACTCGCTATGTCTATTTTAATTTTGATGAATAACTAGACAAGCAATACACCTAAGGGGATTGTTAGTCCCCTACTATACGCCTTTTCAGGTAGTGGATAGGAGGATGTTAGTAGTATGAAAGCAGGAGTCATAACAACTGACGTCATCAAGGTACACGTTAACTTACTTGTTTGCTTATATAAACAAACAATTAAGATAACATTCTTAAGATAACATTCCTTTTTTCAAGGTCATTTAATACCCTTCTTAACAAATAATTAAATGACTTTGAAAAAAAGGAATGTTATCTCAATTGTTTGTTTATATGAACAAACAAGTAAGCTAACGTGTGACCTTGATGACGCAATTTGATATGCCCCTCTATACCTGCTTACAATATTCCCCTCACCCCCCAATCCACCTTACAAAAAAAAACATTTATTTAAAAAAATGTGTACATAAATTTATTGACCTCGTAGGGAATGTTATCTTGATTCTTTGTTTATATAAATAATCATGTAAGCTAACGCTTAATCTTGATGATGTCACAAATAATTAAGAGACTTTGAAAAATAGTAATGTTATCTTAATGAATATTTATATAAACAAACAAATAACTTTTCACTTGACCTTGATGACGCAATTTGTCGAAAAAATAACCGATCTTCATAACCGTATTTCAATTTTTTTGTCAGTTTTGAATAAAAGTTCATTTTTATTTTACGAATAAAATTTATTTTTTCTGAATATTATGCAGTTCAAAAAAACACTTCTTTATTTTTGTTAATTTAATAGTTATAAATTGTTATTAATAAAAAGATTTTTTTAACTGTATATTATTTACTTAGTGCATAATACAATAGTAGTGTCAAAATTGAAAAATTATTTTAATTTAGAAATTTTAAAAATTGTAGGTGACGATTTGCTTCTAAAAAGAAGATAAGTTTACGAATTTATATGATTCGACTCGAGTTGCTGTAACCTTCATAACCGAAATTCTATTTTTCTTTTTTGTTAATTTTGAAGAAAGGTTGATTTTTATTTTACGAATCGATTTTATTTTGTCTAAATAATATGTAGTTAATAATATGTACCACGCGTTGAATTGACATCTTACTTTTCAATTATACGTCTGATTTGAATTAAATAGCGTATTGCATATGCATGTTTATATATCAAAGACTTATAAAATATTTTAAGTTTTCTTATTAAGTAAGATTTATAAGATTTATATAACGACATTATATGTTTCTAATGATGCCTATATGTCAACACAGCGATTGATTTTGAATTGCTGTTGCAGTGAAATGAAGCACTAGTACTTGATATCAATTTTATGGTAAAATAAGAATGTACACGTCCAACCAATTCCAAATTGGAAATACATTTTAGTTTAGATGTAAAACATTAGAATGCTTTATTTGACCATATTATTTTATACGATAACCTACTAAATACCATCGATATAAGAGGATATTATTAGGTCAAAAATAACTCGACTGAAATACTTAATCAATGGTGGTGCAAGTATTATTTTATTTAAAGAGCATAAAAAAAAGAGAAATTACTTTTTATTAGTTATGCAGAAATTAATTTTGCACAAATGAATTATTATTATTCTATAAAATTGTGTATCTACTGATGTAAAGCACGGTAAGAATAGACATTGTTTATTTAAAGAGAATAAAAATAGAAGTTTCCTTTTTATCAGTTTTGTGAAAATTAATTAAAACTTTTTATTGACTTTAAGCAAAATATATAAAAGTTTAATTAAAAAAAATGCAATGTATGGTATGGTAAAAAATACTTGTCGATTATTTCGCTTCGATTTCAGTACTTAGAAAGCTTTTTTTTCATCTTATTGATCTTTGTCTATCCAATGCTCATGCGTTGTATAAAATGAGAAACGTGAAAGCTATATCATTTCCTTCATTTAGATTACAGGTTGCTAGATCATTACTGAAACTTGATCCTTCTGCAAGCATCTCTCCTTACAATGACTCTCCCATTCGATTAGTTGGCCGCCATTTCCCGAGGCAAGGTACAAGTCAAAGATGCCACTTGTGCTCTTTGCGTAAGACTCCACGTAGTACGACATACATTTGCCCTAGTTGTGAAACTCCACCATGCTTTGAAGAGTATCACACAAAAGAGACATTACCGTAGAGCCAATCATTCCTACGTGAGAGGCAAAGGGACTCACGGAAATCAAGCACCCCGAAACGTGAGAGGAAAGGGGACTCACGAAAATCAAGCACCCCAATGGGATCACCTTTTCGCCACGTCCACGCCGTTGGTCCTGGGGTATGCTAAGAGCGAATGTCAGAATCTTTCTTGACATCTTGACAAATGTAGCAGATGTTTGTTGCACTTGTTTTAGAAGTGAATGCGACCTTGAATGTAAATTTTCGAGATCAATGATACCTCAGCTATTTTTTTCGGAATTTTTTTTATTCAGTCCATGACACTATGTACGAAAATCTTCAAAAAATTCTATCTATGCTAGAAAAAAATTTGACCTTGAAAAATAGATTTTCAAGGTCAAGAGTATCTCTAGGATTTTTTTACTATTTTTTTATGTTCAGCGCGAGAAATTACATAGAAATACCCTCTAGAATCTTCTAGTTTTCCTGGAAAATGAGAAAAAAATTTTACATTGTACTTTACGTTGCCTGCGGGGATGGTCGATTTATCGACCAACAGTCAGGGTGGGGACTCTACCTGAAATATTCAATGATCTCATGTATACATTTTGCATTTTATAAAAGGTCGTTTAGTACTAAAATTTTCTCGCAGCTAAAAGGTTAATATTATACACACACCAATATATATATATATACATATGTACACGCATAGGCGCAAGCACGCACGCACCATTGCGCTAAATCTATTATTATTATTAAGTTACTCAGTTGGCACCCTCCTATTTGACTAGGTTATGCCAGACACTTGGGTATTCCCTTTGCGCCCTGTTTTCCATTTCCCATCTTTAGCCCCCCGAAGTGTATAGCAATATTGCCACACTTGGGTGAGCCTTCTTATGGGTCCTTGGTTTTTTTCAATCGGGCACCGCCCAGAGACCCTGCCAAACAGCAAGTATTCTCTGGACATCCCAACTGGGTATATCTCCTGAATCAATTAGAAATTCACCTGTGAGGCGCCATCTTCTTGTCATGATTCTGGGGCATTCACATAAGATGTGTAGAGGTGTTTCGTTTGCCTCCTTGCACATTCGGCATAATGGATCTGTTTCCAGTCCCATTTTATACCTATGGTATCGCAAATCTCCATGTCCAGTAAGTATGTCCATTAGCTTGCGAGCTGTCTTTCTGCTAAGTTTCCTAAGCCCTTCTTCCCAGTGTCCGCTTATTGCGTTTCCGAGTGCGGCTTTAGCTTGTCTGCATCCTGCAGTTTTTACCCAAGCACTTTGGTGTTCCTTCACCAGCCATTCCTTTAGTAATTCTATAAGGTGGCTATGTGGCATCTTCACCATCATGCTTGGTTCCGCATGTTTTCCATTTGTACCTATCTTTGCTAGGTCATCGGCTATCTCGTTACCACGTATACCTACATGACTTGGTATCCATGTTAGCGTTAGCCGCTTATTCAACTCTGCCAGTCTATTTAGTGTCTTATGACATTCCCAAATTAGTCTGGACTTAGTGGTGTGACCATTCAGACTCTGTAACACAGTTCTGCTGTCCGAGTAAATGTATATCTCTTCGTCTTTGCAATTCTCCTGTGCCGCTTTAGCACATTGCAGGATTGCAAATGTTTCCGCTTGGGAAATGGTATTGTATTCCTTTAAGGAATATATCCTACCCTTCCCATTTTTTCTGCAGTATACCCCTGCTCCGACTCCCCGGATATTCTTGGACCCATCAGTATACCAGAGTTCTTTGCCCTCCGGCACCCTAACACGTCCTTGACTCCAGTCATCTTTGCTAGGCAGACTGACTCTGTATCTCTTATCGAATAGGAACTCAGTGCTGCATCTATCAGTTCCCTCGTATAAGTTCTCTCTTAGATTTCGCGGGAGCGTACTTAGGAGTCCCCTGTCCGCCCGTCGATCTAAGAGATTTCTAACTCTTAAGTATCCTTTTATGGCTTCTGACTTAAGAGTGAGCTGAAAGGGCTCAATATTCGTTATGACCCCCATAGCTTGTACTGGCGTGGTTCTTAGAGAATTGGTGATGCAGCGCAGGACCAATCCTCGTACCCTTTCCAGCATTTGGTTCGCAGTTTTTAAACCTGCTCGCTTCCACCAAATCACTGCCGAATACGTGAGTTTTGGTTTCAGAATTACTGTGTAAATCCACATCATGGTTTCTGGTTTAAGACCCCAGTTCAAGTGCAGAGCTCTACGTGTTTGCCATAGTACTCTTATAACTTTATTACACTGGTTCTCAAGGTGCTCTTTCCAGTTTAACTTACTGTCAAGAATGACACCTAGATATTTAGCTTTTTCTTTTATTTCTAGCCGTTTTCCTCCATATTCGAGGTGTTTTATGCTTGTTTTCCACTTATATTTACGTGTAAACACCATAACTTCCATTTTTTCCGGGTTAACCGATAGTCCACCTCCTTGGCACCACTTATATACCTTATTCAAGGCATTTTGCATGATGTCAAATAGTGTTTCTAAAAATGGTCCTCTAACTATTATTGCTAGATCATCTGCATATCCTACAACCTCACATCCCGTGTTGGTTAGTAGGCATAATAGTGTGTTCATTACAAGATTCCAGAGGGATGGGGAAATAACCCCCCCCTGTGGGCATCCCGTGTTCACCCAGCCAGTTACCTTGGTGTTACCCTTGGTCATTACCAGCTTTCTGTTTGATAACATGAGTTCGACCCAGTCAGTAACTGGCTGAGCTATTCCATGTCTCCTCATTGCCTCCTTGATTACTCTTTTGGAGGTATGGTTGAAGGCTCCTTCTATGTCTAAAAAGACCACTAGAGCGAAGCCTCCGTTTTCAATTTGTTCTTCAATCAGGTTCACTATTTTGCACAGAGCAGTCTCAGTAGAGTGTCCTGCTCTGTACGCATACTGATCCCTATGAAGTGGTCGTTCTTTTAAAGGTTTATCTTTAATATGTCTGTCTATGAGCCTTTCCATTGTCTTCAGCATAAACGATGTAAGACTTATAGGTCGGAAGTCTTTAGGAGAAGTATAGCTCCCCTTACCTGCTTTCGGAATGAACGTCACTCTCGTTCCCTTCCAACTTTCTGGAATATGGCATAATTCCAGACTTGCCCTAATAAGTCTGGTCATTGGACGGATAATGCACTCCCCCGCCCTTTGTAATAGTGCGGGGTAAATACCATCCAGTCCTGGTGACTTATATGGCCCAAAAGATCCGATGGCCCACCTGACTTTGTCCTCTGAGGCAATTTCGGTCCCCAGCACACTGCATGATCCGGTTTGGCTCACCGCATGCTGGTTTCCCGTTCCGTAGTCGTTTGACTCATGAACTTCCATCGCCCCTTCCCCTTCATTCGAGAAATCCGGGTAGAAGGATTCGATCAGGCGGTACAACGTTTCTTCGTCCGTCATGGTGTATTTCCCATTTGGCAGTTTAAGTGCTCCCAATATAGCTTCCGGATTTTTTGACAAGATCTTGTCCAACCGGGCTGCCTGTGAGCCTTTTTCTATGTCGCTGCAAAAGTTGGCCCATGATTCTGCTTGTGCCTTCCTAATTGCTGCTCGATAGCTGTCTCTTTTACTTGCGTAATGATTCCACTCGTCTGCTGTACCTTTTTTTTGGGCCAGCTTATAGGTTCTCCTTACTTGTTTCTTGAGACACTCTAGGTTCTCGTTCCACCAGTAGGTTTTATCTCGCTTACCCACCAATGTGGGTCTACAGTTGTTCTCAAAAGCTGAGATAATTCCTTTATTTAGTTTATCAGCAGCTTCTTCAAGCTCCTTCCAGTTTCTTATATGTTCTGGAAAATTTGCTAGTGAGCTGCTTATTTCTTCCTTGTAGGTTATCCAATTTGTCTTCTTCGGTTTCCTGGTCCATGTTCTAGGATTTGTACCAGGTCCCACTAACTCGAAAACAATTTTGGCATGATCAGATAGTGTCGGTTCATCAGATACCCTCCACCTCTTGATCCTATTTGTAATTTCTCCAGTACATAACGTGATGTCCAATACTTCTGCTCTAAGTTTATTACAGAATGTTGGCGTTGTACCAGTGTTTAGAATATCTAGTTTGGTTGTGGCTAGATATTCTACCAGTTCCTCTCCTCTCCTATTGATGTCTGTGCTCCCCCACAGTATGTGATGTGAGTTAGCGTCACAGCCTATTAGGAGCGGTAAGTTTTTACTCTCACAGAAGGTAATTAACCTTTTAACTTCCGTGGGTGGATTTACCTCTCCATCATATGGAAAGTACGCTGAGGCAATGACTATGTTTCCAATGCCTTCCGATTCCGTCCTCACCGCTGTCAGGTCTCTTGTACAGAAATCCATCAGCGGGGTTACATTTACTCCCTTAGTGATGATACACGTTCTGGGCGTCTCAGCTTGCATGTCCCTGTAACAAACAAGCCCCTTTCCCCTTAAACCCTTGATTGTTCCTCTCACCGTCCATGGTTCTTGGACCAGTGACAGGCCTGTGTGCATCTCTGCCAAACCCTTACGCAATAGTGCAGAAGAGTCTTTGCAGTGATGCAAGTTAATTTGTGAGATTTGCAGCGCCTTGAAGGTCATTATTTCGAGCTTCCCGGCACTGCTGCCTCTTTATCAGACTCCGCTACCGCCGGCGCGTGTACTTTGAAAGTGACACGCTCCAGTGAGTAGAAGGGTCTGCAATCTAGAGCCTGAAGGGCTCTAGCTTGGGACTCCGGCATCTGCACCAGAAGAAAGTTGTCCTTCGCTGCAGCACCGTCGGTAGCCCCCTTGTCGCATTTTACGACCCGCCATGTTGCGGTATTTAGCGTCGGATTGTACCGCATCAGCCTCTGAAGAACCAGCTCCGTGGGTTTCGGTGCTCCCGGTATCCACGCGCTGGCCTTCACCAGCCTCTGCAGCACCTCCGTTCCGCTGACTGTCAGAGCAGGACCCCGCCAAGATTTTAGTCCGGGCACGATCCCACTCAGCCAATCCGCGGACCGTTGATCCTCTGCTATAATCACAAATACTCCCCCCCTGCAGAAGGACGCAACAAACTTTGGCAGCTGCTCAGGAGGAAGGACATCTGTCTCCTCCTCCAGAGCATTCCTGAAGTCTTCAAACTGTCCTGTAGTAAGAAGCACCTCAGGATATTCTGCTGATGTCACGACCCTCGACAGAGGGTTCGTTCTCTGTGCTGTTGTAAGTCCCACACTACATTTCGGCTTTTCAGCACTCTGAGTGTTACTTACTTGTGCCGGCTTGTTTTTATGCCGTTTTTGTGTCCGCGGGTCCTCTGGCGGCGTGTCCTTCCCTCTTTTCCCCATAAGAGGCGTTGAGGGAGGTCTCTCCGCGCTTTGAGCCCGCATTTCTTGCTTTCTGAGCTTTCGCCTGCGGTTTTTCTCCGCATAGCGTCCACTCGTCCAGCTTCTTCCTTCATTGGTATCCATTGGCATTCCAGCTCCCGGTTTGGGATTGGACACCGTCAATGGCCCATCAGGATTTTTAAATTCAGTGGGTTGGTAAGCAGACATCCCACTGGGCGCCGCCTGCTCACCTACCTTTACTCCAACTACCGGTGACACCGAAGTTACCACCGGCAAGTTGGTTGTGTTGAGAGTTGGGATCTCTCCAGGGTTTGTTGACACTTTTGGGCTAGCATCCGAATAGCCCGTTGCTTTAACAGGGAAGGACATATCATGGATTTTTAAGGGGGGTTTTTGATTTGTGTTAAGTGTTTATGTCTGTGGCTCCCTACGAGTGTCCCCCCTCGTCATCCGAACAGCCCTCGCAAAACAGGCAGCGACCCACTTCGGTCCTACTATAGGAAAGCCCCCCACCCGAAGCAGTAGGGTCCCATCCGGTCACTATCCGGCACTACTACCCCTGGCGCGATTATACACTGACTGATAGGGCAGCCAGGCTTTGCTAGTTAGGCCAGCCCGGGCCCCTGTACTATTCAGCGGCCTAGGAGTGTCTCAACCTAGTTTATCCTAGGGTGCCTCCATGGGTACCCCACCCGTCCGCTTGAGCAGTCTTACTACGAGGAAAGAACACCCCCCGAGAGCCCCAGTGTGAGAAGGTGTTTGTGTGTGTGTGAGTGTCTGTTTGTGTCATGTGAATGTGTATAGGTATAGGTGTAATGATCACTGATAAAGTCCCAGCGTGTCCATCCATAACCCGCGCGGAGCATACCCGTTTATAGGGATCTCCTCTTTCACCAGCGAGCCCGTTTATAGAGCTGCCTCTTACAAGCGCTTGGAAAGAGCCGTTTATAGGCCTCCCATTCATACCTCTGAGACCCTACCAGTAATACATGAGTGTAAATGATGTGTTGTGTGTCATTCCGTGTCCTGGATAGGAGCCCTTACGTGGGAATCCCTTCCGGGCCAGAAAGGCCACGGTTTTTTAGAGAGATGTTACTCCTCTATCCCTCCCCAATTACACTGTTTCCAGTGACTTCCGGGCTTGGGACCGGCTTGCTGAGGTTCACCCGTGGCTACTAGATTTCACCACAAATGAACCTCATCAGGGCTGGGTTGCGCTAAATCTAGGGAGCAGATAAAATAATGAGTCTCTTTTATTTGTTGAATCTCGGCAGCGCTAAAGTGCTTTTGCGCCCGCCGGTTGCTAAAAGGATACTTTAAGCCCTATTTTTAGGGCGCAAAAACGCGAAATTCGTACGAGTTAAAAAAAAATTTTTGCTTCTAGACATTCTGACGTAAGATTTTTTGCTGTCAGAATACCTTGTGAAAATTTTGGCCAGATTTAAAGCAAAATGATAAGACCAATGTAAACAAAAAAACACCGAAATTTGAGAAAAAAATTTGTTCTCGAGTTTTTTAGAATTTTATTGCTAATATAATGTATACTTTAAAAAATATAATGTACACTCAAAATGTGAAGAAAAGCGGAGAGAATAGTTGCACTTTAAACCAGTAACTTTTAGTGAAAAAAATTTTTTATCTACCTTATAATCTGCAAATAACGCCTGAAATGTACGAAAATTTACGATTTGTTACTTTTTTGATACATTTACATTCTTAGTCTGAATGTTTTAACAATATACCCAAAATTTTCCAGATTTTTAAATTGATTATTTAAAATTACAATGTTTGCGTTGAAAGTTTATGACTTATTTACTAATATTTAGCATCTAAAAAATGTTTACTCAATTATTATTAAAAAAAAATTATTATTTCTTAAAAATTCAAAACGCTATGCCCTTGCTTTTGTTTTAAGCTACCTGTATGAATTCTTTTAGATTTTTATTTAATATATTAATTATAATATTTATGTTGAAAAGTGTAAATCCGTGTAATTTGGATCTGAGATATTGTTCAGGAAAATTCAGCCAAATTCAAAAAGATTCTTCACATACTCTTAACCCCAAAGAGTAAAGACGGAACCTTAAATAAGTAATTTGTTGACTTTACTACTCTTTAAGTAGCGTTAAAATTCCCAAAAGAACACCTTTTAAACGACTAAACAACTAAAATTACTCTTTGAACAGTGCAAAATATAAAAATTACTCTTTACATTAGGGTAAAAAGTAAGAATTGCAGTCCTTTAAAGAAAGAAGAATGTGGTACTATTGCTCTATTGAAAAGAATAAACTAATATAATCTGAATGGACTTTCCAGTTACTCGAGTTACTATTGTACTATTTATTACCAATAATTGGAGTTATAGTGAATTTCACAAAGTCTAAACAATTATGAATTTATATCCACTATACTGGAGTCACTGGGAAGTCTATTGAGACTGTACGCAAGCTATTTTATATATGTAAAGTTTCTATTTTACTTCATGAATATATGCTCCCAAGAGACTTTGTGGCAAACAAATAAAAGTTAAACAAACCAATTGATAACAATTCATCACATATAATGGCTTGCGTATATTCAGAATGGACTTCTTAGTTACTTGAGTAATATAATATTGTACTATTCATTTCCAATCACTGGATCTGTAGTGAATTTCACCATGTTTAAACAATTATGAATTTATATCCACTATGCTGGAGTCACTGTATATATGTAAATAAATGTAGTCCTTTGTATAATGCAATAAAATTGTTTTATTAACTTGATGGTGGGTTAATCAGTCGTAAGGTAAGTATTACATATATACGTGCGCATGGGAGGAAGCACCGGACACAACTAACTAAGAGCAGTGTACAGAACATTCGGATCGACTCATACAAACATCCCCTTCTCTTGCGCTCTCTACACACACACTCACATGTACCGCATTATACTATTTATGTACGTAGTATATTCAAATAATTCTAATACTCCCTCTATTTGAATATTTCATCCATTCCAATTTTTTTCATAGATTCTTGGAAACGATTTTTAGACAGGATCTTTGTAAAATGATCTGACAATGGATCCTCGCTTGGAACATATGTTACATCAATTACACCGGATTCAATTTGCGATCGTACAAAATGGTACTGGACCTCGATGTGCTTTGAACTCCTATTAAAAACAGGGTATTTAGCCAATTGAATGGCACTTTTATTATCAACATTCAAAACCAATGGTTCCGCACATCGACTCCAATCTCATTCAAAAAACATTTCAACCATACAAGCTCTCTTGCAACGCAACAGCCTGCCGTATACTCGGTTTCCATGGTACTTAATGCAATACACGATTGTCTTCTAGAAAACCAAACAATTGGACCAGAAGCCAAGCATATAACACAACCACTTGTTGACTTTCTTTGCTCTTTATCACCAACGAAATCTGCATCTGAAAATGCATTTACATTCATATTTTGTCCTGTTCCCCTTTTAAACCGAATTCCAAAATTACTTGTTGATTTCAAATATCTAATCACGCGCTTTACAACTTCCCAATAACTTGAGTTATAATTACATAAAAATCTACTTAAATAATTTACAATAAAACTGAGATCCGGACGCGAGACTACAGACAAGAACATAAGTGACCCTATTGCTTCTCTATACGGTACATCTTTTACTCGTTTGTTGTCAACCTTCTGAAATGACAGTCCTGGCTCTGCAGGTGTACTTGCCGGCTTTGCATCATCGAGATTAAATCTTTTTACAATCCTTTTTGCATTTGCTTCTTGATGAATGAAGATTTCCTTTTTATTTTTAACAATTTGCATGCCGACAAATACATCCGCATATCCAACCTTTACATCAAATTCTGATTTTAATGCATCAATCACTTTATTTACATTACATAAGTTTTTACCAAAAATTATTCCGTCGTCGACAAAAAGTGCAAGATACAATAATTCATTATCACGCTTACAAACAAAAACAGACCATTCACTCTCACGCTTAACAAAACCGAAGGATTCTAGAAATTTACAAAATTTATTATTCCAGCAACGTGATGCCTGTTTTAACCCATAAAGCGATTTATTTAATATACAAACTTTGTTTTTAGGTTCATCAACGTTTAATCTTTCTGGGATCTTAATATAAATTTCTTTATCCAAATCTCCATACAGAAAAGCAGTAGAAACATCAAATTGGATCATTTCTAGTTCTTATTCAGCAGCTACTGCAAACAATGTTCGTATAGACTCGTATCGAACCACGGGTGCGAATGTCTCCTCGTAATCAATGCCAAATTTCTGGCGAAAACCTCTCGCACACAATCTTGCTTTGAAGCGTTGCACATGTCCATCAGAATCATATTTGACTTTGAATACCCATTTGGTATCGAGGATATTGACATTTGGAGGTTGTTCAACTATTTCCCATTTATTGTTCTCTGTATGTGATTTTAACTCTTCTTGTATGCATCATTAAAATCTATTCGTTCACGTATATCAACAAAATCTGCTTCAAATCGCCTGGGTTTTTTTATTTTTGAGCGATCACGTAAACTTCCCAAATTCAGTGTGGTTTCAAGTTTTCTCTTCAATATTCTTCCTTTAATTAGAGATGTTAAATTACAATCAAGTACAGGTGACTGAATATCCGGTGGTTCAAGATCAATTTCATCTATACCCATCTCATTGATATCAACGTGAACATTATCTTGACAAATACCTGGAGTATTTTTGGTTTCAGTCTGTGTAGATTTGGTATCCACTCTGTTGATAGGAACAGTAACACATAATCGACGATTTTCATCCAAATCATTGAAAACAACATCTCTAGCAACGATTACTTTCTTCGTTTCAGGGTTATGTATCCTATAATTACATGAATTATTATTGTATCCAACTAATATAGTTCTTACAGCCTTAGCACTGAATTTATCTCTGTACATTGAAGGAACATGGACATATGCTTTAGTGCCAAAAGGACGCATGTGGTCAATGTCAGGCTTTTGGTTGAACCACATTTCATAAGGTGTTACTTTACGGTTAGTCGATGTAGTGGTCCTATTTAACACATTTACAGTTGTGTTGACAGCCTCCGCCCACAGACTTTTGAGTAAATCAGGTTTCGAGTGTAGCATGCTCCTGGCAGATCCCATGACAGTCCGGTTTTCCCGCTCGATCCTACCATTCTGATGTGGAGTGTAAGGTGTTGATGTTCTTGATTGAATGCCTTGTTCCGACAAGAATTTAGAGAATTGTTCGTTACAAAACTCAGTTCCATTATCCGTGCGAATCAGTTGCACATTTGTCTTTAATGAGGTTGACACCGCCTTACAATACTCCTTAAAATATTTTAGTGCATCATTTTTATGCTTTAAAAAATATACAGTACGAAATAGTAGTTTTCGTGCCAAGGCCGTAAAGTAGAACTTTTTCTAAAGTAAAGTAGAAAAAGTTTACGGCCGAGGCGCGAACATTACTTTTCGAGAGAGTATCCGTAAAGTTCTTAGCAATTTCAATACAATATTTTTTTTTGTACACGTGTCCGTAAAGACTGTACACGTGTTCGTAAAGTCGCACTTTACGTCCGCAAAACAGTACGTAAAGTCGTACTTTACGGATACTCTATCGAAAACTAGATTTTCTGTCTTTTAATAAAAATATAAATTTTGAATTGCCTAAAGATGAAGACATAGGTCCGCATAAATCTGCATACACACACTCACCCAGATCAAATTTATAATTCTCATCTGTGCTCCTTGCAGTGGATATTTTGTTCATCTTCCCAAATTGACATGGTTCGCAAAAAAATTCTTCCTTAGTTATGTTCTTTACTCCATCAACAGCATTGTTTCGAATCATCTCCTGCAGCCTTCCAGTGTTGACATGACCCATTGATTCGTGAAGATCTTGCAGGCCATTTCCACAAAAATTCGCTTCTGGAACAACAGTCCTAAACAGCATTCGACAAATTCCATTTGCGTATTTGATACCAACAGCGATGACTTGATTTTTCGACTTGTCGAGTAATTCAACTTTATTTCCCTCGAAAATCGCACGTATGCCTTGTTTGGTAGATACGTTCGTCGAAAACAAATTTTTGGCGAAGAAAGGAACATAAAACACATTTTGGAGGTGGCCATCAAACCATTTACTATTTACGTACCTTTTTATACGAATTGTTCCAACTCCTTTTACTTCATGAGGCGTGTTGTCGCCAACATATACATATTGGTCATGTAGTGGGGTTAAGGTAGAGAACCACTCTCTCCTGAACGAAACGTGTCTGCTCGCGCCACTGTCGGTCAGAGTAACCAGTTGGCGATTTTCTTTGCTTTTCTCCCTAACGAATTTTGATGTTTATTATACGAGAGCAACGAAGAGAAAAAATCGCCATCTGGCAACCCTGCTGTCGGTAAACGATGTATCTTTAATACCGACATTACTCATCTCATCGTTGGTTACACAGGTGGCGTTTGCCTCGGCCTCAAATGTCGCAACGAGTGCTATATACTCCGATTTTGATTCATGATTTGCTGTCGTCCACTGCTGTCTATGTTTGTTTTCTTCGTGTTGTTTACTTTGTGTATCTTCGTCACGAATCCTCTTTCTACAGAATCTTGCAATGTGACCTTTATTATGGCAAGAGTAACGTTTTCTAATTTCTTGATTTCTTGATTCTCCTGCTGACCTTCGAGAACTTGTTGTTACAAACGTGTTAACTTTGTTGTCTTCCCAGGTCGTGTGTTTATTTTCTTCTTTCACGAGTCTTTCTTGAAGGAGCGAAATTGTTTGCCTAGATTTGTCGACACTATCCCATGCCGATTGAAACGACCCATACCGCGCAGGTAGACCACCCAGGATTTTTGCAATTATTTGTTGATTTGAAATACCTTCGTTTATGTCCTTGAGTTGTCTGACCGCATTTTGAATTTTCGTAATGTACTGTATCATCGTTTCGTTACTTTCCATTTTGAAATTATGGAACTTTTGCAGTAAATGTAGGACGTTAGATTCGGATTTTTCTTCATGTAGAAGGCTTAATTTGGTCCATATTTCATTTGCAGTATCACACGTGATAAGAAGTTTCATTTGCTCCCTTACCATTGCGGAAGATATTATAATAGAAGCCCTTGCGTTGTTTTTCTCCCAAGCTTCCTTTACCTCCGCAGATGGCGAATCTTCCGGTCGCGTTTCCTCCCCTGTGACAATTTTTAATAACCCTGTCGATATTAGGGCTTGTCGAATTTGATATCTCCATATTTGGTAGTTTGTACCGTCGAATTTTTCAATACATCTCATGCTTGTGTCGTCACTCATTTTCTATATACACTTATGTATCTTGCACGTATATATATTACACAAAATACACACACATTTAATTTTTGCGACACTGGGCCCATAACCTATTAAATAAATGTAGTCCTTTGTATGTATAATGCAATAAAATTGTTTTATTCACTTGATGATGGGTTAATCAGTCGTAAGGTAAGTATTACATATATTCGTGCGCATGGGAGCAAGCACCGGGCACAACTAACTAAGAGCAGTGTACAGAACATTCGGGTCGTCTCATACAAACATCCCTTTCTCTTGCGCTCTCTACACACACACACACACATGTACCGCATTATACTATTTATGTACGTAGTGTATTCAAATAATTCTAATAAATTTACTTCATGAATATATCTTCTCAAGAGACTTTCTGGCAAACAAATGAAAGTAAAACGAACCAATTGATAACAATTCATCACATATGATAGCTTGCATATAATCTAAATGGACTTCCCAGTTACTCGAGTAATATAATAATTGTACTATTCATTTCCAATCACTGGATCTGTAGTATATTTCACCATATTTAAACAAATATGAATTTATATCCACTATACTGGAGTCACTGGGAAGTCTATTGAGACTATTCGCAAGCTATTTTATATATGTAAAGTTTCTATTTTACTTCATGAATATATGCTCCCAAGAGACTTTCTGGCAAACAAATAAAAGTAAAACAAACCAATTGATAACAATTCATGACATATGATGGCTTGCATATAATCTGAACGGACTTCCCAGTTGCTCGAGTAATATAATAATTATACTATTAATTTTCAATGACTGGAGCTGTAGTGAATTTCACCATGTTTAAACAAAATCTTATAACATGTATGCCCTATCTACATAACTTTTGGTTTTATCGGTTTCATCATAAAACATTTTAATAAATTCTGGAATTCCAATGGTATCCAAATTTTAATTTACACATTTGTAGACTTTGTGTGACTTTGACTGCAATGTGCAAAGCATTGTATCGACAACCTTCCTATGATTATAAAAAATTAAAAAAATTAATTTTTAATCAGAATAATTCAGGAAATTTAAATTAATAAAAAATTTGACACAATAAATTATTGTTGTTCTAAACTAAATGTCCTGCCAATCGTTGGGAGCTCTGTACGCGTTCTTTGACCGGCTGGCACGCAACGCTGTCTTTCTATCTCACACATCTCCCATATCGCTATCTCTTTTCACTTTCTATAGATATATATATATATATATATATATATATATATCTCTATAATATATAAATATTTCGCCGCCGCCGCCGCCGCCGTGTCTAAGAATTCAGAATTCAACATATATATATATATATGTTTTATATATATATGTCATATATATGGTATTTACATATATATGTTATATATATATGTTATATATATATATGTTATATATATATGTCATATATATATGTCATATATATATGTCATATATATGTTATATATATATATGTGTGTGTGTGCATGTGTGTATGTGTGTGAATGTGTGTATTTGTGTGTGTGCGTGCGTGTGTGTGTGTGTGTGTATGTGTGTATTTGTGTGTGAGTGTGTGTATGTGTGTGTGTGTGTGAGTGTGTGTGTGTGTGATCATACACTTTACCAAATATCCATATGTGATATATACAATGGGTTAAAAATTAAATACATTAATTATTGCATTTTTAAGATAATTCATAACTTTTTACAGAACTGAAGGCCATAAAAATGCTACAGACTATTTAAAAGGTATTGCTCCAAGCTTTCTTTCAAACTTTTGGATAAAAAATCAATTGTAGCGCACTTACACTTTTTTTAAGTTGAATATTGGCATGTATTTTATATAAAATTTACATTGAAATTAGAAATTCTAATCCAGAAGTGTGTGTGTGTATGTGTGTGCGTGTGTGTGTGTACGTGTTATTTGTTTTTTCAAGAATAGATAATATATGTATTTTTTCCGTGCGCAAAAAAAAGTTGTGAATATAACTTGAAAGAATGTGTATTAGTTTACTTATTCCTGATAAAACTCATAGAATAAAAACGGACCTAAAATTTAATGTAATGTTTTTAAAAATATGCACAATTTTACGAAGATAAAATAAATATTAATCAAGTATAACATACACTTTTCCAAATATCTATATGTGAAATATACAATAAATTAAAAATTAATACAATAATTATTGCATTTTTAAGATAATTCTATTATAAACAGTAATGGCAAAAGAAAATTCAAATTTTAACAGAGGCAATATAAAATACGAATTACATTTCAAAAATTTTTTGAAATTTATTATTTTAGTAGTATTTAATTTAAATATTATTCAAATCAAAATTTAAAAATTGTATGGATATATAAGTAAGTAGATTACGTATATTTATATAAAACAATATTTTATATAAACAAGTATGTATTTATTAGAAACAAAAGGTTATTTAAGGAATGCCTTTGTTTATAATAATTAAAATAAATATATGGGCTCTGTAACTAAAAGGAAAAGTAAATTGGAAATAATTATGGATTAAAACGCAAATTTTGAAAGCGGGTGCAAATTACGATTTACGGGAGAAATGGAAGAAACAGGTTTTTATTTATATACCGCTAAAATGTTATAAATAATTCTTTAAAGCTAATACAAAAATTAATTTAATTAAGAAGAAAGTTTTATTACTCTTAAAGCATAAAATATTAATGACATGTAGAACTCTTGGCGATGACTTAAATAAATTAATTTTAGGAGGTAAAATTCTATTAAATCCGTTTCAAATAATCTAAAATTTTAATAGGTTTTTACTAAATACTACAATGAAGTATATGCACTTTACTATTTTTGGTAAGTTAATTGTTCATTACCATATATATGGGCTATTTCACATCAGTGGTACGATGAAAATTTGAAATCACTCCAAATTTTGTGAACAGACTGGAAATATCTTCCAGAAGATAGAAAAAAATTTGAGGTGTTAAAAATAATTTGCCTAAGAGTTATTCCACCATGAAAAATGGAAATTTTTCAATTTTTTAGAGAAATTATTATTTTCAAAGCTATTTATCTCAAAATCTATTGATTTTTTTAAAAATACATTATAAACAACTTTTGTTCAAAATAATCTTTACAACTTATCTACTTGGGTTACAATTCCTGATTTTAAAATCTCGAAGAGATAGAACGCCCGGAAATATTGAATATCAAAAAAAGCCGACCACGCCACAATCGATTTTGATCTAACACCGCTCAAAAGATCACATTTTTTGAACACACAAACACCAAATTTTTTTAAAAATTTAAATGGGAAATACCATGTTAATTTTTGTGAATTTTTTGTCTTTCTTTAAATTATCATAACTTTTTACGGAATTGAAGGTCATAAAAAGCTACAGACTATTTGAAAGGTATTGCTCCAAGCTTTCTTTTAGACTTTTGGATAAAAAAATCAATTGCGGCGAACTTACACTTTTTTAAGTTGAATATTGACGCTATCGCGTCTTTTGATTTAATTCCGATAAGCTACGGGGCTTGGAATACAAATATAATAATACGCTAATTAAGTGACATGCGGTTAGAACTGCCATGTCACAAGTGATACGCTATAGAACAATGACGTTATTTTATGTAGGTAAAGTAGGAATTAATTATACCAGTGGAAAAGTGCGCGAAATTTAAATTTAAAATAAAAGAAAAACGTGTTAAATTGAAAAATAAAATAATTATAAATTCTTAAATTAAGATAATTAATTAAAAATTAAATTTAGGAAAGGAATATAAATAAAATAAAGAATAAAATTTTATAATGAAATTTATTAAAACAAAATTAATTATAAATTATTATGAATAAAAGACGTGGAAGAGCAGCTTATAAGAATTTAAATATTTCATTTAAGCGGAAAACAAGATCAAATTAAAAAATGGAAGAAGAAATTTCAGAACAAGGAAATAGTTTAATTACAAATAATGGTAGAATGATAGATCTCGAAATTTTAAATAAAAGATTAAATAAATTAGATATAAGATTTCAGGAAGAAAATCAAAAAAGAATTGAAGAAATTGAAAATCATTCAGCTGCAATATCCGTTATTACTGATGGAATTACGTCATGTGAAGTGAAATTAGTAGAAAATGAAGAGAGAAATAAAATTCGTGATAAAAATATTAATAAAAATGAATTAGAAATAAAAAAAATAGGCGTTGAACAAAATCTATTAAAGGATATGTTTATAAAAACTAAAGAAGATCTTGAAGATAAAATAATACAAACTAATCCTAATAATAATAATTTTAGATTCGCTCAAAAGTTAGAATTACCCACATTCTTTGGAAAACAAGATGAGAGACCAATGCATTTGCTCAAAAATTTATCTAATTATGTAAATGCTATTTGTATAACACGGAATGAATTTAAATATGTTTTATCGCAAGCATTAAAAGGTTCAGCTGCAGATTGGTGGGAATTAATTGAAGATACAATTGATAATTTTCGTGATTTTAGAGAAAATTTTATTAGAAAATATTGGAACCATAACGAGCAATCGAAAATTCGGAGACAACTAGAATTTGGATTTTATAACGGAGACGGTGGTTTAAAAAGGAGTTAATACGTTATTAAATTATATAATGCAGTCAATATGTTAGATGATGCTCCAATGTTATCAGATTTTATAAATAAGTTATCCGGACATTTTGATTATAACCTACAATAGACTATTTCAACTAAAAATGTAACAACACTAAGTGAATTAATTAGATTATTAGATAATATTGATCAAGCTGGTCCTCTTAATTAAATAATAATACTTTGAAAAATTCTGGTAACGATTCATATAGAAGTAATAGAAATAGTGATTCATGGAGAAGTAATAGAAATAATGATTCATGGAGAAATTCAAGAAACAATGATTCATGGAGAGATTCAAATCAGAATAGTTCTTCAGACAACAATCAAGGAAATTCACATTATGAGTTACCAAGAGCATCTACACCTTACAGAATGAGAGATGATAAAAAGGAAGATCAAAATAATCATTTAAGACCAACGGAAAATCAAAAGGAATATAGAAATCAGAAAGGACGACAAAATACAATACATCAAGTAGAGTTACAAGATGAAGAAAAGAAAATGGGTAGTATTTCGGGAAACGATTTGGAGTTGTAGTAGAAGCTTCGAATAAAATAAATAAAAATTCTGCTACAACAGAAAATAAAAAAAACCAGCAAGAATTTATATCAATTAATACGGTTTTTGATGATATGAGAGAGTTGTTATTAGAAGAAAAAGAAAAAAAAGAGTAATAAACCAATAAATTGTCCAGAAGTTGTTGTGGAAATCGAAGGAATTAAAGTATCTGCTTTGATAGATACGGGTAGTAAAATTACCTGTATATCAGGAAGAATTTATGAAGAATATATAAAACAATGGAAGAAATGTTCAACTTTTCCGGTAAACAATGTTCAAGCAGTAGGATTTACCGGAGAAAAATCTGTTAAATTAAAGTTACAATTTCGTGCTAAATTGAAGATTGGAAAGCTAATAACAGAGATTAATTTTATCGTAATACCAAAGTTAATGAAAGATTGTATATTAGGAATAGATACGCAACAAAATTTAGGATTAGTTATAGATATAAAAAATGAAATACTGAGTTTTGGTGGAACAGAAGATAATAAAATATCATATAATAAAACTAGTGTAATAGAAGATGATAATAAGGAAATAAATAATTTTTTATTAGAACAGTCTAATCAATTTCCAATAACTATCAATGCAGAAAATAACAACGAAATTTCTGATTTAACGATAGAGCAAATTGAAGATAAAATTAAATTTATTAATATTAATGAGAGTGAAAAAAAATTATTAAAAGAGTTGATAATTAAATATAAAGAAATATTTAGAAACAAGTTAGGAAAATTTAAATCCAATACACATAATTTTATTCTATAAAATGAAGCACCTTATTTTCAAAAAGCATATCCGGTACCTATAAAATACAGGGAAAAAGTACAAGAAAAAATACAAAGAATATTAGATATAGGAATTATTGAGAGATCAACGAGTCCTTATATTAATCCTTTCGTGCCAGTTATTAAAAAAGATGGAAGTATTCGTTTGTGTTTAGATGTAAGAGAATTAAACAAAAATTTACAAAATGATTATGATGGTCCTGAAGAAGTAGAAGAAGTATTACGACATTGTAATAATAATCAGTTTATGACCAGTATTGATTTAAGAGCTAGTTTTTGGCAAATTCCTTTAGAAATTTGTTCAAAGAAATATACTGATTTTAAGGAGGGTGGAAAAGTTTACCAACATAAAGTGGTTCCTTTTGGTATTAAAGTTAGTACGGCGGCATTAAACAGAGCATCGGAAACAGTTTTAAAGGGATTAGATAAATTCGTAATTAATTTTGTGGATGATTGGTTATGCATTTCATTAACATTTTTAGAGCATATTCAACATTTGGAAACTTTATTTAATCGAATTCAAGAAGAAAATATTACGGTAAATTTTGAGAAAGTAAATTTTTGTAGAAAAGAAATTAAATTTTTAGGACATATTTTAACTACTGAAGGAATAAAACCAGATCCGGAAAAAATAAAACTAATTAAAGAATATCCTAGAACTAAGAATATTAAACAACTTAAAGGTTTTCTAGGATTAATAAATTTTTGTTCTAAATTTACCAATAGAATTGCAGAAGAAAGTCAAGATGTTTTAATATTATTAAGAGATAAAAAACGGTGGATGTGGAATTATGAACAAGAAGAAGCATTTAATAAGTTAAAAGGTTTATTTTCTGAAGAAATACTACTTACTAGAGCTGTAAAAAATAAACCATACATTCTTACTACAGATGCAAGTAGTAAAGCTCTAGGGGCATATTTATGTTAAGAAGATAAAGAAGGAATGCCTAAATTAATTTATTTAGCAAGTAGAACATTAAGGAATGCTGAACAAAATTATTTTACTAGTGAATTGGAGTTATTAGCGATAGTTTGGGCGTTACAGAAATTTAGATCATATTTGTTTGGATCTAAAGTTATTATTAAAACAGATCATCGAGCACTTTGTTTCCTTTTCATTTGTCGATTTCTAAGTGCCAGACTAACTAGATGGACTTTAGCAATACAAGATTATGATTTACAAATAGAATATATAGAAGGGAAAAGTAATAAATTAGCTGATTTTCTAAGAAGATTACCATACATAGAAAAAAATGAAGATGAAAATGAAACTTTAATAGCAATATTATTAACAAGAAAACCAAAGACAGAATTATTAAATAAACTTAAAAAAATTAGGGATTTTCAAGAGCAAGATATTAAAATAAAAAGAATCAAAGAAAATTTAGATAAAATTGATACTTATAAACTGATAAACGGATTAATTGTTAAACAGAATAAAATAGTTTTAACTAAAGAAATAGTAATATTGCTAATTATAGAAATACATGAATTATATGGTCATATTGGAATTAATAAATGTTATCAAATGATAAAAGATTTTTATATAGCTGGATTAAGGAAATTAATTGCTCAAGAATTAAAATTTTGTGACTTATGCCAGAGAAGTAAAATATATAATCAAGCTTGTATAGGAAAAACAAAGCCAATTATAGTTACAAAACCATTAGAATTGATATCGGTTGATTTCTACGGACCTTTACCTACCAGTAGAGGGGGTGTAAAGTATATATTGGCTGTTATTGACGTTTTTTCCAAATTTGTGGTTTTCTATTCAATCAAGAAAGCAAATACTAATACTATCATAAATAAATTATTTAAAGATTTTATTCCCAAATATGGAAAACCTTATAAGATTCAATCTGATCATGGAACACAATTTACATCAGCAAAATGGATTGATTGCTTAGTAAAAGAAGGTATTAAACCGATTTTTTCATCTGTGCGCCATCCTCAAAGTAATATTGTCGAACGAGTAAATAGAGAAATTGGTCAATTTTTCCGTGTATTGGCTACAGATAACCATAAAAGTTGGGCGAATTGGGTTTCATTTATTATGGATTGTATAAATGAAACACATCATGAAACAACTGAATTTACTCCAATTGAAATATTTTTGAACAGAAAACCTACTCGATTTTGGAAAAAATGGATTAAGAAAGAATCTATTGATGAAATTAGTTATGATGAGAAGCTTCAATTAGTTTTTGAAAGAATCAAAAATAAAGGAGAAAAACGGGCTGAAAAGTTAAATCATAATATTAAAAATGTTGAATATTCAATTGGTTCTAAGGTTATGATTCGTGCATGTAATTTTTCTGTGGCTGAATATGATATTATCTCTAAATTTTTGTTTTTGTATGAAGGTCCTTATGTGGTTGTGGAAAAAATTGGTGTGTCTACATATTTGTTGGAGCATGAAAATGGGAAAATTCGTGGGAAATTTCATATATCTTTACTAAGACCATATTATTATAGAAATGCCTGGAAAATTACAATGGCGGAAAATGCGCAGACGTCTGGAAAAGAAAATGGATATTTTAATTCGAACAATGAACGAACAAAAACAACGTTTACAAAGAGATAAAGAGCTGTATGATCTTTTCCATGGTCGTACATCTTACGAAGGAGAGATTGCGGAATTATGAAACAAATACGAAGTGGAAGATAAAATCAAAAGAGTAAAGATTTGGATGCGATACTACGTACCAAAATTAGAATTAAGGTCTAATGCGACAGTAATAGAAAATTTTAAGAAATTAGATATTAAAGAAAGAGATATTAAGAAGATAAATTTACAGGCGCATAAAAAGGCTGAGAAAAAAAAGAAAAATTTAAATTCCTTATTCGGCGAAGACTCTGATGAAGAATATTTGGAGCTTGACACAAAAGAGTGGAAAGAATTATAGGTTAATTGTGGTGATGGTATAAATGTTTAAAATATATATATATATATATTATGTATAACAATATAATATTTATAATTATAGATGCATCCAAAGGAACTAAGGCGGGTGTTAAAAAAGCAGATTCGACTTACAAAGAGGACGTATAAGTTGCTAAAAATGCACCTAAAATTAGTAGAGGAAGAAATTAAGACACAACGAGATGCTCCTGGGCGGTTTTGTTCTCTACATGAGTCTAATAATAAGAATACTAATGTAGATAATTTAAATTAATAAATTTTTTTTTTAATATTTAATTTAAAGAAAAAAAAATTGTTTTTAATTTTGGGGGGGGGGGGCAAATGCAGCAGTCCATTTTCTAAAATAAAAAAAAGTAAATTAGTAATTATTTAAATTTAATTTTTTAAATTAATATTGAATTTTGTCGGTCTTGCTGAGCAAACGTCTAACGACTCTAAGAACTCCAAGTTGCTCGCTCGAAAAGGCACGACAATTCGCCGCGTATCAATCCCGAGGACAACATTATGAAGGCCACAAGCCGCCAGACATAAACCAAAAGAAGAAGCAAATAAAATACTAAGTAATAAAATTGAAAATATTTTAATAAGAAAGAAAGAAATTTTAAGTCTATTTTAATTTTAAGACGAAACACATAGACTTAAAATTTCTTTCTTTCTTATTAAAATATTTTCAATTTTATTACTTAGTATTTTATTTGCTTCTTCTTTTGGTTTATGTCTGGCGGCTTGTGGCCTTCATAATGTTGTCCTCGGGATTGATACGCGGCGAATTGTCGTGCCTTTTCGAGCGAGCAACTTGGAGTTCTTAGAGTCGTTAGACGTTAACTCAGCAAGACCGACAAAATTCAATATTAATTTAAAAACTTTTGCCTGGGCGAGAAAAATTATATTTTTAATATTTAAATTTAAATTGTATATAAATTATGAAAAATACTTATCTATATTTGAATTTCCCGCGTTGTCAGTTTTGAATTATCCCGCGTGTCATAGGGATGTACTGCTGCCAACTGTATCACCATACCGCCAACCTTCGATGTTGATGTCTCTAAGTCCACGTGCTGAGATAACCTATAAATAAATAAATAATAAATACACGATTTAAATAACATTTACAACTATGTATTGTTAAAATAGTTTATATACTATCATTTTTTTATATTTTTATGTATAATATATTGCTGATGTTTATTGCAAAGTGAACAATAAACAAATAACTATATATTACTAGATTTTAGATTGTTTAATTACATAATAATTATATTTTTATTTATGTTAAGATTATTGTAATAACTTATATTTTTGAATGTTATTTTATTATATTGAATCAAATTCTTTATAAATTGTTTATAATTTTAATTTAATACATACGTACCTTTTTTGTATTGGTGTGTCAAATTGGCGGGATACTTACATGTATATAAAGGGCCTAAGTCCCATGTTTGTCATCTCAGTTCCTTTCCTGGAATCGACCAACAAGGTAAGGACCGGCTTATCCGTACGGAGAACTAGGTCCAAGTCGGGAAGCATCCTCGTGGTGTAACCGGCGATCCTACCTTTTCCTGATATGTTTTGACAGGCGTATCATTAAGAGAACTTGTCAAAACAATCTTCCTTATCCACTAACACGCGCGCCACCGTTACGATATTTTTAAACTATAAGTGCATTGAAATTTTTTTGAAATTCTTTTGTATATAATTAAATTAAATTGAATAAATTAATAATATAATTTAAATAACAAAATCTTATTATTTTTTTTATACACCATCCTTCCTAATTGTCTTATAAAAAGAACGTTGTATCTTCAAGGTAACGTGTTAGGTTACTTGTTTGTTTACATAAACAAACAATTAAGATAACATTCCTTTTTTCAAGGATATAACAAAAAAAATATGATAACATTCTTAAAATAACATTCCTTTACGAGGTCCATAACCTTATAGTAAAATACTGTAAGCAGGTATAGAGGGGCATATTAATAGCGTCATCAAGGTCACACGTTAGCTTACTTGTTTGTGTATATAAACAAACAATTAAGATAACATTCTTAAGATAACATTCCTTTTTTTCAAGGTGTGACGGAAATCGTCACACAATCTATTCACGACGAATAGAATATTTAAATTCGTGAATTGTAAGTCGTCGGAGCCTTTCGTATGTCAAGGTCAACCGACGACACTTGTTTGTTTTTGTACAAATGTACAATTACGCGCGCAATAGTGTGTGTGTGTTTCCCACTCTCATCCCTTTTTCGGAAAATTATGCGATTATGCGAACTTATCCGGTGCCGATCGATTTAGAGTTTACGGCTAAGAAAAGACGCGTGAGGCGCAGAAGCTGTCGGTATCCGGATCGTCCTCGCGAGGTCAGCCGTGAGTGACTTGGTGTGTGATAAGGACGGGGTTGTGCCTGAGTGTAGACGCGGTTCGCGAAACACTCACCGCGGCATTGGGCCGCCATTCCGACACCCTAGCCGATGTCGGCCTCCGTTGCCCAGGAGGCCAAAGGGACAAGGATCAGCTGGGCCATCCACGGGGCGCATCCCGGTAAGTTTGTTTATATTACCGCGCGTTCCCCCCTTCCCCGAGTGTATGAGTGTGTGAACTCGGGAGTGTATTCGGGTGCGCCGGTACCCGAACAGCGGAGATCGGGGCCGAGTCAACCGCAGGTGAGGATCTCGATCCGGTTGGCTCCCGAGACTTCCGCCCGCGCGAAAGTTATATTGTCGCGGCACACGGCCTGGATGGCCAAATGTTTAATTAAAGAAAATAAATATTTCTTCTATTATTATTTTAATTGTGAGTGTTATTATTGTTCTCCCCGCTCCCGCCGACATCCTATTAATTTAAACTAATCGTGTCGAGGCAAGGAGGATCGCCCGAATCCTCCACACCGTTCGTCCCAGCGAACTCGTGTTCCTGGCGACAGCCCGCAGTTCGCGATAAATTAAATAATTGTGTGCGCGGTATTGAGCAACGCGACCCAACGGTCAAGATTAATTATAAAAATTAATTAAAATCACCGGGTACGCGAATACCACGTCACAAAGGTCATTTAATTATTTGTTGAGAAGGGTATTGAATGACCTCGAACAAAAGGAATGTTATCTTAGGAATGTTATCTTAATTGTTTGTTTATATAAACAAACAAGTTAGCTAACGTGTGACCTTGATGACGTCATTTGTTATGACTCCCTATACCAGCTTACATACTACTGATGCTCCTTAAATCGGTTGATTTCCGTGTAATAAAATATCGGGGGTAGAAGAAAAAACCTTGAAACCAGATATCAGTGACTATCAGAAGAAGTTAACCTTTACAACACAGGGAAAACCAAAACGAGAAACTTCTGGATGTACGTAAACGGGCTCACAGTAGACATAGTCACCTAATGTTTACAGTGCTAATTTTGTCACAAGAGCTAATCTCGACTTACGAGCAAAACCGAAAGGAACTCAAGACTGCCATGTAAGCGACATTTCTACGAGGTGGTAGACCGTGTACTCTGGGACAGGCTGTGTAAATGGTCATTAACAAGATGAAGCATAGATGCAATTTAATGCCAAAACATTGTGCCATTCTTTTTCGAAACATCTAAAACGGCTAGCTGGCACAGACCTGATAGTCATTGATGACGAAGCCTCTCCGACATAAGTTAGCATAAACCAGCTGAAAGTGACTGTAAATAACATCTCTGGTCGTAAAGTCTTAACGCAGGACGAACATCTTGCTTTATTGTCATTAAGACAGCAGTCCTAAATATCCCCTATCTATTCGCACTTTGTTGGAAATAGTAAGTTGACCTGTCTGACAGTCAGTTTAAATTAAGGAAGGTTAATCAGTGACGTTATATATGTACATATATGTGCGATTTTCTGTCATATCTAGAGCCAAAAAAATTTTAGTTTTGTAATTTTTAGAATTCTTCTGCTACATGTTTTGGATAGTCGTCTAAATTTTTAGAGGCTAAAACATAATACTTTTAGACGTATTCAAGGTCTAGCATGGTAATTATGACATTTTTTTTATTTATTTTTAATTTCAACCTTTTATAACTCAAAATTGGCTAATTTAAAGTAATAAGCACTACAGATCTTTCTTCTGCAAATTACATGAAGTTTGAGACAAAAAATTTTCCAAGATTGAGCGTACCACAAAAATTCAGAATTATAAAGAAATTTGTGAAAAAGTGGTTTCGTTCCAAGCCATCATGTTAGGATAAATTATGGAAGTTACATCAAATATACTTTTTTCATTTTGCAAATTACAGTGCGGACGAATAATTAGGAGGGCTGCAAAAAAAAATAGTAAATTAATATGATATTATTATGTGCTATTGCCAACTATTCAAATGTACCATAGTAATTAACAATTTTCTAATCTATATATACATGTTTACTATAAAAAAACATTTTGGCCTTTTTGTATATAGTAATGTTAAAAGTTAGTGTAGATGAACAATCAACATAATAAAACAATCAACATTATATAAAGATAAAGTCTCAATTGTCCTTCCGTAGATGTATATATGATATGTTATACTTGTCAATTATCTATAACTGTTTTATTCATTACTTAATTTAATAGTAGTTAATACATTCATTTAACGGAACAAGTTTGTCATAAAACCTAAAAAAGAAGAAATTATTATTGAACAAAAAAAGGTTCAATTTAAATTTAGGTTTTATTTATGATGCATACTTACAATATACTATTTGGGTTAAAATTTTCTAGGGCCAAAGTTGCATTTGAATCCATTTTCCAGGATTCGTTAGGCATGGCAGCGAAGGATCAATTTCTTGACCTGAAACTACTTGCAGCAGGCTAATTTTATTGTTAATCCTTCTTTCCAGCCCAGGTTGGAAAAAGATCATCTTAACTACCATTCAATCCACTTTAATGGACCATTTTTCTGAAAAAACAAAGGAAAAATTCTTTTAATCAATTTATCAATTTTTTTTCATATTGATTTTTTCTCAAAAAATTGTACAAAACTTAGCTGGAAACGATTTTTGTGACAGGTTGGTCCATTCAAGTGGATTCGAATATATATATAAATATCTCTTCAAAATTTCATTCCAATTAAATGATCCAGTCCAGAGATATCCTGCGGCAATTGAGCTTAACAAAGAAAAAATAATATTTTGAGTAAATACAGTTTAAAGTTTAGCGTTCCAAAGTTTTAGGATTATTTATGTGTCTCATATTTGCGATTAATATTGCAATCCTGAAAATATTGTATATTATATATTATAAAATGTAGAAGTTATTTCAGACTTATAACTTATATTCGACTATTAACATGACTTGAGAGAGAGAGAGAGAGAGAGAGAGAGAGAGAGATTGATTGATTTATTTAATTTGGAGCCTTGGGGTATAACCCTATCTGGCTCAGTAGAGTTACAAAGTTTACAAAAATTTATAGTACAATGGCAATACAGTAGATGCAACTTATAATGTGGTTGAAGTACAGTTTCAATTTCTTACATTGTTTGCTGCCCTATAAAAGCATAATTACTGGAAAAAATAAATGAGATCTAGAGAAATAATTAATTAATGGTACAAGAAAAAACTGTAAATAAAATAGGGCAGCTAAACAATTATGCATTCTCTAACTATTCGGTCCTCCCACTCGTCAGAATCTCGCTGAAATAATTCATTACATAAATAAATTTTAAAACTATTTACATTACAGGTACCAAAAACAATTTCACTAAGCGAGTTTATAATCTTGGACGCGGTGATTAAAAACGAGTGATTCCACGCCTCAGTTCGAGGGGGAGCATACAATAAAAATTGGGGCCTCAGCCTAGAGGATCGCCGAACGTTACTTAAATTTACTTCTCTGAAACGACTAACAATATAGTTTGGATTTGTATAACTAATACACTTAAAAGCTAAGGAACCAATGGCATACTCTCGCGCACGTTTGACTGATAGCCAGCCAAGTTCAAGGCGGTGTGGAGTCACATGAACACGAAAAGGTATATTACCTACCACAAATCTAACACACGCATTTAGTAGCCTTTGTAACTTGAGGTCGCGGGTAGCATCGAGGTCGTGGTAAACTGCGCACATGTATTGAAAATGATGAAAAATAAGAGTTTCTACTAAAAGTTTACGCATGTGACGGGTAAGCCTACCTTTGTTGAATCTAAGTATTCGCAGTTTGTTATGTACTCTCATCGAAATTTGTCTAACTTGTTTATCCCAATTAAGTGAATTTGAGAGCCAGAGACCTAAGTTGAGCACCTCAGTTGAATACTGAATCGGGACGCCATGGATAACAATTTTATCAAGTTGACAAATATTAACAGAGCTAATATATTGTTGACTACCTAATAATATTACTTTGGTTTTTTGCGCTTTGAGTAGTAGACCATTTTCTGAAGCCCAGTTACCGACCGCCTCTACATCTCTCTGAATATATAGAATATCTTGGGCAATATCCTGTGGAGCAAAATGTGAGTAAATCTGGGTACCATCAACAAAAATCATGAAGTTACTGGATGTCAAGACATTGGGTAAATCATTTATGAATAATGAAAACAACAACGGACCCAGTACACTACCCTGCGGTACTCCAGAGATGGTTTCTCGCCAATTTGATAAATTACCCACACCATCCGTGACTGCCTGAAAACGACCGTGAAGATAACTATAAAACCATTTTAGGACATTATCTGAACAGTTATATCTCCTAAGCTTCAGCAAAACCTGGTTGTGAGGCAAGGTATCAAACGCCTTGGAAAAATCAAGGAGAACGAGTAAGGTGATTTTATGCTGATCAATAGCCTCACGCACATCATCAGTAATACCGAGTAAGGCCGTTTGAGTACAATGCCCCTTACGAAAGCCAGCCTGTCTATCCACCAGCAAATGATTTTTTTCTAGATAATCAGATAACTGTTTATGGGCGATTCGTTCAAGTAGTTTTGACAATTCAGAGAGTTGTGCTATAGGAGGTGTATTGTCAGGTGTCCCTATTTTGCTAGTCTTTGTTAAAGGGAGAAGTAACGCGCGCTTCCAATGTGATGGAAAAGAGGCAAGTTAAAAAGAGAGATTAAAAAGATTTGTTACCGACGAGATGAGAGGAGGTGGTGTAAGCTTAAGCATTTCAATATTAAAACCATCGATCCCCTTTGATAGAGAGAGACAAAGAGAGAGAGAGAGAGAGAGAGAGAGAGAGAGAGAGAGAGAGAGAGAGAGAGAGAGAGATTTTGATTTTGATTTTGATAAAAACTTTATTGGGCTACGGGAGTTAACCCCCAAAGTAGCACGAGTTGGTACAAAAATGGTTAACATAATAATACAAGATGGTAGAACAAAGTAAGATAAAATAACGTAAAATATAAAATATAAAAGCATCTAGTCAACGCGTAACAGGCATAAAATACAATAGACTCATCGAAACATAAACATAAGAATAACAGTAACAAGATAAGCAACGCCATGACCCCGACCAGGCAACACATACAATGACGGGACAAGCGGCTCAATAATGCCCTCCGCGACAACGCGACTGGCCCAGGACCGACGGTCGACCTCCGATAGATGATCGAAAAGGCGAGACTGGAATGATACGAAGTGTGACATGTCAAAGTGAGGGACGTGAAGATCGTTAATAAGTTTGGAGGCTGTGATAAAAAAGGAGGCATTGAGGGCCTCAGTGCGGGGTGGCCGATATGTGAGAGGACGATAGGGAAGACGCGATGAAGAGCGAGAGTCAGGACGGGATCCGGAAAGGGTAAAGTGATGGTGGAGATAGGAAGGGGAGGAAGTCGCGAGAATTTTATAGGCTAATGAAGCGATGAGATATGATCTTCTGAGGCCAACCGACAGCCAGCCCAGTTTCAGCCTAAACGGCGTGACGTGCTCCATCCTAGGGATATTGCCCCAGACGAAGCGCACACAAGCGTTCTGTAACCTTTGCAATTTGAGGTCGCGCGTACGGTCTACGTCATTATAGGCGGCACACATGTAGTCGAAATGGGGCCACGCCAAACTCTCGACCAGGGCTTTACGCGATCTCCTGGACAGCGCACGTTTATAAAATCTTAGGGTGTGCAAAACCCCGTGAACGTTCTGAGAAATATATTGGATATGTCGAACCCAGTCGAGAGATGGCGCAACCCACAACCCCAGCGACTTAACCACCCGCTCATACGGCAACGGTACGCCGTTTACATTCACCCTTGCCATCGAATCAAGGTCAAAGCGCGCCACGTATTGCTGGCTGCCCAGGAGTAAGACCTTGGTTTTACCTAGGTTCAGGGCAAGGCCATTCCTAGACGCCCAGTTCGCTACCTCGCTAGCATTGCGCGAAATGCTCTCAACTGTCTCGTCAAAATCCGCCGGCAAAAACGAACAATACAGCTGCGTGTCATCGGCAAAAATCATACACCTCGAGGTCTGGAGAACCGCAGGCAGATCGTTTATGAAAATAGAGAATAAAAGCGGGCCAAGGACGCTGCCCTGGGGGACACCCGCGTGCACGGCCGACCATCCAGAACGACGACCCCGGTCATCCACCACCGCCTGCGTGCGACCCTCCAGGTAGTGATAAAACCACTCGACCACCACGTCTCCACACCCTAACGACCGCAATTTCCGGAGAAGTGGGCCGTGGGGAACCGTATCGAACGCCTTAGAGAAATCAAAAAGAATCAATATTGTGATCATGCGTCGATCGATCCCCCACCGCACATCCTCAAGAATCCCAAGCATAGCCGTCTGCGTGCTATGCCCGCTACGAAAACTGGCTTGGCGCGATGATATCAAGTTGTTCTGGTCTAAATAACACGAAAGCTGGGCGTGTACCACCCTCTCTAGCAACTTCGACACCTCGCTCAGCTGGGCAATGGGTCGCGTGTCCGACATAGAGCTACAAACATTTGTCTTGGCTAAGGGGCGAAGCAAGGCTCTTTTCCACTGGGCAGGAAAATAGCCAGCTCTGAGCGAGGCGTCGAAAACGCCAGCGAGATGCCCAAGGACGCCCGAGCCCGCAAGCTTAAGCATCTGAACAGAGATGCCATCGATGCCCATCGCCCGCGAAGTCGCCCGTCCCAGGGCCCTACCGACCTGTGCAGCCGTCACCCGAGCAAATTCAAAGCGCGACGTCACATCAAAAGGCGCAAAGGTAATGACGTCCGTCAACACATGCTGCGACAGCGGCGCGGCGCGACGCGAAACAGACGAATAGTGGTCGTTGAGTTCGTCCAGGTTAAAGAGAGCGGACGGAGATGGTCGTACGCGACCCATTACACCATAACCCCGAAGGACGCGCCAACGCGAACGGGCATCAAGCGAGGCCTCCAATTCACGATTTATGAAACTAAATTTCGCCGATTCCAGAGCATTGGAGGCCAGAGAGAGAGAGAGAGAGAGAAAGAGAGAGAGAGAGAGAGAGAGAGAGAGAAAGAGAGAGAGAGAGAGAGAGAAAGAGAGAGAGAGAGAGAGAGAGAGAAAGAGAGAGAGAGAGAGAGAGAAAGAGAGAGACAGAGAGAGAGAAAGAGAGAGACAGAGAGAGAGACAGAGAGAGACAGAGAGAGAGAGAGACAGAGAGAGAGAGAGAGAGAGAGAGAGAGTACAATAAAAATATGTTTTTAATAATAAAATGCACTAAATGAACTTACTAATTTGATATAAATTTAGAAAACATACTTGCAAATCCTTGAAGCGAAGAAACTCTTTGAAGTGAAGATAATCTTCTATCGTCAGAAATAGTTTTTTATTTAAAATTCAGGTAGTTGTGTGCAAACAGCTGGCTGTTATATATAGGTCCGATATATAGATCGATATTTGGGCTCCAGAGGCCACTTTGGGCCATATATCGACCTCCATATGCATTAGTAGAGCTCCGTAAGGGTTCATTTTGAACCATATATCGTTGTATGTATGCATAGTTGAATAATTTGGTTCCAGGGGGGTCATTTAAGGCTATATTAAGATAACTCAAAGCTGCTTAAAATATTATTTATTTAAAAAAAAAAACAAATTTCATACCATTTCATATACATTTCGCTGCTATCACGTTTGATTAAAATTGTGATTTCTTTTGCTTAATATATAATTCATTCTTTTTGATTAAATATATTTTAATTAAATTTAGTTTGTCCTGCTTTACCCATTTCAACAAACAGTTTGATTTTGCCGTTATTACTCTTTAATAATAATATCAGAAATAAATAATTTTTACTGCATATTTCCCTTCTAAATCCAACAAAAGGACCCCGTAACACGCCTATGGGAAATGTGATTTCCGTCAATTTCGCTGTAATTTTTATATGTTGTGTGTCTTGGCGTCTGGAACAAAAGTCTCAATGGGCACAAAGCTCTAAACGCAATAGGTCCCTCAGTAGGGGCCCCTCAAGTCACTATTACAGGGTATCAGCTTTAATAGTAATTCTCGGTGCTGATTGCACTTTATCGTACACTGGTTTCCGTTAATATGGCCTAATTTTTGGTTGACCGCATGTCTCGGTATCCCAATTCCCTGCTCTAATGGGCCCAAGCCCAAAAATTCGATAGGACTTCAGACGGGCCCCACTAAAAGATGGAGTTTGTCGATACTCTTTTTTAATGTTTATGGAGGCCCAAACCCCCCAAACGCAAGTTTTGTAAATGTATAGCTTAAGTAATCAGACTTTATATTTGTAATGGCATTTAACTCAAGGTTTATTGGGTAGAATATAAACACGTAGTTTTCATTATAACATAGTAATAGAGTAACACAATCAATATTATACAACAATTTCAAAGAGAATTAAAAGTATTAATCAAGCGGAATTCGTATTGATCAAAATAAAAATTAAAAATGTAAAGATATATATATGTATATGGGTGGTTCTCTGTGACATCGAAGATGAAAAAAATAAATATTGCTATAACTGTGGGAATATGTTTTAGAGGTATCCAGTAGTTCTCCTGAATTTTTGCAGATTTTTTCTGGGCCATAATTTTAAGTTACAGAGAGTCAAAGTTGACATTTTAGCACTTTTTTGTATTATATGCCCATTTTCATGAATTTTTAGCTCCCAGGGGATGCATTTTTCACTAAAAACATAAGTATGACTTTTTTTGTAAAATTTTCCGAACTTTTCATTAAAAATACTTTTAAAAACATAAATGTATGCTGTCACACTCTTGTAAGCCATTTAAACCTTAAATAGTGAAAATCAGCAATTCTGCTCCGGACTCTGGTAACCTAATACTGTCTAAAAGATGTCTTTTTATAGTCAGAAACTGCCTAAAAATTTCCAGAGTGGGTCTAAATCATTAAGATCACTTATGGTCATAATATCCGGGAAAAGTGCCCGAAATATTAATAGAAATGTATATTTGTTGCCTTATAACGATGAATCTATTAGCATGACCATTGCAAAAAAATTTGTGCACTTACCTTGGAGTGGTAGAAAAGTATCTTCAATTGTTTCAGTATCCATCTAATCCCCTGTAAGCTGCTAAAAATACAAATATTATTATACAAATGTAAAAAATTAATTTTTAAACATTTATAATGCTGAATTTTTAGTTTTACATCCCTTACAAGAATTATAATACTAATCTGAAGGATTACTATAAATATATAAACATCATTATTACAATAACTGAATATACGTATATAATACAAAAGATATATAAATAAATCGAATATATAATTATAATGAATAATATGATAACGTGACAGTGACTAGTTTGTGAAATCTAAACAATGTATTGCTGAATAATAATAATAATAATGATGATACTTTTATAGTAATCCTTCAGATTAGTATTATAATTCTTGTAAGGGATATAAAACTAAAAATCCAGCATTATAAATGTTTAAAAAATAATTTTTTATAATTTTATAATAATATTTGTATTTTTAGCAGCTTACAGGGGATTAGATGGATACTGAGACAAGTGGAGATACTTTTCTACCATTCCAAGGTAAGTGCATAAATTTTTTTGCAATGATCATGCTACTAGATTCATCGTTATAAGGCAACAAATATACATTTCTATTAATATTTCGGGCACTTTTCCCGGATATTTTGACCATAAGTGATCTTAATGATTTAGGCCCACTCTGGAAATATTTAGGCAGTTTCTGACTATAAAAAGACATCTTTTAGACAGTATTAGGTTACCAGAGTCCGGAGCAAAATTGCTGATTTTCATTATTTAAGGTTTAAATGGCTTACAAGAGTGTGACAGCATACATTTATGTCTTTAAAAGTATTTTTAATGAAAAGTTCGGAAAATTTTACAAAAAAAGTCATACTTATGTTTTCAGTGAAAAATGCATCCCCTGGGAGCTAAAACTTCATGAAAATGGGCATATAATGCAAAAAAGTGCTAAAATGTCAACTTTGACTCTCTGTAACTTAAAATAATGGCCCAGAAAAAATCTGAAAAAATTCAGGAGAACTACTGGATACCTCTAAAACATATTCCCACAGTTATAGCAATATTTATTTTTTTCATCTTCGATGTCACAGAGAACCACGCATATATATATATATATGATGAAAAATTAAGTATGTTTGCCGTTTGCATTAGCACTACCCAGAGTTTACCATATTAACGGAAACCAGTGTACGATAAAGTGCAATCAGCACCGAGAATTACTATTAGTGCTGATACCCTGTAATAGTGACTTCAGGGGCCCCTACTGTGAGACCTATTGTGTTTAGAGCTTTGTGCCCATTAAGACTTTTGTTTAGGACGCCAAGACATACAACATATAAAAAATTCAGCGAAATTGACGGAAACCACATTTCCTATAGGCGTGTTACGGGGTCCTTTTTACTATGTACATTAGCGCTAATTTGTAAATTTTCCTTTGTTTATTTACCAAAATATTTACTGATTTTAATAACATAATAATAAACGTGTAATGGAAGTTTGGGTGCATAAATAAACGTTCTACATATTTTTTCCCAGAATCATAACGCTATGTATATACATGTAATAATAGCAAATAATAATGAAAATATATAAATTGTAACGGATGGTATTGTTTTCCTTACTATTTGATGAATTAAAGCAACACAAGTGAACAGTTTCGTAATGTTCGCATCGGCTCGGTTCGAAGTTGCTAGTCAGAGTGATACAAGCGCGGACCCGAATGACGAGGAGAGAAGAGTGATATAGCCGCCTTGACACATGACATGTGTTGTTCTCCGCGTCCCGTGTTTTATTGTCGTCTGTGCTTGTTTTATCGTTGTTTCCGTATGTGCATTAGTAGTTATAGGGGGGGGGGGGTATAGCAAGACCCGTCTATTTTTAGACTCTCTGTCTGTCTCACTCTCTCTATATCTTTCTCACACCCACTCTCTCCCTCTCTTTGCACCCATGCTCACTCCCGCTCTTCGTATACCTCTTGCACTGTCTACGACTCGCGTTTATCTATAGGCTGATATAACGCAGCCCTCAGGTTTGGGGCTGGTATGGCTAAACGAAAACAAATTCCTTCCATGACGTCTCCCTGGTGTTCGGGCGCAGGTACTCTATGAGGAAACGTATCTATTATTAGACAACGCATCGGTATACCGGTATGCTCTCTCTCTCTCTTTCTCGTGCAATCTGTTTCGTGCGTTTATAATATTGTATACCGGAATCCTTAGTTTTTGGATATGGTATGAAGTGACACCATGGCGCCTACGTAGATGTAGCGGTACCTACCTTCGACCACATTACTCTCTCTCTCTCCCCCCTCTCTCTCTTTACGTATAGAATTTTTCATTGCCCATATTTGGGCATATATATATATATATATATATGGATATAAGACAAGGTTTCCAAGGGTAGCCTACAATCCTGAAATCTTAGACTCGGCGGCGGCGAAATATTTATGTAATATATATTTAAATTTCAAATTTATATTTTTTCAAGTATAGATAATATATGTATTTTTTCCGTGCGCAAAAAAAAGTTGTGAAAGAACGGTTAATACTGTAACATCTTCTGGCAAAAAAGAATCCTGTACTCTGTCTTCCTTTAAACACGCACAATTTAATGAAGTGATAATAGGATGTTGAAAACTATCATTTATTCCAGTTGCATAAAAATTTGTTTGATTAATCGTAGAAAAATCGTGGGATATCGTTGGAATTAATTCATTTGTATTTCCAACCAGCAGACCAGCCCAATCTATGTCCATATTCATTTCGCATTTGTTTATTTCTCTTATAAATTCCATTGCACTTTCTTAAACAACTTTCTTAAAATCCAAATAAGGGTCTTAAATAAATTTAAAAAATTTTATTTATTTATAAGTCTTTTTTTCTTAAAAAATACAACAGACCAAACATATAAATTAGCAAAATTATACAGAAGGTTATTCACGCTATTAGTTAATTGTATTATTTAAAATTGTTTATTAATAAATATTTCACTAAGACATATCGATGTGAACGTTCGGACTGCACGAGTAAACTAAAATTTCCGAAAAATAGTATATTACGATACATTGCCAGAAAGTTGGATTTCCTGGCTTGCGTGACCGAGGCGAAGCCGAGGTCGTCATAAAACGCAGGCCAGGGTATCCAAAATTCTGGCCGAGTGTCGTATACTATTTTTCTTCATCCCAGTCCGAAAGTACATCTAATAATTAATCTAATAGAAAATACCCGGTGCCGAAAGATTCGTCTGCAGCTACTTTTGTGGCCTGCTTCAGAGCCATCTAGATGTAACCTCTCGTTCCGCGACGTGACACGCGATATTCGATGTTTATTATATATTTGATGCCCGCCTGACATTTGCAAAACCGAGGCAAAGCCGAGGTTTTTGCTGGTCGGGGGCGGGCATCAAAAATGTATCATACATACGTAAGCATTTATAAATTTATTGTAAAATCGTATTACTTTAGCAGCGGTTTTAGTGCAAAGTTGCGATAAACAGCGTGTATAGAAGAAGTCGACTTTACATTAATAAAATATACATTTGTAGTCAAATATGAATTGCACTGTTAAAATTTGAACATAAAGAAATGAAACATATTTCTTTTACATGTATTTACATCATCGATATTAAATTAATATTAAATTGATAGTGTGAAATTTGAAAATGACACAAAATAGATAGAATCAACACAGTTAACATAAGTATTCTATATACACTCTCGCTCTCTCTTTCTATCTCTTGTTTTATTAAACAAAACAATTATACAAAATATTTTTTAAGGCAACATTAAGATACATTTTACATTTGAAAAACATAAGTGCTTGTAGCAATTCGATTAATAAATTTGAAATAATTTAGCAATGTTTACTTGAGAGAATAAGCAACGTACATATTATATTGGGAACGTTGCGGCCGTTGCTACAGCCGTTGCTATGCATCGAGGCCGCGAAAATCTCTGAGCCAATCAGAGCGCGCGAGAGTCTGGCCGGCCGCAAAAGTCGCTCTTCCCATATCCATATGCGGCCAGGAAACACGTACTTTCGGCGGGGGGATGAAGAAAAAGAAATTTTTATAGCAGCTCAAGATTTTACCTGGTTTAAGGAAATAATGCGTAACATAAGTAGATAAGAATTAGTTTTTAAGGATGTTTATAATAAAAAAAACAGACGGGTCTCTTCCATGCTCGTATCTCCAAAGAAATTATTTGTTATCCACCAATTTAATAAAAGCCAGATAGACCTTTTTAGTAAATGTACTTGCTTATTAGGTAATTGCTTATTAGGTATTAGAACGTGAAAATCGTCAGTCTATTTTCCTGCGCGGTCTTAGTTGCATTGTAGCACGAGTACCTTTGTTTTCATTCTAGTAAATGATTGTTTCAGCAAAAAAAGTTTGAAAATGTTTATCCCTGCTGAAAAAATGTTGTGTGTTCTTATAGTGCAAATAGTTGATTATTTGCGTCAAAAACAGCCCCCCGCGAGACTTCGGCGAAGGTGTGATTTGACGTGGCGTCATCGTGTAAGGCGCATGGAGTCTGTGTTGCCAGATAGAGGTATTTTTTCATTAGATAATAGAGGGCAGAAAAACCCTAAATGTAACCCTGCATAGAGTGCGAGGGGTTAGTTCGGAAGTTTAATTTCATCCTGAGTTGCTTCAGATTCCGGGAAATTGCTCATTTTTACCGTCTTCTTTTCGAGGCAACGAAGTAGCGGTAAGAGTAGCAGGAGATTTTATAATTCGTCTTAACCCATTAAGACCCAACCGACCATTTCACAGCCGATTTGTTTTTCGCTTAGAAAAAATAGAGAATAGACTAGAATAAAAAAGGAAATGACTGTTTCTTATGTAAAATTACCTGCTCTATCTGAATTCAGCATCAGATTGTCATTTTTTTCAAATGGTCGTTTTACTATGTGCATTTGATTTTGTCGTCAAAATTAGAAAATAAAGGCCCACAGTCGATTTTCAAAAAATGGAATTTTTTTTTTTACTTTGAGCGGCTATATTGAATTTTCCGTGGAAAATATCAAAAATCTGATGCTGGATTCAGATAGAGCAGGTAATTTTACATAAGAAACAGTCATTTCCTTTTTTATTCTAGTCTATTCTCTAGTTTTTCTAAGCGAAAAACAAATCGACTGTGAAATGGTCGGTTGGGACTTAATGGGTTAACATGTAGAGGTTGTATCCATTAAGACATTTAATGGCTGAATACGACTATGAAAGTAAGTGGACATATTTTATATATAAGTAGAATGGTATTTATTATAGATTATTCTTTACTTGACAATTAAATTCTTTGAAGTATTGTAAACTAGTTTTTACTTGTTGGTGCATCTCTCTCTCTCTCTCTCTCTCTCTCTCTCTCTCTCTCTCTCTCTTTCTCTCTCTCTCCGTTCATTTTGACGTACTTTTACTTCATACTTTTTTCGCAAGTTTTAGTGCAGGAGGACAGGATTGCTTTGAGTGGTGGCTCCTGTTTGAATTATTACCAGGTATTTTCTATCGTCCAGGAATCCTTATATTTCCTACAAAAAATTTGACAAACCAAGGAGGTTAGGTTTCATCTTCTTGCGAGTTGGCGGTCGAATCGCGGCAAATTTATGCGACTCACCATCTCAGAGCCTCTACTGCTCACCACCTGTACTGAAGGGTCATCCACTTCGCCGGGGTCGTTCTCACATTTCTACGAGATTTCATCATTTTCATCTTGACAATGCAAGCGGATACAAGTGTTGCCAGATAGAGTTATTGTTTCTTTGTTGCACTCACACAGACTGATATCATTTACATTAGACAATAAAGGGCAGAAAAACTTTAAATGGCAACCCTGACGGACACCCGCAACACATGCTATGTATGTAGCCGTAGAATCATCAAGAAGGAACACGCGGAGGTGTGCTCGCGCTGTCTCCACGCTAACTGCTACGCGATTATACCCGGTACAGATAAGCCGTGCTGTTGCCGACACGCTAAGGCCTCTATCTTGTCCGCGTTGCGAGAGAGGGCAGCAGCTCCCGGGACTGCTATGCTTGAGGTCGAGCACGCTTCAGTCGTCGCACAGTCTGTAATGATCCGCACCGCAGGCACAGCCAATTGCGTGGCCTCACCCACTTCGCCGCCATGCACGCAGGTTGCTAAGCAACCTTGCGGCGCCGCGCCACTCGAGAGTTGTTCCGGCCTACCCGCGCAGTCCACTAGTATGACGGATATGACCGCTCTGTTTGCCGAGTTTCCGAGCCGTATTGAGATTAATCTCGAGCATACGGTCTCGCGTATCGAGTCGTCGGTTCGGGACTTGGCGTGTGAGATTCGAGATCTTAACTCTCAGATCTCCCAGATCAAATCGACAACAGACGTTTCGAATCGTATGGAGGCACTCGAGACTGCTAACGCGCAAATTAATCAGTTATCCACCTTCTAGCCATTCGGGCCTATCTCGTTCTCGGAGAGGGACTCTTGATAATTATTAGTTCTAGGCGTTCCTAAGGATCTTAGCATTTCCAATGGGGAGATCGTTGAAACAATAATGTTCACTTTGAGTTTCCACTTAGGCAACTTGATAGGCATCCAGATTAACAACTTCGGGCTCAATTCTTGATTCTGCTACTAGAGGGCTTGTATTCTGGTTTTCCTCTCCCTCGACCAGGGTCGTCCTCTTGAAGACGCGTCTCCTTGAGTATCTGCGAATGCAATTTTCGGCGTGGGCGGAATATCGTCGCTTTTCTTACGTGCGTTATGGCTCAAACAGCGGTATGATTTATGGTCTAAAGCGCTTCGTCGCTCTGCTGATTTGGGCTACGCTCGACCATTAATTAGTAACTACACCGTCTATATGCGTAGAGCTAAGGGAGAGCAGCTCTTTTCGGTGTATACTGAGTCGAATCTTCTTAACATTTCAGCTTGCAATTCTTCCTCATCCAAGTGAAGGTTAACTGGCCAGGCTTCATTGACTCTTAACACTCCATTTATCTATCTTTATTATTTATATAAATATAAATCGCCCAAAAACTAATATATCATTTGTTCTTCCATATAGCTACGATATCATTATTCTCATCAAAACCTTTGTGACGGAAGTGGACTCCTCCGACATTTTGAGTCTTCCAAATCATACGCTGCACAGACTGGACCGAGTCTGTAAGGAGGGAGGGGGTAGTCGCGGCTTACATCAGGAATAATCTGGACGCTAGGTTCGTGGCTCAGACCCAGTATTGTCCAATACCACGGAGTTTATGATTTTTCAAATTTACAGTCCGACTGTCTTGTTGCTCTTCTGGATGGTTTATAGGAGACCCAATGCAGCCTACCCATCCAAATTTTTTGATTCTTTGGCTAATTTTCTTCATCTTTGCGACCAGGTTGTTATCACTGGGATTTTAATATTAATATGTGTATTAAGGATGGGTCGTCTGCTATGTTGTAGTCCTGTATAGGACACTAAACCTGCTTCTGGTTAAATCAGATCCTACTCATCATAGTAAAGCTCCTGGAGCCTAAAATGATTCCGCATTTAGTTTCGGACTTTAACCCATTAACGCCCAAGATGACCACTCTCGGACACCACCATTTGAGGCACTTTAGGTAATGCTACTCGCTATGGAAAAATTTGACTGAGCACTATTTCTAAAGTTAAAAATCTGCTCTTTTTAATGGTATAATTTAAAAATCGAAAAAAATTGTTTAACAATGAATAAATTGAGTTCGAAAAAAAAAAATTGACGATTTCTACATACGATTTTTTTTTTTGGAATCAAGTTTTCACACGGTTACTGGTTTGAAATGATCTTTGAACCGACATATATCGTGGAGTTTTTGTCTAAACTTGAAGTGACGTCGGTTCCGAAAGTGATTTTTTCACTTTTTTGTGTTTAAAATGGCGACCGAGTGCGACAATTTTTGCGAAATATTCATGATTTTTTTTCGGAAAATCTATGCACTTTTCGCATATAGTGCCAAGAATAAAAAGTTCTTAGAATAAATCAAAAAATTTGTACAAATTTTTCTAAATAGTTTTGATCAATTTTTTTTTGCAATTTTTTGAAAATATGAAAAATTGGTTTAATTCTAAAAAAGATATAAAATAAAATTTATTTTTTATCTTTTTTAGAATTAAACCAATTTTTCATATTTTCAAAAAATTGCAAAAAAAATTGATCAAAACTATTTAGAAAAATTTGTACAAATTTTTTGAATTATATTATTTTTATCTTTTTTAGAATTAAACCAATTTTTCATATTTTCAAAAAATTGCAAAAAAAATTGATCAAAACTATTTAGAAAAATTTGTACAAATTTTTTGAATTATTCTAAGAACTTTTTATTCTTGGCACTATATGCGAAAAGTGCATAGATTTTCCGAAAAAAAATCATGAATATTTCGCAAAAATTGTCGCACTCGGTCGCCATTTTAAACACAAAAAAGTGAAAAAATCACTTTCGGAACCGACGTCACTTCAAGTTTAGACAAAAACTCCACGATATATGTCGGTTCAAAGATCATTTCAAACCAGTAACCGTGTGAAAACTTGATTCCAAAAAAAAAAATCGTATGTAAAAATCGTCAATTTTTTTTTTCGAACTCAATTTATTCATTGTTAAACAATTTTTTTCGATTTTTAAATTATACCATTAAAAAGAGCAGATTTTTAACTTTAGAAATAGTGCTCAGTCAAATTTTTCCATAGCGAAGAGCATTACCTAAAGAGCCTCCAATGGTGGTGTCCGAGAGTGGTCATCTTGGGCGTTAATGGGTTAATGAGTTACTAGCGATTGGTTTCTTTCTGGAATGTTGGAAGAGGACCCTGCTGTTTTTGCTAGCGAAGTCGAACAGGATTAAGATGTGTTCGGATACTATGCCGGTTGCCAAACTCTGTGAAATCTCGAAATTGTTGGAACGATTAGTTCATTTTCAACTGTCGTCATATCTTGAGAACCATCATCTGTTGAATGCTAGACAGGCGGAATTTCGCAGGGATGATAACACGCAGACGGCACTTTTGAGAGTACTTGACGATGTCAGAAGGGCTAAAGACTCACGTATAATAACTGTCTTGATCCTGTTTGACTTCTCTAAGGCGTTTTACTCCGTATCGCACGGTTAGCGCCTGCATAAGCTACGCAGAATGGGGTATACTAACACAGTATTGAAATGGTTTTGCTACTATCTGGTGGGTTGCACGCAGGCGGTTGTGGATGAGGTTGGCAGGTGCTGGGACTAGCTTGGGGTGAATTCGGGAGTACCGCAGGGCAGCGTCTTGGGTCTACTATTGTTCTCGATTTTCATAAATGACTGGCCGGAGGTGCTTCAATTTAGTGAATACCTAATCTATACCGATGATGTCCAGGTTTATTATTCTTTTCTTCCAGCAAACTTTGAGTTGGGTATACACCGAATCACCCAGGATGCGAACGTGTTAGCATCCTGGGCTGTATTGAACGGTCTTGCTCTAAATGTAAACAAGATAAAGGTAATGATCTTGGGTAGTCAGGTATATATATCACGCGTAAACCTAGCCGCTGCTCCTCGTGTCAGATTATTGAATAGTTATTTGAATTATGAAAACCAGGTCAAGTCATTGGGCGTATGACTATCGCTCACCCTAGACTGGTCTAAGCAAGTAGTGTTGATCTTACAGAGGGTCCATGGTTCTTACGTTTATTGTGTTTTCATAGAAGAGCATTCTCTCAGAGTACTACAAAATATCTTGTGGAGATGCTTATATGCCTCATTTCGACTATGCGTGTGTTGTATGTAATACTCTGGATCAGAAACGGAATCTAAAACTCCAACTTAAGACTCCTTAATGCCTGTGTAAATTTGTGTGGGAGAACCTGCACAGATATGATCCTGTAACACCATATAGGTTGCACTTGCGATGGCTGTCGGTCGAGTCTAGGCGTTTGTACTTCAATGGATGATTGGCATTTAATGTCATTGCTCGTAATTCACCTCAATATCTTACTGAACATTTCATTAAATTCGACAATTCAGCAGATCATTGTTATCATTGTTATACATCTCGACTTCCTTCTAAACCCCTAACCTATCTTCCTCCACGTACAGAATCATTAAGTAAATCTTTTGTCAAACTGCCTCTAAACTGTTAAATTCACTCCAAATCATTCTATTAGACCTGTCACATTTTAATCATTTTAAATCAACGTTATATAATCATCTGCTTAGCCTCGACTATTCAGTCAGGGAAGATAGAGTTGTACGTGAGAACCTGATCCGTCCCCAGATTGTTGATCTGTAGTCCAGGCAAATTAGACTTAAAAAGGGTCATTTTACAAAATATTTAAAAAAAATCAAAAGGCGCTGAGTGATCTTATTTGGGATCTAGAACTGCCTAAAGATGGAGCCGAATATGTCGCCTCGGTACTCAAAAAGATAAATTTGTTGGCTCAAGGAACAGCTTCTTTCTATCGAGATAGAGAACAAGGATGTCGAAAATATTTCACAAAAGACACCGAAAATTCTTTAGTATACTGTACATATGTAAAGGGCTTAGTAAATTAACTAAAACCGAATATTTATAAAGACGAGAATTGGAGACTTTTCATTGATTTATCAAAACGAATTCTTAACAAGTTTCAAATCTGTGTGTAAGAACTTCTTAGGAAATAAAAAGAGTGAGAACTATGTGGAACTTGTCGAAGAAATGTTGAAAAATTTCAAAAATTTAGATTGCTTGATGAACTATACATTTCTCTGCATTTCTTAAATTCTCTTCTCGACTACTTCCTTTCTAAACTTGTAGACTTCAGTGAAGAACAAGGATAACGATTTCATCAAGATATAAATGTAATGAAGCCACGATACCAACGAAAATGGGATGTCAACATGATGGCAGACTTTTACTGTGTGCTTAAAAGGGACACTTTGAGTAACAGCAAAAAAAGAAAAAAAAATCCCTTACATAGGTCATTTGAAGAAAAAAGAGAACATGTTAAAGCAAACTTGTAATTGCGAGGTTCCGCATTATATGACATTTAATAAAAAAATACTGGGTATTTTCAAGATGCTGTGCATAGAGCGACAGGCATATTTGGTACTGGAAAAGGTAGTTTATCGTCAAATATTAGTAATAGACCGGCTTGTCTCTCGCAAGCTATATCTGATCAACTTTACGTTTATACAGATATTTATGAGCCTTATACAGTTGGCGACGTTCAAGCTGCGCTCTTAAGAATAGTCGCTCTTGATACTTCGAAATATAAATTTGGACCAAATATGGTGAGGCAATACACACCGATTCACTATATACCATTACTACATCACACTTTTTGAAATATTATCATCGATATAAGAGATCAACACGGAAAATTAATCCCATTCGACTTTGGTACATTGACGATAAAACTCCATTTCAAACGCATGCGTTAAGTACGTAATATGAGTCACTATATTCAGTACTATGGAGAGCAGGCTGATAGCGGTTCTAGCGGTGTAAAAATGTATACTCGGGTTCAACGTATAAGAAGGGTTGTGGAATCGAAAGTTTTCTCGGTTCGATATTTAGAAAAATCGTTCCTTATCTCGCTAGCGGTGCCAAGGCCGTAGTAAAGGAGGCTGTTCGCGCGGGATTACACGTACTCGATGACGTTACAAACAGTGGTGCTAATTTAAAAGAATCTTTGAAAGTACGAGCTTGAGTGTGGAAAAAATTTGAAAAGAAAAGCAGTGACCATAATTTTAGAAATGATGCAAGGTGGTGTGTATAAGGTGTACGGTGCGAAGTGTAGACGCCAGTAAAAAAGAAAACGCGGAGCGTTGAAGGTCACTACAACAAATTTCGTAAAAGAAAAACAGTTTCAAGAAAAAAGAAAAAGAGCGGTAAGAGGGGGAAGAGTAAGAAAACAACCGGTAGAAGTGTAGCATATATTTTTAGACCTAAGTAATTAGAATTTTTTAAAAATTGGCGTATTTGCACGCCTGCCGCGGTAAAGAGATGCTGAGTGAAATCGATTTTTTTTTCGTACCTCTCGCACAGACATCGATTGAGAGTGGTGCATATCTTTACTACAAACCTGTGTTGTCTCTTAGCGATTAAACTGATTCACCTTTGGAATTTTTAATCCCAAGCTCTACGGAACATTACATTGATCTAGCTCACACCATGCTACACGTGTTTAAGTATCACGGGTAGCCGATGCTACGAAAAATTCAAAAGTCGCATTAATGAATAATTTTATTCATTCGATGTTTGGTCAGGTCGACGTTATTTTCAATTACAAATTAGTTACTCCACCGAGAAACACTTATCCTTATCAAGCCTACATAGAAACGTTATTAAATTATGCACCTTCCATTATACAGTCCTATCTCACCGCTGCGCTACTTTATCCGGATACAGCCGGTAGCATGGATGCATCGCCAAATATGGCACGTAATGCCGCTAGCGCCAATATTGTTCTTATAAATCGTCAAGACTTTACTTTAGGCGGAAAAACGGTTGACCTGATTGGTCATTTGCATTGCGACATTTTCAATCAACCAAAGTTTCTTCTCAACGGCGTGGAAATGAGAGTAAGACTTGTACGTAGTAAAGACGCATTCTGTCTCGTGGATTTTACCTTAGATGGTCAATTTTCATTACGTATTAAAGAGGCAATGCTTATTGTACGGCGAGCTAAAATAAGTCCTGGTCTCTTACTAGCTCACGCTAAGACGTTAGCGAAAACAACAGCCAAATATCCCATTACCAGGGTCGAAATAAAGTCGTTTACTATGCATAGCGTTATAAACAATTTATAATTGTCTGCAAAAAGTCTTATAGAGAGATACTAGAGATGGCGATACCGATTCAAAATGTCTATTTCTGACGACGACAGCATAAGTGTCGATGATTATATTCTTGATAGTGAGAAATCCCTTGGGACCACACTTAGGAGAGTTTTGCTTTGCCCTCAATATAGTCGTCTACACCGAGAGAAAAACGTCGCGTATTTCGTATAGACATCAGCTATGGAATTGTGGTATTATGCTCATGATGTCATGAACGTAATAAACGTTAACAATTTAGTAAAATATGCTCCTATGAAAAAAAAGAATGTGAATGTTGACATCTATGTGCGAATTCGACGACGTTGCGCCATGGAAACAATGAAATATAGTTAATGCCGATTCAATCCGATATTCTCAAAGAATCTGTTGCGGATATGGTAACGTTTTTCATGAGATCTTGTGGGCGATCAAATACGACATAAAAGTAAGTTTAATTAATTTATTGGTTCACGTTTAAAGAATTAAATTAGTAATATGCGTATATTAGTGTTACACAGTAAGTTACAGTATTATTCATAGCTATTAAAATTATCATAGAATTAAGAATTAATGTTGACAATAGGTACAAACGTGAATATAGGTTAGAAAGAAAAACATGATTTTATAACAACAAGGGTTAGGGGGGATAGCCGTATAAACCGAAAAGGTTTGGGTAGGCTTAAATAATAAAAAAAAAAATTACTGTGATAAATCATATTCAATAATGTTCAATAAAAGAAGTTGAGCATTATACAAACGCGGTTTCTCATCGGGGCTGATATCGAAATGGTAACAAATCTATGAGATTGGCACAGCAGCGCAACTACGTGTTTGTGTCATAATGCGCATAATCGTAAGTTAAAATTTCCGAGCATCAAGAGTAAGAAGGTTATGCTTTCTTCCCATGTGATGCTTCTATACTGTAAATACTCAATCAAAATGTAATAATTGTTTGCAAATGATACTATAGTCGCACACTACAAACTGTAGTAATATATTAAATTGTTTGATGCGATCATTGGAATAATTTTCTCTCCGTGTACTTTACACCTAAATACAGCCCCGTACTTTTAAACCTTGGCAGAAACCCTATCCCAACAGCCCTTACAAGAAAGCATCTAGAATCCTCAGACCCCCCCTTCAGCACCAAATACAACAAGATGGATTGGAAGATTACATAGACTCCTAGCAATATACGATCTTGTTAAAAGATATATAGATATGGATGTAGCTAGACATACTAGATATTATAATAAAGGGCGTAGATTAGTGCAATAACAAGTTGGCGATCGAGTCTGTTGACGTAATAAGGGATTATCGTCAAAAAGCCAGCAAAAATGACACCTATCAACATCGAATAGTAGAATTAGTTTTCCAAACTATTGCATGATAGAAGAAGAAGAAGATACTATGCGAAGAGTTAAAGTTTAAAGCGTTATATTCCCCCTAAAAATATTATTTAACTTAGAAATCCTTCTACCCCTTCACAACACCAAATAGCACCAAATATACAGCAAAACAACCAAAATAGCAATAAATCCATCTCAGAAAAGAGGTTAACCCAGAAAGATATAGTCTAAAATACCCGTTTATCAGCGACATTTGGCACTAGACACCTAAAAAATGAAATAATTAAATAGAATGTTAATTATGTTAAATTTTTATATTATAATAAATATTAGGGAATGAAAGCAATTTATTTTTGTTTAGCATGAAGAGAGCAGGAAAATCCGCGTCGGCCACGCAGGGAGACCGAAGTCGTGGCCGGTTTAGTTTCCGTCCTACAGAAATATTAAGATGTGGGCAGGACCTGGAGGGGGCCTTTGCCAGATTAAATCTAATGTAGCAGAACATTGCATCCTCTCCAAAAGCAGTCCAACGCTCTACTTGTCCATCTGTGCACCGATTCTAACTTCCGTCCAGCAGCAGTAAAGGCTGAATTAGCTGTTCTAACCCCAGTTCCGGCCACTAGTCCAGACCCCACCCCTTACAGCCCCGTTATAGTCGCTTCACTACCGCCACCACAACCACACTCCCTATACAACCCACCCTTCCTTCCCAACCAATAATTTCCCGCCCTGTCCTATCCCACAAGCTGCGCGCACGTCCCGGCCTGATTCGAGCGAATGTCGCCCGAGATGCTGGAATCGCGGAGGGCTGGATCATAGCTGGAGAAATTGTCCCTTTCCAAACACAGTTTTATGTAGAAACTGCGCGTGGGAAGGGGTATTCTCCAAAAACTGCCCTTACAGTGCGGACGGCTACAGAGAGATACAGAGGAAAATGGGAGAAAGGAAATAACGTTCCCTCCTATGATTCCCTCCGCTATGTACATCTCCTTTATTTCTCCTCCGTTCGTTTATAAAGAGTAATACGCTCGATATTGAGCTTAACTTAATTCCAATATTGGTAATTATTGCGTTTTTGTGTATTTATATACAAAAATTATTTTCTTGTTGTTCACGTTCATTTTTGAAAAATTGTTAATATATATGACTTTATTAATAAATTAGTGCCAGAAGAGGTCTGAAAATATAATCAGACGAAATATCGCAATTTTTATTAAAGGAAAGATGTTAATTTTATTCAATATCCTGTGAATTGCCCTACAAGATTGCTCAAAAAACCAAAATATAATAAATTTAACGGTCTGTATGAGCCAGAATATATAAATATTCTTAATCATCAGTTATAGTTTATCAATTATAGTTTATGTTTTTATATAAATAAAGATTACATAGTTTGATTAAATTTAGTATTGTTATTAATACCCCATCTGGAAATAGATTTAAGATAAAATTTTTTATTTTCCCCATTAAGTCGCCGAATTAATGGATATTAAGCTTTCCTTAAACCAGAAATTCTCAATTGTTCCCACAACATTAATAAGGCTGGTGTTTATAAAAGCAGAGCAAGTAAACAAAATAATTTCAAATGTGTAATTTAAAATTATTATTCAATGAAACGATAGTTGGAGACAATAGTTCAAAATGAGGAACTCATAAGAAGCGGAAGGCAATAATTCACCACATCGTAATGAATATTTTAAAATTATATTAATAATATTACAATATTATTTGATTTGTTTTTTTTTTCTCTTTTATATTATTTTTCAACACTAGTGTGCGGAAAGTTCAATTTTCGAAGCGTGTAGGATGCTTTGAAAATAAACAATCCCGTTTGTGTTTTGAAATAAGATTCGTTTCTGCACGCGATGTATTGAAAGTCGCCGACGTCACAATTATCTATATTGTTACAATAAATATGAGTGCTAAAACTAAAGATTAATTGATTTGTTAATTATTATAATTTCACGATTATTTTTTTTTTTAAGACGTATGTGAATTTTCTAATTAGAAAATATAATTGTACTGTTTGTTTTTGCATACGCAGGTACTTCTTTTTGTTTTCAAATGAATTAATAAATAATTGCGTGTACTCAAATTATTGTGTTTTATTATTTCTTATTATAATTACATAATGTTTTTTTTAATATGGATGATCAGCGCCCGCCCTCGGCCATCAGTCTTCTCTCTCTATCAATCTCTCTTTATATTTTTTTATTGAACTTTCCGCAACTTGTATTGAAAAGTAGTATACGATACTCGTGCTGAGCAGTGTTCCCAAAACACCTATTTTCCGCACTTCTATCGTAATGTACTATTATATAACAGTATGACTGCAACTTTTTACAGAATTGGAGGCCATAAAAATGCTACAGACCATTTGAAAGGTATTGCTCCAAGCTTTATTTTAGACTTTTGGATGAAAAAATCAAAGGTGGCGCACTTGCACTTTTTTCAAGTTGAATATTGACATGTAGTTTATGTAACATTGACCTTGAGATTAGAAATTCTAACCCAGAAGAATAAATTCTAGATATAATTAGCAACGAATGTTACATATAATGTTCTATAGTAAAAGTTGATAGATTTTGAGTTATATAGCGGTAAACCCAGCTGATGTTGACAAAAATATGGAAAAATTCACTTTTTGAGGTTAGAATAACTTTTGAGCAAATAGATTCCAGTACCTAAAATTTTTTTTCTGTATTCTGAAAAACATTTGCAAAGTGTACTCAAAATTTGGTGCATTTTAAAATTTTGATCGGACCACTTCACGTGGAATACCCCATATGTATATATATATATATACAAAACACATAATATTATGATGTTTCCAGTGATTCATAATTTCGAAAAAGAAAAAATAAACTTTTCTATAACTTATACTTTTCTATAAAATTTTATATACTATACCAATAAGAAAAATGATTATTCATTACTTACTTATAGTGAACAAAAATTTAATATCACAGCGGATGAAATTCAAACTATACAAAGTAATATGCAAAATAAACTGTTTGCTGACAAAAAAAATGAATGATTTTCTATAAAAAAAAATAAAAAAAAGTTACACTAACTCTATATCTTCAATAGAAATAGACGATGGAAAGTCATCTTGTAATTTATATTATAGCAAAGATGAAAAGAAAAATTAACGAAAATGACGAAGAAAATCGAAAAAAAATACAGCAAAAAATATTCAAAACGCAAACAATAAATAGTGACAAAATGAAAAAAAAGGAAGAAAAGAAGCATTGCGTAAATACGACAAGTAAGTATAATGATGACTATAAGATAAAAAAAACTGAAAAGAAATCAAAAAACAACGTTAAAAAAACAAACAATGACTAGTGCCGAGATCAAGAATGAACAAAAATCAGAAACATTACATAAAAAATAGCTTATAATAAATGTAAAATTAATAATGACTGTATTAAAACAAATTATTTTAAATCAACAAATTGTTTTAATAGAAAAGAAACAATAAGATATTAATAATATAGAAAAAATCCATAAAAATATTTAAAAAAGCGCAATTGTACACAAATTGATATCGAAATTGAAATTTTAATTATATTACTGAAAAGATTAAAAATTAATGAAGATCAAAAATATTATAATCTCTATGATGATTCAAACATTATAAGGTATAAGAAAAGTATAAAAATATTAAAGGATCGTATCTTAATTAGAACTGAAAAAAGTTTATAATTAGTAAGTAAATCAAAATTTATAGGTCGAATAGCAAATGTAGAATTTGACGAAAAATTAATAAAGTAGCTGCATATAAGGGCTTGCGCGCCTGCATGCTTGCGTCAGGCGCTGGCGCACCTTATGATTATCAAAAATAATTTAGGGGGTATTAATGAAAATCGTAAGCATTGTGGCGCTAAACATTTTGCTTTTGAATACGTAAAAGATAAGAATTCTCTAATTGTTGTCACAAGGGAAAAATATATTTATCATATCCAGATGAATTAAAACAATTAGCTACTGGACTATTAGAAGATAGTATTAACTTTCGTAAAAATATTCGAATATACAATAATGCTTTAGTTTTGGCAAGTTTTGGAGCTAATTTTGACAATTTGTTTTGTAATGGACCGAAAATTCTCAGGATTTTTGGTCATATATATCACAATGTTTTTGCTTTGCACCCAAATGAAAATGAAGCTCGAAAATATGGACAATTATACGTTCTAGATAATCAATTAGTTACAGTTGAAAGAAAAAGATATAAAAATAATTCTGTTACAAAATTAGAGTTACTAAGTAAACTAGGCAACTTATTGACAAATATTAACCCTTATGGTAAAGCTTATAAAATGATGTATGAAGTAAGGATGATATGAAGATACGGATGGATGTCTAATATGAAATGCAAAAATAAAAATAACATTTCAACCTTACAATTTTATAATTATAGACTTTCTGTAAGAAATAGTTTTAATCCGTATCTTAATTTGGGAAAAGTTTCTCAACAAGCAGAAATTGATGCTTTTATAAAAGTTAACCCTACTAAAAATTATCACGTGATCATCACGTGAATAACTACGTGATTATCACGTGGATATCTACGTGATAATCACGTGAGATTTTCGACCATTTTTTCACGTGATTATCACGTAGATATCCACGTGATTATCACGTAGATATCCACGTGATAATCTCGTGATATATGAAAATTTTTATTTTTTTTAAAAATGTAATCTTAGACACGGAGTTGATGGGATGCAATTTCACAGAAACCGAACTGGCAATTCAGTTCTGACAAAAAAATCCTTTATATGCCACATTATTAATATACGAGGCAAAGTAAAGGCATAGTATATGATCAAAGTCGCTTTTACTTTGCCTCCATATAAGCCCTACGCGCACGCTAATCTATAGCGGGTAACTGGCAGCCACCTATCGGTCGTAACTGGTACTACCGTGAGCAAGTGCAGTAGTCATATTTCAAAACTGTTTCGACCGATAGGTGGCTGCCAGTTACCCGCTATAGATTAGCGTGCGCGTAGGGCTTATATGGAGGCAAAGTAGGAAGGTAAAAGCGACTTCGATCATATTCTATGCCTTTACTTTGCCTCGTATATTAATAACGTGGCGAATAAAGGATTTTTTTTGTCAAAACCAAATGGCCAGTTTAGTTTCTGTGAAATTGAATCCCATCAACTCCGTGTCTAAGATTACATTTATAAAAAAACAAAAATTTTCATATATCACGTGATTATCACGTAGATATCCACGTGATAATCACGTGAAAAAATGGTCGAAAATCTCACGTGATTATCACGTGGATATCCACGTGATAATCACGTAGTTATCCACGTGATAATCACGTGATAATTTTTAGTAGGGAAAACCACAAGATTATATTTTATAAAAAAAATTAAGTTGTTTTAAAAAGCGATTGTTATAAAAACGTAATGGATCATTTACATAAAAAGAGAGAAACTGAAAGTGTAAAAATCAGAAAAATCTTTATTCTTTGATAAAACTTTATCGGCAGTCCAAGATTCTTAAAACAAAATTATATTGATTCAATGGTTTTAGTGAATCGTTATGGGAAGCCTGACTTATTTATGACAATGACATGCAATCCAAACTGGGAATAAATAACAGAGAATCTAGAGGAATATGAAACTGCAATTGACACACCAGGTATTGTTGTTAAATTATTTTAACATAAAGTTAAAGAATTTAAATATTGTTAGTTAAAGAAGGTGTTTTAGGAAAATGTGTTGCTTAAACTTATGTTATTTAATTTCATAAAAGAGGTCTGCCACATATGCACATGCTGTTATTTTTTGATGAATATAATAAAATTAATAATCCTGAAAAAGTTGACGAACTTATAAATGCAGAAATTCCAAATGAAGATATTTAACCTTGATTACGATAATATTATAAAACAATTTATGATACTTCGTCCTTGCGGAGTACAGAATACAAGTTCTTCTTGCATGAATAAAAACACAAAAAAATATATGCAAAATTTTTTGAAAAGTTTTAATAACAGACTAACTTTTAATTCATCTGGTTATCCATCTTATATACGAAGAAACGATGGTTTCAAGTAGCAAATTAGTAACAAGCAAATTAGTTATAGAGGTAAAAATTATAAAAGATTAACAGATAATTGATTTGTTGATCCATATAATCCTTATTTGCTACTAAAATTTAATTGTCACATTAACGTAGAAGTATGGTCTACTGTACATTTTTTAATAAGATTAGCTATTCATAATGAAGGGGAGCAGAAAAATTAACTTTAAATAAGGCAAAGAAGAAGAAATAAAAAATAAAAATGTAGAAACTACATTTACAGCTTATTTTAAAATAAATATACTGAAGCACGCAACTATTTACATTCCGACATATCAATATATTATGTATTTGATAAGAAGTTAAGGTTATGGAATAAAAAAAAACAAATAAATCTATATTAAGTAGAATATATTTGGTTAATCCAAAATATCGTGAAAGATATTTTATGAGATTGTTACTTTTACATGTCAAAAGAGTAACTTCAATTGAAGATTTACGTACTGGATGATGTAATATATCCTACATTTTATAAAGCTACTATAGCTAAGCATTTAGTTAATGATGATCAAGAGTGGGATGGACGTTTAGAGGAAGCAACTTGCATTTGTACTTTCCTATTACTCTTTGTCAATTATTTGCATTTATTTGCATTTTTCACAATCCTATAAACGCAAGACAGTTATATGAAAAATATAAACACTCATTTTATCATCCAAAATTAGACATAGTGTTGGTGAAAACTTAGCATTAAACGTAATTGATAAAAATATTCAAATTAATGGATATTCTTTAAATGATTTAATTTACCAAATGCGTCTATGTATATACAAGAAGATGATAATATATCAATTTTCTATGACAAGAGTAACATGTTTAATGAATTAGAATGTAAACTAAATTCATTAAAAGATCAACGAAAAAATATTTACGATACTGTTTCGAAATGTTTAAAATATAAAAGAAAAATTGCATTTTTATTGATGGACCCGGAGGGAATGGCGAGTTACTTACTTAAATGGAGGGAATGAAGAGTTACTTACTTAACGTTTTGATACACTATTTGAAATTATCAGGTATAGCATTTTTATGCGTTCCTTGGACAGGTACACTGCCGCTCACATAAATTTGGCCACCTTATCAAAAATCTGTCAAACTTTGAAGTTTTGTACCTCTATAAGGAATCAACCGATCTTAAAAATTCAAAGTACGTTTTGAAGCTCGTACCAAGCCCTTCAGTATATGATGAAAATATTTTAAAAAATAATGTTTAATTAATTTTTTATAAACAAACAAACAAAAAAAATTTTCAATTTTTTTCGTCCATTTTCAAATTTGCATAACTTTGTTAAAAATAATCTGATTAAAAAAAAAAACAAAATGGAGGTTAAAGCTATGGTACTCCTTTTCAAAATGCGCTATGCAGATTTTCTGTTCATTCATTTTTTAGGGAATTTTTTAATTTTATGTAAAAAAATCATATTTTTTCCAACAGCTCATAACTCAAAAACTATGAGTCAAACTAAAAAATTATGCGTTTTTACTCAACAAATACGAATTTAACATAAAATATTCAAATAAAAAAAAATTTTTTTTTAACAGGAGAAAAAGATTTTTATTTACAATTATTTATTAAACTTTTAGTGAAATATTATATAATGAGTTATACGACTTGTATACGTAGTATTGATTTAAATAGATAATGGATATTTTTTACAATCGGTATATAATCTACTTTATAATGGTATCGTACCTATGATAATGGTAGTTCGTATACAATGAATGCACGCATATATATACCTTGATATAAAAGTAAAGATTACAAGTTTTGCGGGATTTCTGTTTAACTTGTGTTTATAAATTGGTGACATACTGTAGGTGCTGCGATTATAATATCTGCGCCGCAATACACTGCTATTGTGTATGTATATGCGAAACAGTGTCTTGTGTCAACAAAAATTGTTTGTGACCATGGTTCAAGGAGAGTTACAAGTTTAATCGATGATTTACTTAGTTGTCTACGGATCTCGATCGATCGATAACAATGGCCAAGCACTTTACAGAGCAAGTTCGTTTGCAAATAATTATTTTGTATAAAACTGGATACAGTAGACGAAAAATAACAAATGAACTGCAAATCGCTAAAGGCTCTGCAGATTACAACATAAAGAAGTTTTTGACTGATCAAAACATCGCTACAAAACCAAAGAAAAAGAAAAGAAAAACTACAGCAAAAGAAGATGACTACATAGCGCTTTTGAGTATTCGAAACAGACGTCTCACAGGTCCAGAAATCACGGCTCAAGTTAATGAACATCTTGACACACAAATAAGTGTATCTACTGTTAAAAGAAGACTTGTTGAAAAAGGTTTACACGGCCGAATTGCAAAGAAAAAACCATTATTAAAAAAAGTAAACAAAAACAAGAGATTGGAATGGGCTAAAAAATATCGGCTTTGGAATTTAAGTGACTGGAAACGTGTGTTATGGAGTGACGAATCTAAATTCGAAGTTTTTGGTTCTAAACGTCGGACGTATATTCGAAGGCGAAACAACGAAAAATATTTGGAAAGTTGTCTAATTCCATCGGTGAAGCACAGCGGTGGGTCAGTTATGATATGGGGATGCTTCGGAAATTCAAAAGTCGGTGATTTAAAAAAAGTAGATGGAATTTTGGTAAAGGAGAAGTACAAAAAAATTTTACAATATAATGTGGTTCCGTCTGGTACACGACTCATCGGTCCATCCTTCATTTTTCAACAAGATCATGATCCGAAGCATACAGCGAAAATATGTAAAAATTACTTAGCAAATCTTGAGAAAAAAAAATACATTACAAGTTATGGAATGGCCACCACAGTCACCGGATCTGAATCCTATAGAATTGTTATGGGAAAAACTTGATCGAAAAGTACGAAAATCATGTCCAACTTCAGCTGCTTATTTGTAGGAAATTCTACAAGATGAATGGGAGAAAATAGCAACAGAAACACTAGACAAATTGTTAGAGAGAATGCCACGGTTGTGCGAAGCTGTAATCAAAAGCAAAGGTGGATTCTTTGACGAAAAAAAAGTTTAAATTTGTTAACTTTGTTATATGTTTATTTAGTTGAATAAAGAAGACCAAAGTAGTTATTTTTTGTGTGTCAAATAATTGATAGTTTTGATTGTTGTAATTGATCATAATTTATAAAATGAAGTTAATGCCTTAAAAATGATTTATTATGTCAATAAATGAATTTTTGTAATATGTTTATTGTTATTGTTAATGTGTTTATTGCTAACGTACTTATGTTTTTTGGTTGTATGAAGTTATTTATAATATGAAATTGATGACTTGAAGTTTGTTATTATTTTAATAAATCTTCGACGTATATCACTTTATTTGAATAGTTGTATTTATTTTTTATTTAATACTAATGTTTATTTGCAACTGTATGTATTATATACGTAAAACAAAAAACATTGTCCTAGTAAAAAAAAAAAAATTTCAAATTTGAATTTTTTACGTTAAATTCGTATTTGTTGAGTAAAAACGCATAATTTTTGCTCTTATTATTTTTATAGTTTGACTCATAGTTTTTGAGTTATGAGCTGTTCAAAAAAATGTGATTTTTTTACATAAAATTAAAAAATTCCCTAAAAAATAAATGAACAAAAATTCTGCATAGCGCATTTTAAAAAGGAGTACCATAGCTTTAACCTCCATTTTGTTTTTTTTTAATCAGATTATTTTTAACAAAGTTATGCCAATTTGAAAACGGACGAAAAAAATTGAAAATTTTTTTTTTCATTTGCCTATAAAAAATTAATTAAACATTATTTTTTAAAATATTTTTATCATATACTGAAGGGCTTGGTACGAGCTTCAAAACGTACTTTGAATTTTTTAGATCGGTTGATTCCTTATAGAGGTACATAACTTCAAAGTTTGACAGATTTTTGATGGGGTGGCCAAATTTATGTGAGCGGCAGTGTACGTCAGCCAACTTATTATGAAGCGGTAAAACAGTGCACACATCATTTATATTACGTCTCAATACAACAGAATGTACAACATGTAAAATCAAATCTAATTCAAAGGACGGTTAAAATGTAGAAGCTGTTAAAATCATAATATGGGATGAAATATCTATGACATCAAAATTTGCTTTCGATGCCGTCAATCGACTACTTCAAGATATATGTGATACTAAAGAAATATTTGGTAGTTAAATGTTACTTGTTTCAGGAGATTTTAGACAAACATTACCAGTTGGTTGACATGGCAGCCGTACTGAAGTTATAGAAAATTCTTTTAAAAATAGTTTAAAAACAGTTTTATACACATGACTCTAAATGAAAATCTGCGTATATACGATAGTGACAATATTTTCAGACTATGTTTATTAGATGTAGTCGAAGGAAAACGTTGTAGTAAATTTGAAGAAGACAATGGATTACTTGAAATTCCTATAAAGTTAAATGACATCAGTAATTTAAATGATAAAGTTATATTAGCTCCTACAAACCATGATGTGATTCAAATTAATAATGTAATTTTGACTAGAACGGAAAGATCAACAGTTGAATATTCAAGTATAGATATAGCAGAAGATGATAATCGAGAAAATTTAGATGTAATGCTGCCCATAGAATTTCTTAATTCATTGACTCCTAATGGGCTTCCTCCGCGTAAATTAAAATTAACAATATAAACGAAGGGCACTGTAATGGAATAAGGTTATCAGTGAAAAAATTAATGAAACATACAATTCAAGCAGAAATTATAAATATTAAAAGAATTGGAAAATCAGTTTTCAAAGCAATAATAATTTTATCGCCACCTAAAGAAGAAATACCATTCAATATGGGTCAAAAACAATTTCCTATTCGATTAGGATTCACAATAACTATTAATAAATCTCAAGGACTATCATATAATCAAGTTGGTATCTATTTACCACCTTCAATTTTTGGCATAGTCAATTATACGTTGCCCTTTTAAGAGTTAAGAGCAGAAAAAATTAAAAAATTTTAGTACTAAACAATGCAAAAATTGAAGGTGATAACTTAAAGAATAAACACAAAATTCACACTAAAAATATTGTAAAAAATTCAAGCGAAAAAGTTCTTTATGTTAAAACTAAAATATGAAAACACGGCTGCACTATTACAATATATGCACGCGCTGAAAATTACAGAGAAAATCATAAAGTATTGCTGCAAGAAGTTGGTAAAAGCATAACAAATACCAGCACATCCTCGACGTAAGAGTCGGATAGCAATATAAATATATTAACTAACGATGAGAGGATACAAAATATTATTTTCGATACGCCGCACAGTGATCAAAACTAATCTTTTTTTTTTCAAAATAAAATACCTCGGCGTAGAATTTGAACAAACCTTGAACTGAATTAAAGCTTCTCAAATGTACATTCATGAAAAAATAATAAGCATGCGTGAAAAAAGTTTCTTAACATAAAAAAAAATTCTGGATCCTTGCTGCTTTTACGGAAGATACAGATTCTTGTTCTTACAAACAAAAAATGGTTATCCGCGATTACAACATTTAACTTTCTGTCATTTCAACAATTCAGCAGATCACCTTTAAGCAGGTATATGCAATAAAAAATTCTGGGTCAGTACCCGGGAAAGAGAAATTAAATTTGCTCAAAGCCAATCTAGCAGACACGCAGGTAAAACCAAACAACCCGAGAAACAGAGGTTAAATTTTCTAAAAGCCAATCCACCAGACAGGCAGCTAAAACCAAATAACCCGGGAAGTGAGATTTAATATTCCAAATTTAATTCTAGCAGACAGGAAGCTAAAACCAAAAAACCCGGGTAGAGAGAGTAAATTATCTGAAAACGAATCTAGCAGACAGGCAGCTAAAACCAAATAACCCGGGAAAGAGAGATTTAATATTCCAACCTCCAATCTAACAGACAGGCAGCTAAAACCAAATAACCCGGGATAGAGAGAGAGTAAATTATCTGAAAGCTAATCTAGCAAGCAGGCAGCTAAAACCAAATAACCCGGGAAAGAGATTTAATATTCCCAACTCGAATCTAACA